>OY735200.1:50117621-50140121 GCA_963457665.1 Thysanoteuthis rhombus | reverse complement strand
TCCTTGGATTATTAAAACTAATAAAGACAGAATCATTCCCTGGTAAAAATAGCATAAATTACTTGTATCATGTTACCGCCCGGCTGTCAATATTCCCAGAATTGAATCCATGTTTATTGTTAGATGAGTCCAGCATTCCTATTACTCACTTTGTCCGTTGACTGACATCATTTACGTTTTTGTTTTTTTTTAATTAATTGTCCACAGTTAAATGGCCTCGTTCATGCTTTTTTTTTAGAGGTGCACTCACCTCCCTATGAGAAACTCTGTCCGTCTGTCTATCGGTCTGTCAGTCAGTCAGTCAGTTGGTTTGTCCTCACATTTTTTCTCAGATGTTTCAAGTCAGATTTACTTGAAACGCGGTGGAAAGATGTTTCTTGATCAGATGCTTCCTACCAAGAAAGATTTTCCTATAAGGGTCACATGACTTATAATGGCGTTTAAACTATATATTTTAAAATCGATTAAAATCAATTCTCTCAGCAGTTCCGTGTCAGATTTACTTTGGACTTAGTACAAAGATGTCCTCTTGATAAAATGTTTTCACTTATAGCATCTTTCCCACAAATCTGGCTATAACGGCAGTTAAACTTTGAATCAATTTTCGCAGCTATTTCAGGCCAGATTTGCTTGAAACTTGATTGAGGAGTACTTCTTGATAACATGCTATTTACCCAAAATTATCTTCAATTCAGAATCACGTGATGTAAAAATAATGGCGTTTAAACTTCATAAATTTTTGAGAAGTTTGTCTTTCTTTCAATCGATTCTCATGATAGATATAAAAATCATGTCATCAGCGTTCACAAGTATTGCTAGTTAAAATTTGTTTTTTTTTTTAACATTTAATCTATAACACGAAATATCATGAGATAGGTGGCGATGGACCCTGCTGACCAGAATGCCAGATCGGTGTCAGGTTAATTATGACTTCTTCAAATCTAACGGAGACGACTGGATATTTGTGTACAAGGGCAACTTCGCCCAAGGATGCTTATATGATAAGCGGTGCTGACTTCTGATGACCTCTGAAGGTCAGTTTTTGTTGGGCCACGTCAACTTTTGTACTTTAAAATCTAACAGAGACGGCTGCAATTTTGTGTCCAATGATAACTCAAGCCCAGGATGAAAATAGGATTGGTGGCCCTGTTCTCTGTTGATCTTTAAAGCTTACATTATGGTCCAGTTACTTTAGACATTTTCAAAAAAAGATAAATTTCTACACTTTCGAGTCACCTGTCAAAATTTACTACGAGGCTTCTCAATATTGACGATTCTTTTCTTGAGGGCCACGCCGGGTACACTATCTAGAATACACATACGGATACATTGATTTTTAGTGTTACAAACATAAATCTAATTCCAATGGCAAGCTTTATTTTTATACTTAGAAATGCGTTATAATGATACAGGCTTGCGAAAAGACACGTTCTGAACATTTGCAACCCAACTACTCCAAATTAGAATCGATTGATGGGTAGAAGTAATAAACTTGCCTTATGAAAAGCCTTGCAAGCCTTGCAAGCCTTGCGATAAAGTCAATGTACCTATCGAACATAAGATGAACATTTCCAATTCTCAGTCCTCGCTACAAATACTGCTTGAAATACTCCACATGGTCACTGAAAAGAGCTTGGTTATTTTAACTTGATACCAGCGATGGTACAAACTAGCCGTCAAGAATAATACCGTCCATCTGGTTAGCATTCCTCACGAACACCTCAAGCCTCGGTTTCTTCTTCTTCTTCTGCTCTAGACTTACAGATCCTCATTTCCCCTGAATCATCAAACAGTGCGTTGGGATGGATGCTTACTCACAGGATAGAACATCTTCAAAATCCATAATTCTTAGACAGGCTGTAATCCCTTATGCATGAGATGATCAGTTCTATGCCATACACGACTTTCCCTTCTCATCACAACTATGGTCGTGCCTCTCTGAGATAACGACATGTCAAAGTTGGACATCTGTTTTTCAGCATTGCTAATTGTTAACATCCACTGAAAGCGAAGCAAAAGAACACTTACCGATGGTAACAAGCTACTCCGGATCGAAAGGGTAGATGCACATAGTAATCTTCCTTCTGTCTTCCTTCTGCTTCTCTCTCTCTCTCTCTCTCTCTCTCTGAGCAACTGATTCCTCCTTATGAGTTTTCGGTTGGAATCTGTCATCGTTTCTGTCACCTGGCATCTCAGCCAACTCCACCATTTGTTGATTGCAGGCATAAAGGATGAAAGTCCATGTTTTCAGGGTCTCTTGTTTAAGTGTGACTTCAACAATGCAAGCCCAACCAAGCCTATATCTCATGCAAGTAGACTCTATAAACATGTCACTGGAGATGCCGTTCCATATACTCTCAATATTCTGCTTGGCATGTTTTTCACTCATTGTAATGGCCTCTCAATCAATCCCCGGTGGACCGAAAGGTTCAGTAGGCATTGAGTGCCTGTAGTAAAGAAGTACGCCATTATTGCTTTCACGTACAGCACATGTCGATGTCAATCTGTCTCTCCCGGCTCTGACAAATGCCACCAGTATGAACATAGGCTTTATGATTTCTAAGCCTACATGTAGGGATTTTCTTTGCTCTGTTCTCTAAATTCTTAAATTCTCCAATACTATAAAGATGGAAGATGGTTTTTTTTTCTTTATTTCTGTTTTTGAAAACCCCTAAACTATTGAACCCTTACAACTAGAAAAAAAGTGTATACGCATAACTCGAACCCAGGTTGATGAGTTGATGATGGACCCTAGAGGTCAATCGGGGATCCAGTCAATTTTGACATTTTCATATCTAACCGAGACGGCTGCGCTCTACGGTCTGAAAATGTGTGTACGACCCCATGATGAGCTTAGGATAGGTGGTGATAACCTCATGGCATATAAAGGTCGATTTGAGGCCAGGCCAATTTTAGCAATTGCAAATCTAACTGCTTAACCCTGATTAAAAAATAGAATAGGCCGTGCTGAAGTGTGGTGACCACTAAAGGTCAATCCAATGTCAGGTCAATTTCGGTATTTTCTGAAAAGGTCAATTTTGTTATTTTCAAATCTAACGAAGACGGCTGTACCCTCCGGGCTTCAAATTTGTATACCAGAATGACTTGACTCCAGATTGATTAAGAATAACCTTGGGTCACTTACTGGTTAGAATTTGTGTAGGTTAGTATTGTCTAATAGCGTTAATTAAAAGATTTGCTTATCACATGATTTGCTTTAGCAATAGAGATATATGCTCACATATACCCCATTACTGAAAGTTGCCCTTGTCTGCGGTTGATTTTATGAAGCTAGGTATTTATGCAAGATTCACTCCGCTAAAGTTCTCTGTCTGCCGGACTACTAGGTTGATATTTTACAATGAATTATGTTGCATTTCAGACGTTTTCCGTTTTATTTTTCATTTTAGCAGGTATTAACTTGAAAACTCAATCGAAAAGAGATAGTTTTATTTCAGAGACGAATGTTGAAAAATGTTATGAAATGCTCGCAAACATTATTTGTACAAATTAGCAACCTTTATTCGTGTTTTGCATTTGTAATCTCTCTTTAAATTTCTTCTTTTTTTTTTTTTGGAGTTGGGGGATAGTATTGATGTTGTGAATTATGTTACAACCTCTGGATACCAGTGGCTTCTACGAATGACATACTCGCATAGATGATGGAAATTCAAATCGACCTTTCAATGCAAATGGACAGTTATCTTCATCTCATGATATTAGTGAGGTTCTTTGGGGAACTGAACCACGAGATTGACCCTCAAACAGAAAAATGCAACGTGCAAGCGATTGAATAGTACAAAAAAGATCACAAGATAGCTCACTATATTAGAAATCAAACAGAGTTGAGAGATATCATGGAAGGCATGAGAAAACTCGACTGACAATGGGATGGTCATGTTGCAAGAATGTAGGACATCCGTTAGATATCACGACTCGCAACGTGAATCCACGGAGATCATAGGCCAAAGGGTGACCAACAAACAGTGACTAACAAAATACAAAATGACGCAATGTACTAGACAAGTTCAGAAAGTATTGGCTCTGAGACGTCCATGATAGAGATGTCTTACTAATCTCAGGATATGTCCAATGACGGACATTAAAAAGCTACTGCTGCTGCTGCTGCTGATGATGATGATGATGATATTTACTAAACGGGGCAAGAGTCCATAAGTATAAAATTATTCTATAAGAATCTAACTGCAAGACTAGTTTTTGTGTCCTATATTGTACGTTAATACGCTTTTGATTGGTTCCTCAACGGAACTCGTTTTTAGGGGACTGCTAGATTTGTTGAGGTGTGTATATTTTGTAAATTAGTTCAGTAGGTGTGATACCGATTCTTTTCAGCTGATTTATTTGAATATATCACAGTACATGTAGTACCCCAATTCTATCATTAACACTTTGATTAATTTCAGACCAATGACAATCTCTTTGTTCCTGATTGCCAATGCATTTCTATAGTAAATCAATTTGCAATGCTTTTATGATAAAGAAATCAGTGATGCAATTACGTTATGCATATAATGGCCCTATTCTGTAATCAACTCTTGCATTAACTCCTGAGCATTGACAATCCTATTCTTCTTGATTTTACATTTCTATAGTATAATTATTTTCAAAATATTTCTGTAATAAATGTATTTGCAATAATTTTTATAGTAAAATCACAAGCAAATCATTTTTCATTATATACGTAATAACCCTATTCTGTCAGCATCGCTCGCATCAACTCCTGACAACTGACAATCGCTCCTTTTTTTTTTTAATGGACAATATTTAAATTGAGTACTGAAACATGCTAAAAAAAAATTTGGGGGTAACAATGGAAAAATTAGGTGCTTGATCATTTATTGATATTTCCTTTTTGTTAGTGCATTAAATAATTAAAGATAAAGAGTGTTGGAGTAGCGGTAAAGTCAGTAGTCAGGGAGAAGAGAAGCCAAATCCTAGCCTACATATACCAGACTCAAATTCAATCGGTGCCCCCCACCCCCCAAAAAACAACAGTAATTATGGTTTCGTTTTTCTCTTGCGCCAAAATTTACTGTTACTTCGTATGTACTCAAAGATTAAAGTGAATGTGTGCTTTGACATACTAATTTAATAAATATGCACACGCACGCACGCACAGTTATATATCTATCTATATATATATATATATACACACACACACACACACACATATATATATATATATATATAAACAACTTCATACCATTATTAGAATACATACACACATATGCATATATGCACATATATATATATATATATGTATGTATAAATATATATATATATATATATGTGTGTGTGTGTGTGTATATTTATAGAGAGAGCAAGAGATAGATAGATAGATAGATTGATAGATAGATAGATAGATAGATAGATAGATATAGGGAGACAAACTGTTTAAAATTACTAGTGTAGTGTATGTCTTCTGTTTCAAGTTTGACTACCACTATGCAATTGTTGCAATGACGTCACCCTTCGGTGAAATCGAGGCTAAGGTAAAAAAAAAAAAAAAAAAGAGGGGGATTCATCCATAACAATTATCCATGTCACTGTAGGCAAAAATCAACACTGCATTTCATTTTACAGATGACGTCAGCCTTACGAAGTCGGTAGACGCTCTTTCCCCCTCCTCATCACCCGTACGCAGTCTCACGTGTTACATAACAGAGAGAGGTGTAAGTACGAGGCAGAGGGAGGGAATCGGGAGGAGAGGAGCTGGTTGACAGTCATGGCAAGAAGTAGAATCAATGAAAGAGAGGTGGACGAGAGGCGCGAGTGGAATAGAGAGAGAAAATTGGGGTTAAGAGGGAGAGTAAACTCTATAACGAGGCCTTTGTGGCCGTCTCTGCTTTACTTTAATTGCGTCAGAGCTTCGAATGACCCGTCCTTGACCAATATATGTGCTCTGTAGGATTAGTGAACAGTGATGTCAAGTTTGATAGTATTGTACTGCCATGTAACTCGCCACGACAGGTCTGAGACCTCACAGACAGGGTACAGTGGCTGTGTGTGCATGTGTGTGCGAGTGTGTGTGGGAGAGAGGAGGGAGAGAGAGATAGAGAGAAAGGAGGAGAGAGAGGATGTAAAGTCAACAAATCCATAAGCAACGTTCGATGTACTTCAGTGGTCACTCCACTTTTGAAATCGGCTCCAATATCAGAAATCAATATTCGCAGTCATGACGATTCAAGTTTGAAATATCGAACTTGATGAAAGGTGCCTGTTCTTTGGAAGAATTCTATGGTGATAGTGTGTGACTATGCTTGCAAGCGAATAGATATGTATACGAATGCATAGATACGCATATACATGTATGCAAATATGTTTATAAGCGTATTTGACTATGCATATACAAGTATATACTAGGTGTATGCAAAAGTACCAAGCGTTCTTTCTTTAGACTAGAGACTGAATACATGATTGAAAACCGGTTCTTCACTTGAATATTTTACCCACTCCTAAAAAATACGCATAATAATGTAAATACGTATATAATTGTATATATGCATATTTAATATGCATATATACGTTTGTAGATATGTTATTAAGAAATGGATATTTGATCCGACGAAATGAATATGAATTGAACTATATTATATTAAAACTATATTTGGAACATTCGCCGGTTATCACACAGTTAATGTATCAATTGGACTAGACAACGTAAATAGAATAAACAATTGGAGAAAATCGGGCTGCTGCAGAAAACTAACCTGCGACCGATATGGTTGACGCTCCAACGTAGCGTTGCTCTTACCACTAAGCTAGACAAAGCAATGGCTTAAATAACCGTATCGACTCCTAATTCCCGTCTTGCTCATTCACGGTCTATATCTGCTCTATCTATTTCTTCAAATGCAACAGTCATGTATCAAGAAATGGATACATGATCCAACAAAATGATTATAAATTGCGTTATATTATATTGAAACTATATTTGAATTGATCTCCAGTTATTACACGATGAATGTATCATTTGGCGTAGACATCGTAAATAGGATAAACAGGAATTGAACCTGCGAGCGATAGGGTAGCCGCTTCAATGTATCGTTGCTCTAATCATTGAGCTAAATAATCTGAATATGTAAATATCCATACATGTATCTAAATATGCAAGATTATCGTAATTGGACTTTCATAGGATTTCACGCACAACGATGATGGAGACCGTTGTCCGAATTTCTGAGATGGGCATTTTCATCAATAGTTCTCTGTTTTTTCTTTTTATCCTTGTATTTTTGTCTTAGTTCTTATCACAATGCCAGATCTTTTTTCCTTTAATTTTTCATATCCACTTCTCTTTTCAACATTATATGACCATTGGGTAAGCAGCAGGAATAAAAAAAAAAAAAATGAACAAGTAGGCTTTAACGAAATATGAACTTCTCGTTCCGTAGTCCTGGGAACCTGTCTGACGTTTCAAATCAATGCAGCTCACTAACCGTCGTATATTGTAAAGGAAATAAACGATTTGAGTAAAAATGAAAAGATGAAAAATATACTCCTCAAAAATTGATGATTATCGTTAATGTTTGTCTTTTCCTAACATTCTTTGAAAATTCTTTCGGTACACTCGCTTTTTACACGGTCACTAATTTTAAAAGTAATGAACACCAATTACCAAATAGTCCGAGACGTTTCTATGGGTTTGTGTTGTGTTATTTACTTCTGTTATCTTTGAGCAAAGCCCATCGGAGATACCATTATAAGAAAGCAAAAACTTTTCCTTTTGGATTCATTCTCCGAAATATCTAGAGCGTTTGACTGACCGTAATCAAAATATAACTCACTTTTCCTTTAATTCAATAATAGACAAGTATCAACTTTGTTTTTATAACCATAAGAGAGACAGACAAGAAAAGCTATGTGAAGTTTGAGTCTACGATCGTTTCGAAACGTGAGGAAAATATAGTAGAAATATAATGTTAGTTCTTTTGACTAATATTTTCGCAGCGTAATAAAAAAAGGTCGTGAAATGTATTCATACCTAAAAGTATTATTTAATGAGTTCTGGTTGTGTTCCCACCGGATCAATCACTTTATTTCAGAGAGCGAGTATTTGGTTCAGTCGAAATTGTCATGGCATGTCGAGAGCCCGACGGCCTAATTTTCTTGGTAAGGAAGGAGAAAGGCTGGGGAACTTGAGCTTTTCTCTCGACGTAAGTCACATGTTTCTAGAGGACTATTTGATTTGTGATTTCGATCCTGGAGACACATCTGAACTCGATCTCTGATGCCACTACGTACAACTGGTAAACTGAACCCTATCTCCCGATACGTGCTATGGCGATAATGTTGTGGCAGCGCTGTTTAACTATTTCATGTCATCATCATCGTCGTCATCATCATCATCATCATCATTAGTCTTTTGACGTCCGTCGTTGGACATAGACCTTCCCCAAGATTCGCTACAATTCTCTATCATGGGGGTCGCAGAGCCAGTATTTCCGGAATTTGCCCCGTTCATTTCTCCATTTTGTGTTTTGTCGGCCTCTGTTTCGCATGTGATGTCTGGGGATCCATATTTTGAAGTGTAGTGTCCATCGATTATCTTTCATTCTTGCAACATGGCCTGCCCATTGCCATTCGAGCTTTTTAATAATTTCTATGATGTCTCTGACTCCCGTTTTCTACCTGATATACTATGCTGTCTTGTGATCTCTCCATGTAAAGTTGAGCATGATTCTCTCATGCGCACGTTGCATACTTCTCAATTTGCAGGCCTGTCTCTTGGTTAGGTTCAATGCTTCAGCTCCATAAGTGACTATCGGGAGAATGCATTGGCTGTATACTCTTCTTTTTAGGATTATTGGGATCATCTGGTTTTTGAAAGTTGAGCTTGCTCTGCCGAAGATGGTTCGCACAATGAAAATTATTTCATGTACCAGCCAGAATAAATGAATTCGTTGAATTTTGAAATAATTTTCTCGTAATTTCTTCTGCCTTCGCTTTTTGGGGTCTGAAAATCCAATCGATCGCTGAGACCCATTGAAATTGCAACTCGCACTTCATCTCCTGACCGACGCAATCAGCAACAATTGTAAAGTTAAAGTAATGGTTGCATCGTTTTACAGATAGATAACTTTAGAAATCTCTTCGACAAATTCAAACTACACTGGGTCAATCATCATTTACTGATAGATGATTTCAGAGTACTCACTCCTTAAATTCATCTGTCTATCTGAATCAAACAAATCTGAAGTTTTATGACCAAGTGAATGCTCACTGTTCTGCAAGTAATATACATCAAGTCTAAAATACTGTAACTTATTTCTACCTTCAATAAAACCTACGGAAAATAGATTGTAATTTACTTGCTATGGCTGCCACTCCCAAGATAAAAATCAAAGTCAAAAGTTTAAATTAAAGGGACATCATTACGTTTCAATTGTAAAGTTGGCTTTACAAAAATGGCAAAACGACGAAATCTTATTACAGATTTTTCTAAAAATCATCAAAAAGATTCTAAATTAGATCGCAAAGATTGAAAAATAGCAGTAAAAAAAGATGAAAATGAATAATTACCAGAGAAATTAAAGACAGTTCAAAGTGAAGGCAGCCAAAACTGAAAATCAAGAATGAGTTTTCAATCAGGATTTGTAAAAGTTTGAGATAAAGGAAGGAGGAAAGTAGGATGCAATGTACGTTACGAAAACAGAAATTCTGTTCAAGTGTTTGGATAATGCCATCAGATAGCAAGTTTTTGTACAGAGGGAAGTGTCAAGTTCGACAGAAATATATTGATGATTATGTTAATTCTAATTTGTGTCGACAATTTTGAAAAAAAATACCTCGTATAAACGCTTTGAAACACAGCGATGTGTCGAAAGAAAAGGGCACAATACACAAGTCTCTTCCCAAACAAAATAAAAAAAAAAGGTGGCCAATCATACAGCAACAATATTTAATGATACAAAACGATGAACACTAAGTGCATGGTCACGGCCTCCAAGACATGTCTCGAGTTTAAAGGGTCAGAGTTCAATCTCTTAAGTTGGCGAATTCGAGCAGTACTGTAAACCGCAAGTGGAATAAATGCGATAAGTTAATCCAACGTACTATCCAACACTGTTACGTGAGATTACCGATGCTAATATACCAAATTTAATGCAAACAATAAACGATTCGTAAGCGATAAACCTGTACACAGATGGATGTTTTCATAGAACTTAGGTACATAATAAATACATAATGGCAGAAGTTATTGAAATTGATAGTTGTGAAAAACTTTACTTTTTGGGGGATGGATTTGGAGAAACAAATGGTCATCGTACACCGAGGTGCTTAGCAACAATTAAAGAAGCTGTGCAGTACACCTGTGGATGAAGATGGAGCTTTTAACGTTACAATGTCAATTGTAACAAACGGAGAAAATATGATTATTGGTGATGAAAATGGAATTTAGACACTTTGTCAAAAAGAAAGAGATCAGTCTGGAACAAACGATCCTTTGTTGAAAATTTCGTATGCAAGCTGTTAGAAGCAACACTTGAAAATTGGCGAGCCGAAACAAAGTATTTTGAAAATTCAGACGCAAAAAACAAAAGGATTTTGAAGAAGTGGTTGGATAAGGACCGCTTACATCTCACAAGTCTTTTAGTTGATATCTTATTTATTATCAAAGATTCCAGAGATGTTTTGGAGACTATTCAGTAACAGTTCTAGACATATCTTTGAAAAAAATAAAGATTCCGTTTTAAAAAGATTTGAAGAAATTTAAAATGAGTATCTTGTTGGCGTCAGGGAAGAACTTTCCCAAATAGTTTTATTCAGGAAAAAAGACTCCTTTTGGTCATGAGTTGATAATAAAAGAACATTGGTAGAGAATGATAAATTTGTTCCCGGATCAAAATCATTCGAGGTAGTCAGAAGTGAAGCCATTCGATCTTTTTAAACGAAAGATTCTCAAGTGAGAATTATTTCTGCAATCAAACCCCTCAAAAATTTGATGATGACAAAAACTTTGAATCATCCTTTGAGTTTATCTGTTTGGATTTAGATCTGAGAATATTTTGTTTACAATATAAAGAGCTCTCTCAGATGAATGTGATTTCAAAGGTTTATGAGCCATCCAAATGCTAAAGAAGTCGTGCATTGACAACCCAAGTTCTGAATTTGATGTCATTGAAATTGCCGTTACGGGATTTCAAGTGACGATTTCTCACTCTGCTGACAAAAAAGACTCATCAGTGGTTATAATATTATGAAAATAATGAAAAAGAGCTTTCTGTCATTATCTACATTGAAAGATTACATATATTTCCAAAAATGAGTGCAAGACTTTGATCCATGGTAGGTTGCTTATAACTTCTTAACAGATAAAACTAAATCAAATTGAAAACCTTCAAATTACAAACAACAAGAATGGTTTTGGGATGTTTTTAAAGGAGCTGAAGAAGATTGGGGGAATAAAGCTAATGAAAATGAGAAAGTTTCATTTCAATATTACTTGACTTTAAAAAATGTGGTTACTCGACTGGAGGATTTTTCCTTATCTCAACCCATGTTGAAATAGCACTGTTTTCATTGTTTTATGTTTCACCTTTACACGTAGAACTTTGGTATTTTCTTTCCTGATTCCAGAAAGTGTGCGTGTGTGGGGGGCAAATTTTAAAAGTGTGGCCTCGAAGGTTTTTACCTATTCAAGGCTCTTCTCCCCCCCCCTCTCTCTCTCTCTCTCTCTCTCTCTCTCTCTCTCTCTCTGTATATATATATATATATATATATATATATATATATATATATATATAAGTGTTTGGGTATGCGTGTTGTCTTATGATAAAATCATTTTTAACTGGATGCTTCTCTTTGAAATGAGGGTGCATATAACTCTTAACAAAACCTGATGGTATTGACAATCATACACGTAATCACAGAATTTCTTGACATTTAAATCAGAAGTTTTGCGCACTATTCCAGCTGTAGATGAACATTAATATAGGTGAATAAATAAACCACCAGTTGCGTTCAAAGCCGTGCATTGGTCAGGAGAACTTTTTTTTTTCTTCTGAAAAGACGGGCTTATATTATCCCACCGATAATTTTGAAGCCATCGTGAGAGAGAGAGAGAGAGAGAGAGAGAGAGAGAGAGAGAGAGAGAGAGAGAGAGAGAGAGAGAGACCCTTTGGAGAAAGGGAAATAAGTATCCCTATACACACACACACACACACACGCATGCGTGCACTCAAACACACATAAGAGAGTGAGGAACACATTGACCGGCAGATTGTACTGGAAAAATCATGCTCAACCTTCCAAGATTGATTTAAATTGCACGTTTTTGATATTATCAGTTGTTTACAGAATTTATCAGTTTAGTGTCAAATTCCTCGAATGAATGGCAACATATTTGAATGGAATGACAAGCGTTCGGCTGTGCACGCTCAACATTCAAGAACAAGAAACGAGTATACGACCAATGCATCCTCCTGATAATCACCTATGGAGCTGGAACAGGGAACCTAACCAAGAGACTAACTTTCGAACTGAAAGAGTATCCATCTTGCACATAGAAGAATCATGCTCAACCTTACATGGGGAGATCACAAGATAGCACAATATATTAGAGAAAAAACAGGAGTCCGATATATCATAGAATCCATTATAAAACTAAAGTGGAAGTGGGCTAGTCATATTGCAAGATTGGCAGACAACTGATGGACATCATGAATCACAGCATGGATCCACAGGGATCACATGCGCAACCGAGGCAGGCACAGCATATGATGAAGAGACAAACTAGACAAGTTCAGAAAGTATTGGCTCTGCGACGCCCATGATAGATAAGTCTGGCGAATCCTTGAGAAGGTTTATGTCCGACGACGGACGATAAAAGTCTAATGATGATGATAATCAGGATGAAAATAATAAGAAATTGCAAAACAATTTTGAAAAAAAAATGTACAAAAAGACGGCAAGCGTGTCTGGCAAATTTAAAAATACAACTACGGTTGAACAATTGGACGACCTTGGATCCCGTCCAGAAATGCCGGAAAACAAATATCAAGAAAATTAACATTCTATTGATTTTTAACAAATTTTCTCATGATGAGGTATTGTTTTTTTATGTATATTTCTTATATACAATAGTTCTTCCTATCTCACAGGAGCGCAGACCTCTTGCCAAATTGAATGTACATTTAGCTTCTATAAAATGATTGCAGAAGATTTACCGACAACAATTTACCGAATAGAATTTATCGAAATATACAGTAGACCGGAATCGTAGAACTTGAAAAAAAAATTGAGAATTTAGAAGAATTCACCGGAAAGAAAATACATTGAAAGATTTGAGTATATAGGAGTTTTAGAAATTAAAAAAAATGAAAAGAAAAATGTTTGGCAACTCACGTCATCATCGTAGAAGTACATTTGCTGTTCAGACACTAGTCGTCAAGTGAACTTTTAATTCACCATGCTTCTCTCATATATAAAATTAGAAAAGAGAAAGAAAAAACTGATAAGCAATGGCGATTTCTTTTATAAAGATAGACAAAACGATAATAAAGTATATTGGATTTGCGATAAGTATCATAAAAAAGTGAAACGATGAAAAAGTTAGAACTTAGAACGAACATAATCATGTCTGTGACGCCGTTGTTAATTTATTCCGTGTTGATGTCTACATTAGATTTTTATATACGACCATTAACTAACCTTGCTCTCCAGTTTCCATCTTACCTTGTTAAATCACTTTTGTTTTATTTTTTAGTTTCATTTAATTTTATTTTGACCTTCTCGGTAAATTTTAGGAAACAATATAAACCTAATGAATTTTGAAAGCTGTGTGCATCTTTCGCTGGATTTTCTTAATGCAGATTAACATGGTACACGAGTTTTCAAACACAATTATCTCCCAGTTTATACTGTTTATACAAATAATTTTATAACAGAGTTTTGTTTTGTTTTTTTAATTTTATAGTTGTATTAAGAACACAGCGATTATTACGATAAAATGGGTTATAATCTTTGTGCATTTTTCGGACGATTGTAGCTTCGTTGCGAAAAGTCTGTGTGAGTAATTACCATTCAATCCAATGAATCCCATTGTTTTCATTGTATTTTGTCTTTGTGGTATTTCACTAAAAGCGATGCTGCACTCACCGCACTTGGCCTTTAGTCTGGCGCTTGATTCATATCAGAGATCGTACCTTAGGTGAGTGAGCTCCAGCATTAGGGTTCAGCACCTTGGTTGCTCTTAGTTCTAAATTTAGTTTTGTCTTTCTCCTAGACTGGTTGTCTCCCATCTCTAGAGAACCCTTTCTGGCCTGCTATTTTATTCATAGCCTTAGGGAGAGGATATAGATTCATGCCTTCGCCTTGAACATTAGTGCAAAGTGAACAGGAATAACCTCGACTGGAGTTTGAGCTTGGCTCATCAATTCCATCGTCCATTAACTGTTACGCCACTTGCACCCCCACAATTCTATTGGCAAGAGAAAAACTATCGGGAAAAAATAGACTAATGAGTGTTAGTAAGTATGAGCGTGCTTATGTACACGTTATGCACCCGGTATTCATTTTAATGTCTATTTATGCAAATCGATTGTCTATAAAATCTACTCATGAAACCTTAACTGATGGATAGTATGCGCATGTACAAAAATGTCTCAGAGTAAATATGAACGGATCAGTACCCTTTCATTCCATGGTAGGCGTTAGTATGTGAACGTGTCTTCAGTTGTTTTCGTAGTCGTCAGTTAGATTGGTAGAGCTACAAACGTGCATATTTCTATAAATATCTGTTATATTTCTGTATATATACATTATGTTAAATAGATGCAGGCGAGTGTGTGTGCGTGTGTGTGCATGTGTGTGACGCATTGTACATCTGTGATCAAGTAAAAATTTGCCACCGCCATTACGTCACTCTGCCAGACATCAAGTGCCAGTCGCATCAGTTCAAAGCCTTTCACAGCGCCATTTTGTCTCCGCTCACAGCTTTCGTCTTAATTCGCTCCGTTTAAAACAGCCTGCAGAAAGTGCACAAAAAGTGAGACAATCCCGAACTAGAGTACGATTTTCATTCACTCTCAAGTGAAAGTCGCTATTTGTTATTAGTTTCTATTTGTTCCTTTGCTTCTTCAGTTCAGTTGTTCCAGAACATTTCTTCCTCATTTCTTTCTGATCTTGTCACTTTAATTTTCCATTCTTTTCCTCCTTTCTCTCCACTTATTTCGTTTTTCAGTACTCTCTTTCTGTCTTTCTTTCCGTTCAAATTTTCTCTCTTGGTGTTACTAATTCGCTCACCTTCATCATTCTGTCTTTCTTGTTTCTATTATCTACTTGCTTTTCCTTCTTCATCCTCACCTTTTCCTTTCTTTCTTTATTTATTCTCTATACACTTATCTTTTCCTACTCTCTATTCACCCTTTTCTTTCCCTTTGCTTTCTTTAGTCTCTCTATCTTATTCCTTTGTTTCTTTTTTCTTTTTTATTTCTTTTTTTCTTTCTTCATATTCATCCTTTTCTTTTTTCTCAATGTATTGCTTCTCTCCTTCCTCCCTCTCTCTCTCTCTCTCTCTCTTTCTCTCTCTCTCTATATATATCTATCTATCTATCTAGTCACTTTTCTTCCCTTTTTTTCTTTCACGTTGCCCTTTTCTTGTTTCCTATATAGATAGATAGATGTAAGGTTTAGTAATGATATTCCTTGAATATAAGAAACCAAATCGGGTGATTCAAAAAACATGTCAAGTGATCTAAATAGAGAAAGCCAAAAAGTAAAGTGGAAGGTGAACAAAACAAGGACAAAAGTAATGTTCAATAACCTTTACTGCTGTAATCCTGATTGAGTGTTCCATTCCTGCCTCTGTTCCGACTTATGATGATTTTTGCAACTTTTGTCTTCCATGTGTAATGAATAGATTCGTAGAAATATAAGATACTTTGCCTCAGTCGGTAAGAGATCCACCTATTCGAATAACGACAGGGAAATTTCAATTTCATTCATTGATTTGGCTTAAGATGACAGCATAGACAAGCAATGGAGAGTGTACTCCCTAAATTATGTAAGGATTGTTGTTGTTGTTGTTGTTGTTGTTCTTGTTCTTGTTCTTGTTGTTACGGTAGAAAAACAAAGCAAACATCAGCCTCAGTCTTTAACTGGAGTTTAACAACAATAAAATCCCGAAAAAGAATAGTGGGTGAAGTCTTACAAGAGGTCAAGGAATATATTTACCTGGGAAAGCGATAAAGCTGAAGAAAGACGACGCAAATGAAATAAAACAACGAATACTGTCTGGTTGGAAAACATTTTCTATAAATAGAGACACTGAAGAGCAAGTTGCAAAACGTAAAGTGTACAATCAATGCTTAATGCTAACCATGACATATGGAAAAATACAAAACCACTCGAAAACCAACTCGTGTCGTACAGAAGGCAATGAAAAGGGCAATGCTGGGAATAACTATAAGCGATTGAATAAGATTATCATCAATCCGAGAGAGGACCAAATTGAATGATATCATACAAGTAATTATGCCACAAAATGGGGATGGGCTGGACACTTGACAAGAAGAAAAGCAACATAGATGGAGCAAAAGGTATTTCAATTGATGCCCCTGGAGCAGGAAGCGCAGTAGGAAAAGACGGTACGAAATGGAGGGATGAGATAAAAAAAAAGTCTGCCTGTAAGACATGGTCGATGTTATAGCAATTATGGTTGGGAAATTCCTTCGACCAGTAGTGAACTTTAAACGGCTGCCGTTGATTTTTCCCTCACTACAGGTATCCCTTATTTCATTGAAAGTTCGCTTTTTGCCACTTTTGAGCTTTTGTGAATGAAGACAAACAGCGAAAATAACACCCATAGTTTGTTTTAGATGCCACGGAAACTCACTTTAATGCTAAATCTTCTGTACAATATATATATATATATATATATATATATATATATATATTATGTCATCCACAGACAGCTGTTTTGTTGTATCACAACTCTTCGGTGTGGCTATATACTATCCATTATCCAATCCAGTACCACATACATATATATATATATATGTGTTATAAAAGCCATTTTCAGCGTGTCTCTTTGTCAGCTCATCTGAAAGAGTCTCATTATTTTGTACGCCCATATGTAATTCTTCAAGTATTTAAATGAAAAAAGAGAAACGTTTCCCATTTTAGGAGTCAATAGAGGAGGGAAATGTTTGTGACCTCAAGACCAGATCATATGGTGACAATATTCGATAAGCAAGGCACGCAAAGTAAACACAACAACAATAGTAACATGTCTGATTTGAGACCTGTTACTTTGAATGTGGTTGAATCGACTCTCAGAGTAGGAAACAGGAAATCTTAAAAGTGTGAAATTGTTCACCCGAGTTTGGTTGCAATCCTAGGGTAGGATGGGGGTCAAATTGGCTTGAGTTCAACTTGAAGTTACGTGAGGTCAACAATGGTTGAAATTCTTTTCGTACAGAATACTAGAATCCATATTGCAAAATAACATGTATTATTGTTTACACCTTCATAGTCAAAAAAAATTTCTTTTTAATCAAATATGCGTATTTTGAAAAAGTGCACTGTAAGTTTGACAGTACTGCATTTAACAACAAAAGTCACCTTTTTTCGATTTTTATTGATCACTCCAACTCGGTATGCTGCCAAAACACTTTAGTCATAAGACAGTTTCTATCCAGTGACTAATCATACATGTTACATGAAATATTTATTTCTTTGTTGCTACCTTCTCTTCCCTCTGTTGATTGTTCTCGCTTGTCTGCTAACGGCCTTTCAATTTTGTATCATCCTGCCCTTTGATATCATAGTTAAGCGTTTGTTCTCTTCGGTTTTACTTTTTTTCCATTTCGTCAGTCAATTATTCCTGGGTCTATTTATTTGATTTAAAAAAAAAAAATAATATCCATGTTTCTTTTCTCTTGGTATTTTTCAGGTTCCTTTCATTCCATATTCATTCATATCTGTGCAATGACATAATGAGCAAGACTGAGAAAAAAAATGAAAAGGCTTCACCAGAATAAAGAAACTCTTAAGCAATTGTTAATGCCGCTTCTAGGAATTTTAAAAATCAAAGTGAAAAAGAAACTGGAAGGCTCTCGTCGAGGTTGACAATAGGTGTAACAACTCCTCGCCAAACTACAGTCAAAGTTGGAGTTGACTTTATTTTCCCCCAGCACGAAGAACAATCCTCACCAAATTCAGAGGAGTAAACTCTCCACTGGTTTTCACTTCTGTTACTTCAGAGCAAACCGTTGAAATCATGACCAAGTGATTGCAAGGTGCTTCACTTACCAACTGAGCCAAACTATATATATATATATATATATATATATATATATATATATATATATGATATACAATTTATTCCATACAAAATATTAGGTACAAATATATACTATCATTGTACACAACCTGCCTGTTAGTATATTCAATGAATACGTTTAAATAATTTTATTTTGGCTCATGCTGCCTTCGTCAACATGAATGTGTTATGCAGGAAGACATGAGAACATGCTTTATTTCTGTATTGTTGAATGTGTAGTTATTTCTTCCCCTGGCAACGCCGAGATTCCTGCTGCACGCCGGCAATAAATATTGATATAAAAGAACTAGCAGGGAATCCCAGTCTTGACAGGGATAGAAAAAAAACCCTCAAATTTGACAACATTAGCTAGGAAATAATGTTTAACAGTAAGTTGGTGTGTGTGTGTAAGATGGCCCGACTTATTTGATTTCTGTGCAACGCTGGAAATCCTTGCTATATATATATATATATATATATATATATATATATATATATATAAACAAACTGAGTGGGTGACTAAGATGTAGAAGATGGAACTACAGGCACCAAAGTGCATCTGGTGGGGCTCTTCGAGACGATTTAATCTAGTAGATGAGAAAAAAAAACCCTGATTTTAGGCTGAAGTGGGACGTCTTTCTCCTAGGCTGTCTCCGAAATATTTCTCGAACTCGAATTCATTTTACCATCAGGACCCTGTATATGTACAACGGCTGCACTGCTATTTCAGCTACTTGATCCCACGGTCCAGAAGATCAAGCCTCACTAAACCCATTCGTCATATTTCCTAAAAATGGTGCCATATTTGATGCTATTGTGTGTCTGTCTTTGTTTTTGTTTTTTTCACATACGCTCAGAGTATTAACAGTAGTAATATTATCTTGTATCTTTATCAAATGAAACATTGCGAATCATTATCTATTGTTTTATCAGAATTCCATTCACCTGAATTTCAGCTAGTTATAGCGACTACCAAGACCGTCATTCTTTTGCCTTTAGTAAACAGCATAATTTGGAAATAAGAAATAATTGACTGATGTCTTTCTGATGACACTGAATGGTTGCAATGATATAAGTAACTGAAATTGAGATGAAAGAACATGATTTGCGAAGGTGTTATCCAGCCAAATGGAAATGAAAAGATGTATATAACTGTATACTTTTAACGAGTGGATAAGTCTTTGGCTAATTCGCGTGGCAATTTGTAATGGTTGTGCTTAATGGCAATTGTCCCACGTTATTCCTAACAACAATTATCTCATGAAAGGATGTTACGTAAGCATTTCTGTCAACAGTAGGATTAGTAACAATGTAGCAACGTGTATCCAAGCAGCAAACTCCATTGTCTTGTGATGTGCTTTGAATATACCGTATTCACTCCTTTTGTTTGCCGCTGCTTGTCTTTGAAACGGACGAAAGGATTTTCTCTGTTTTGCTCGATTAAAAGTATCTAAATCTGTACCTGCTGAATCTATAGCTACGTTTGATATCCAGGGCTTTCTTACCAAAAGAAGAATATACTAAGAGTTGATTGCCGTTCATTGATAAGACTCCAACATCTCGTCTTAATCTTAGATCGGTGGCCCATGTAAAAAGAAAGCAAATATTATTTATCGTGCGAAATATGATTTTTCTTTACTTTAAAGTTTCAGATTATTTTCCATATTTGTCTTGCCTATCAAATGTTGCCGACTAATATTATTGACACCAGCAGGGTGGATACGTGATTGATGTATTGTCAAAGGTTGAGATCATGATTCAACAGCCTCGAGGAAGGGTTGTGCTGCGTCTCATTGAAAAAAAAAATGATCTAATACTTAAAAATTATACGTATGCTTCTAAACATAAGAAACATATGTGTGCACACGTGTGTTTGCCTGTATGTGTGCATTTACTTAAAGATAAATGTGCGTGTATCTACTCACACGGTGTGATTCTATACGAGTGTGTGGGCACGTGTGTCCATGTGTGTGCGTTTGTATGCGTGTGAAGAAACCTTATTTCTCGATGCATAATAATATCTTATATTGAGATACATTATACGTCGGTGAATATACATTTGACATTTTGAAACCTTGTAAAGTCCTCTTTCTGATTACGATCACGTCCGTGGCCTGAGATCACTTTCCCCAAGCTACACCGAGACCGCACAACCGGTTCTCCGAATATTCAGAATGGCTTGATACTATTCAAACAGACCTTGTATACATACACGCGCACGTATACGTTTGTGCGTTAAGAGGTAGAGAATTGTGTCTGTTTATGAAGAAGAAGAAGAAGAAGAAGAAGAAGAAGAAGAAGAAGAAGAAGAAGAAGAAGAAGAAAGAAAGAAAGAAAGAAAAGAGGAAAGAGGAAAATAGGTAGTAAGCCAGAAGGAGTCGGAGAAAAGAGATGAGATCCTCTTATGACTGGGTTGACTACTGAGCATATCGTACCTTTAAATACCAACGATTGTTATAAGTCGTTCTATATCTGTGCCCACCAATGTTTATGGCCGCTGCTTTCTGCTGCTTTGAGAGCTATTGAACTTTGAAGGCTGTTATGGTGCTGTTTTACGTTTGTAGCCCTGGCCTCAGTAGAGATTCTCTTCACAACTTACTCAATTTCGCATTTGCCCTTCGCTACACTTCACGTGGACAGTATTCTCTAACTTCACAGGATCACGCCTGGTTGGTTAACCAAAATAAGGAAAGGAGAAACGAATTAGGAAGGAAGGAGCGGTGAAAAGAAGGAAGGAATGAGGATGGGAGAAAGAAAAGGAAAGACAGAAGTGAAAAGGAAGAAGAAAGACTGGAATAAAGAAAAGAGAAAGAGACAAAAAGCTATTCAGTCTGGCCCAGTGTAAAGAAGATTGTGTTGCACCGATATTCCATGTGCGGTGAGCCTGTCAGCAGAGAAATTCAGTCTATGAAATCATGGCTTTTCTACTTGAGCGCGAACGCAGACCACCGGCACAAGTAGGAATTATTTAGCACTATAACCACTGAGAAACCTTTGAATGTAGACGCAAAGAAAGGAAAGTAAACCAGAATGGTATGTCTGAAAAATCTGAAGTATTTGAAGTATGAAACAATTTACGACGTGCAAGGAAAGGCAGACATGAAGTAAAAAAAAAACGCGAACTAGTCAGCCTTTTGGGACTTATGTATCTCCCACCGACACCAGTAGTTGGGGTTCGAGCCAAAGTAAGAGCCAGACTTACGAATGCTGATTTTCTAGGATTTTCTAAGCAGACAGGCAGATCTTTCCAATCTGAAATATAAGTGTAACACGGTCTGAATGGTTTTGCTTTGTAAATATCAAGAAGAAAGAAACGAATGTAGATACAAAGTAGATAAATCGATAGATAGATAGATAGGTAGATAAGTAACTCAATGGAACCTGTCATGTGACCAATGTCTTTAAGCAAACTGCATTAAAAAAATTGGATGAGGGATGATCAATTAATGTTATTTTTCTTGTAGTGATCACTAAAAAAACGTCCAAACTTGAAAAACGGATGTGAATGTTGCTAGACACAAAATGAAGGACCAATTTAGCATAAACTTACTTTACAATTGACCCCACCTCTACATATGTATTAGGGGGTGGAAAACATCTTTGCAGACGTAAGACGGAGTAAATGTTTATTTAATTCTACTTAGCCAGCGAGCTAATTCAATTCAGAAAATGAAGAAACCAATGTTGATCATTTTGGTTAACAATTTCCAATAGATAGATAGATAGATAGATAGATAGATAGATAGAAGGGGAGAAAACGAAAGTCGATTAGGAATGAAACTGGGGTGAATGAAACAACAGATTAAAAAAGAAACAAGAAAAAAAATTGAAATAGAATAAGTGGGAGAAAGACCGAGAAAAAGAGTGGAAAAAGGTAACAAAAGGGAGAGAGTTAAGACAACTGAGACAGGAAAGAAAGAAAAGAAGGTGAGAAAGAAATGAAGGTAATAAAGACAAAGAAAAAGCGAATGAAGACGATTCAAAAATGGAGAAAGAGATAGCGTGCTGAAAAAATAGAAGCTTGAGTAAAATATTCGCATGGAAGAATGGAGTAAAAAAAGTGGTGGAACTTCCAGTCAAAAATTATGAGATATTGCGAGAAACTATACATTAAAACTTAATCAAGAGGATGAAATACGACAAACCGCTTGGTTTGGCTTAGGAAGAAGCCTTCGACTCATTAGAACACCCGTCAGTCCTCAACTCAATGCGAG
>OY735200.1:50092621-50112621 GCA_963457665.1 Thysanoteuthis rhombus | reverse complement strand
GTACCAACCTCTCTACGAACGATACAGAGTCCCCCACTCCAATCAGCAGCCGATAGATAAACAGGCATTTTCACTGTTGCTCTCTCCAGTCTCGATGAACTGTACAAAATCCTTAACGCTCATTTTCATCAGTACCCACGTCGATCAGTCGGAAACGCGCTCACAAAAATGTCCCCATTGTAGCGAGAATCTAATCGGATCCCTCAGAAAACGTTGTTAGGAGATGATTCTTTTTAAATATTTGCTAAGAAAAAATTTCATGACGACTGCGATTATCCTACCCTTTGCCACGTCTTACCTGTAAACCATTACATCTCATCCCTCCATGTGGTGTCTGGTCTTTTCCTACTGCGTTTACTGTTCCATGGGTAGCGAACGGTTAGCCTCTTGCTTCATCTCATTGTTGTCATCTCTTCTTGTTAATTGTCATGCTCATCTCTATTTTTGTGGCTTAATTATGATATCCTTCATTCTAGTCCTCCGTTGATCCGTCAGCACTCCCCCCACCCACGTAGATGCTGTTGAAAGTTTTTTCAAAATGGCCGCCCAGTACATATGAACACGTGTATCTTTTGTACTATACATCCTACAATCAACATCTTGGCCTCTGAATGTATAGATATGGGGTCAGTAAAGTCATATCCGTCAACCTTTCTTAGATTTCCTCCCCTGTTTATTCTAATGGTATTGGATGAGGTAAATCATCGTTGATCATTACTTTTGGCGTTGTTCTGTACATCTTTAAGCCAACTTTTCTTCTGACGTCGTGAAAACGTCATCGGCGAATCTCAAGCGGTTTAAAGAGTCTCCATCTATGTTTATTCCCATTTCGCCACAGTCAGTTTTCTGGAAGGTATTTCCAAGACTCGCTGTAAAAAGTTTAGGTTATATTATATCCTCTTGTCTCATTTCTCATATCTTAATCTTGTTTGTATTTTTATGCAGTCTAATTATTGCAGTGCCATTTTCGCATATGTTCTGAATGACTTGTTATTCTCGTTAACACCTTGTTCTGACATTGAAAACTAATTGAAAACTATGTGTTCTATCGAGTCAAATAATCTACAAAGGCCAAATGAAATGGTTTGTTGTACTCCAAGCACTTTTTCTTTTGTTGATTTATTGCATGTAGGCGGCCTATTGTTGAATATCCACTTCTGAAGCCTACCTGTTCACATCTAGAGTTCGTGTTGATCTTTTTGTGAATAGTTTATGTATGTTCGTTAAAAAGGCTTTAGGGCTGTAGTTGTTTCCCCTTTTTGTGGAGTAGGATCACTATCAGAGAGGAGTTTTGGGGCATTTTCTTTCTCGTATGCACTGTGTGAATAGCTGTGCTAGTCCTTTTTGAAATGTCTTGCCTGCATCTCCAGAAGGTCAGTTGCTATGCCATTATATATATATATATATATATATATATATATATATATATATATCCGTGTAAAAGTCTTATTATCGTAAAAAAACATACAGGTAATTTTCAGTATGATTAAAAACAAAATAATGGGTGATTTTCAAAAACTAAGTCGCCAAGAGAATAACCCGTTGACTTCTAGATTTTTTTACGATCTTGGAAACATTGCTCAACAGAGAAAGAAACAAAAAATATCGCTTTTCTTTGTCTCAGTCTCCACTTCTAGTGAGATATCTTCGTTTTACTCTTAGACCTTGTCCATTGCCTACCAATGATACCAAGTCTCCACTCACCACGAGAATGACGATTAGCCTCACGCAGCCGATTTAGTTGAAAAGCAGGAACAAAAAAGCATGAGTTTGCATTGAAAATGGAACCACCTCCTAAAAACATATCTGGGGGTTCGATTTTGAAAATCTTCGCAAAAAACCTATCTAGGTCTCCCAAGAGTACCCACAGAAAATTCCATGGGTTTGTGTTGTGTGGTTTCTGTGGTAGGCTGTCACATACGGACATAGATACGGACGGACTCTTACTGTATTATATGTTTTACAACGATTATCAAGATAGTTCAGCCTGTTCATTGCCAAGAAGTTTTTTCACGTTCCAACTCTCGTGCCTAGTTTAATGCGTAAAAATTGATGAAAATCGAAAGCTTTCATTGTGCGTTTGAGATCAAATCAATTAACACTGGAGCAGTACCCGTTCCAAAGGGGCATATCTGTGCCCGAGCTTTATTGTGTGTGGATCAGCCTGTCATAATTGTCGGGCGAAATGATTTCCCGTCCATGGTTCGAAGCTATGGCGTCGGAATATCCCGTTTACTACTCTTCAATGTTGCCAATTTAGATATTTTATATCTAAATTCGGATAATTAGAAAGAGCCGAAATCAAAGTATCTATTTGTGGAAACTATGAAGAAAGATCTATAATCTTTGATTCAAAATTTTTGTTTGTTAGATTTCTCGAGAATTGCTGGTTCAAAAATACTCAAACTTGACACTGCAATACATTGTGTACTGACTGATACACCTGGCGAATGTCAACTTCTGACATTGGCCAATTGAAGTGTTATCACGGTGCATAGATTTCTTGAGAACCGCTGATCCTAAAATCTTCAAACTCAACACCACTCTGCTTTGTGTACAGACTAATGTATATGCCAAAAGTCAATTCTGCACAGTGACCAGTTGTCAGTCAATCGCAGTGCATATATACATAGAAACAGATATTTCAATCCTCTTCAGATATACAGTAGATTAAATAATCGATATGCGAAGATCCCATTAAACCTTGAAAGAAGAGTGTACAACCAATGCATCCTCCTGATAGTCACCTATGGAGCTGGAACATGGAACTTAAGCAAGATACTGACTCGCAAAATCCATGCAACGTGCTCATGACAGAATCATGTTCAACTTAACATGGAGAGATAACAAGACAGCATAATATATCAGGGAGGGGGGAGCAGGAGTCTGAGACATCTTAAAATCCATTAGAAAACCAAAATGGCAATGGGCTGGTTATGTTGCTAGAATGGCAGACAACCAACGACTAACAACATGGATCCGCAGAGATTTCACGTGTAACCGACGTCTGCAGAATATGGGATGGCGAGATAAACTGGATAGGTTCAGAAATATTGGCTCAGCAACGCCCACGATATAGAAGTGTAGTAAATCCTGGAGGAATTCTATGTCCAACGAAAGACGATAGAAGAATGATGATGATGCTGCTGATGCTAATGCTGCTGCTGCTGCTGATGATGATGATGATGATGATGATGATGATGATGCATCAATGTGTTGAAATCAAATATCTTCATAATTTGGACGAGTGTAAAATATCTTGAAACATTGATCTACACAAAAGGCTACCTTACTCACAGTACATTAGTATTTACACTCTTGCCGTTTTACACCTTCTAATGGGATTTTGCCATCTTGCAAAAGAATAACACACTATCAAATGACAAGATATCTCGTTTGTGGCGTGAGACTGACGATTACAAAGACAATTCGTCTCGTCCGTAAACTCGTGTAAATGTAAAAATTGTCACTAGAAACATAAAGCACAAGTGAACCTTAATTGTTAAAGTACATTTCAGCCGCAAAATAAAGTCTTACTTTCTTTTATGTGCAAAACTTATAAGCTATAGCTCTACATATAGGATGCTATTTTCTCAAGTCTTCAGCTCTTCTCATAACTTTCAAAGCTGCTGCGGTGAATCATCTTTAGAAGTCGTCCGGAATCAAATCGGAACCTCAGAACTAAAGATGATCGATCATGTTAACATTGTTGTCACTCTCGAGTCGGCAACATTAATAACATCTCGGACTTCGGTCGGCTATCACCCCCACTCCACATCCCCTCGCACACATACACACACACATACACACAAGGAGTCGGAAGTTGGACCCAATTCGAAATCCCAGTATTCCATTCGATCATTTCTGGTCGATGGTGTCCACATGTGCCCAGCCGTTAAAGCAAACTACGCCACAGGACGGGAGAATCCCGATAGGGACAAAGCCGTAGACAATCTGACTAGTTTGTCATCGCTGCAGTATGCGTATACAGAGAGAGGGAATGGCGGGTATTTGCAAGCACAAACACACATTCGTACATAGGCATACACAGAAGTGTGAGTCTCTGTGTGTCTCCGGGGTGGCTTGAGTTTTTTTATGTGTGAGAAATAGGAAAATAGGACCAAGAATATATTTCATAGCTGACTGGATCTTTCTTGTCCGAAATAAAGTGGGGGTTCTTTACCGAGAAAAAATTATTTAATTCAAAAGCCTGCCGAGATTCATCGAGTTTTCGGTTTCCCTAGAATCTTTGAATCTATATAAGTGCTCTATGTAGGATTTTCTGGTTTCATGCCAACTTCTCACATCTGCGTATCAACTCGAGTACAAAAGGGGGGCAATATCAGAGAAAATACAAATGGAATCAACGAAGCGATTCCAATCATTGGGTACTCAACTAATCATTTTCCTCGAGGAGTGTGGAAAAACATGAAACTATATTATACAGTCCCATCGACGGTCATACTAGTGTGATATGGTCATTAGAGCAGCACGATTTGACTTGGAAAGAGTGAATGAAAACCTTATTCCATTGATACAAAGTCCAGTCCTGATGCTCATGTGTCCATTGAAGAGGTGTTTTACTTAGAAGTGAAAATCTACGACGGCTACCCACTCCCATACGTTACAAGGATGTAGTGCATTGTGACGCATTCCTTCCTTCACTATATCTGCGTTTTGTACTATAGCAGCTTTTTTTTCTTGGCTTTTTCTTCGCAGGAAATTCTCCACTCATTTCTCGCATTGATAACTGTTGGCCACCCAATACCTTGTCTACAGTTAGTGATTTTTTCCTCCCCGGAACACACACTAAAGGTACACACTAAAACTGAATATAAACATCCACACAGGTAGTGCCGTTCCGGAAAAGCTTTGATCAAGTCTGGTCAATTGTGGTCATAAAAATTTGGCCTTTATCAAAGTAGTTTCCCTCCTGCCCGTAAATCCAGCATTCATTACATTGAAATAAAGTACTCGAGGCCGGCTTACCTGCTTACCTCTGCCCCTGGCATGCGTAGTTGTTACGAAAGAGTAGTTGTCATTCTAGCCACGTGTTGCTGGTCATAACATTTTGGCTCATACGTATATTTTCAATTTCAATTCATCACTGTGTACCATGTGAGACCACTATCTCATATCTTTATAATCTCTGGCGTATCGGGCTCTTGCTTGCCTGTTCTTTAAAGGAACGTCATAACAAAATGATTAATTCTCAAATTATCAAGTATTTTTGAAACATTAATTATCTTCATTGTGCCTCAGAGTTTTACATTATGTCCAATCTTATATGTGGGACAAGTCAAGATTTTCAGCTGACAGCAGCAATGGTCATGTGATGTGAAAGAACTTGCCCAGATGAATGAATGACCGATTTTTAAAGGGGATACGATTTGTAATATCACGATTCTTTTTAAATATTTTGTTAAAAACTACGATTTTTAGGGATTACTATGAGAAAAGAGTCAATCCTAATTTTGAAAAGATATCTTGGATTTTCTTGAATGCAATGACGTATTTCCCGCGTTTTAAAGAATATTTTCGATCTTATTTTATTTTGGTTATGTAGCAAGTCTATAAATTCACGAAAAACGATTTTCATCAAGACCCTCAAACAGAAGTAGAAACATTTTTCACGATATTTCGAAGGATTGTTTCTGGAGTATCTAAAATTTAATTTCAAATGATATGTGCGGTTGAGAAAGAGAGAGGAGAGAAAGAGCGAATGAGATGAGAATTTATCGCTTTCAAGACTCCTGGAATATATACATCCTATTTCTAAGACTGCTGGGATATATATGACGGGTTAAAATTGTTTTTGACCCAGAAAAAATGTCTACAAAACAAATTTGGTGACACCGGAATGACAATTGGATTGTCCACTTTCAGAATCTAAAAAGTCCCCTTTTGTCCTCCCCGGGGAGGTTTTTTTATTTGCAATTATACACAGGTAGTCTATTGACTGAAGGGGCATCTTATGCCTAAAATGGGACCTGAGTTTCTTTTTAAATTCATGAAGTAGACAGTGGCATGACAAAAAAATGTAATGGTAGACTTTTTGCATCCTCTGCATTATACCAGTAATGATGTCATAAGTCAACCCCCACCAGGAGATTTTAACACGAAGGACTCCAAAAATATCAAACAAATCGCACGTAAGATTAAAGTATATAATGAACAATGTGGCTTTTGTTTTTCTGTCTGTTACAATGGACCTTTCCTCCTAAATGTAACAATTTTGCGGATACAAATACGTCCTACCCACCATTTGAAACAATGGACTCTGGCACTGTAATCGGTTCAGTTACTTTTTTGTCTCAAAAAATCTCATTTCGGGTTGATTAGACGTAATTTCACCGATAGATATATTTACTAAATGCATTATGTCCTCCAGTGTATATATATATATATATATATATATATATATATATATATATATATATATATATATATATATATATATATATATATATAGCAGCACCAGCATTGATGGACAAAAACCTTTCCCATCTCCTTTCATGGTGATCGTGATTGCAGTAATCTCTGTCATGTCTTACTGGTAAACTTATCAATCTCGACCTCCATCTTGTGTCTGGTCTTGTCCCACATGAACCAATTGGTTCGCCTTTTGCTCCATTTGTTGTCCCTTAGTCTGGTTATCTACCCGACCTATCTCCATTTTTGTGCTTTATTACAATACGATATACTTCCTAATAGTCCTCATCCGGATACATGTTGATCTTTATCTACTGTTAAGGGTTGATCCAAAGATAGTTTTCCATTGTCCTCTTCCCTGACTGCAGCTGTTGGCTGGATATCTTTCAGGTGCAAAAAAAAAGAAACTCGAAAGGTTTTTCGTGTTTTCTAGAAATATGTGTGGTTGGTAGATCGAGGCGTGTCTAATTCGATTATGGTTCTATTTTTTGTCTGGGATGCATACATACATCACAATTATATATATATATATATATATATATAGAGAGAGAGAGAGAGAGAGAGAGAGAGAGTGAGAGAGGGAGAGAGAGAGAGAGAAAGACAGACGGACAAACAGGCAGAAAACAGTCTTAACATATGAATTTGTCTCCAATCAAAAATATATTGATTTATTTATTTCAGTATTTTCGTTTTTATCTATCTACCTATTTATTTTAGACTCACTTTGCTAGCTAGGTAGCTAGGTATCTCAGTTTGTTCATATCAATCAATCTATCTATCTACCTATCTATCTATCTATCCATCTCTCTCACTCGCTCTCTCACACACACACATATCATTTGAAATTAAATTTTAGATACTCCAGAAACAATCCTTCGAAATATCTGGCTATGTATATATGTATGTATGTATCACGCTTACAGCTCTCACCAATCAAGTTAGAGAACTGAAAATTCAAACATCTACTCTTCATGTCTCCAAAAACATTTTTTTAACCCCCCCTATTTTGGGGGAGGGTGTAATTTACCATGTGAGCTCATGCTAAATTGATCCCTTGATTTGTGTCCGCTTGTTCTTTGAAAATTCCATTTTTTTAGTAATTGCTACCCCAACAAATTTGATTGATCATCCCCAATATGGCATGCTACGAAGTGGCAGTTTTTATCTAGTGTCTTTTCTTTCTGTTCATCTGTGCAGCGGAATGGTCAAGAAAAGCCTGAGTGAGAATACAGTGGAATTAACTGGATGAGAAGAAACTAAAATAAGAGCGATTTGAGAGAAAAGGGTAAATTTTGAGAAAAGAAATGATTCATCGGAGAAGGGGCATTACAAAATAAAAGAAAGGGGGAAAATAGAGGAAGGGACGGGGGAAGAAAAGGAAAGAAAAACAATGAAAGATGGAAGCATAGAAACCTGTTGGAGAGAAAGAGCGTTCGAGTGTGAGAGAAAAGGAATGATATCTGAAAGAGAAATGTGCAGATGCCGCCGGCATGGTCAGGAATTAAACACTAGGAACACCACGAAACAGGATGGTTATTCTAGGAGGGATAGAGGGTGAAGGATTGAGAGATGTTGTGAACCAAGATAACCCCAAGAACACGGTCTTAATACATCGGATAGGTACTTGTTCTCACAACAATGCAAACTGTGGAAGCCTTCAAGGTTTTTCTCTGCTACTAAACACGAATATAAAAATGAAATATTCGTGGACCAAGCAAATGGAGAAATGTAGACAAAGAGAATATATATATATATATATATATATATATATATATATATATATATATATATATATATATGTGTGTGTGTGTGTGTGTGTGTGTGTGTGTGTGTGTGTATCTGTCTGTCTGTCTGTCTCTGTCTGTGTATGAGAGAGAGAGAGAGATGTGAGTATTGTATACCGGTTAAAGTTTGCGCCTAAAATTCCTTCCGTATATATATATATATACATATATATATATATATATATATATATATATATATATATATATATATATAGATAGATAGATAGATAGATAGATATAGATATAGATGTATGTATGTATGTATGTATGTATTACTGCTGTATGGCTAGGTATATTCTAACTGTGGTTAGAGTGAAGGATAGACAAATAAGTTAACAACGATAATGCAGATGGGTCGGACACTTAGCAAGAAATGACAGCAGATCGAGCAAAAGATTAATATGAAGCACATCGGACAGTAAAGGCAGTAGGGGAAGACCAGACACATGATAAAGGGATAATGTAGAGAAGTTTTTCAGTAAGACATGGCAGAGGTCAGGGAACTCGCATTCATCACGGAAGGAAGTGGAAAGGCCTTTGTCCAGCAGTAGACTTACAGAATAAAAAAATGATTCAAACTAGGGAGAGAGAGAATAAATAGACAGTGATTGAGATCTAGTAAGATGGTATTTAGAATAGAGAAGAAGGTTGAGTCTGATATATAGTAAATATTGCTGTGCTGTATGTGTATACTCACATACATCTACTTTATAGAGTAGAAAATTATGTGTATGCATGTTTATATAAGTCGAGATCTACACATCACAGATGAAAAACAAATTCGAAATCAACAGGTCTCAGTTTACCCTCCAACACATGGGATTTTCCTGTTGACTCTTAGTGTTAGACCTATAAAACTAATTATATACTTCGAATCGGCATCATTTGGGGAAGGTTTTTGTACCTTTTACTTGAACTTTTACGAATCTGAAGGGGTCAATGTTTGATTAAATTCATTTTTCCACACCAATTCGTAAGCTTCTATTGAAAGATTCATTTACTTATTTAAAATCATGGTCGCTGTATAACTAACTTGTTAGAAACTCTGATAATATTATCGGTGGACCGAGTTCAAACTCCGACAGAAAAGGTTTTCTTTTTGCTCTCTATCTAATTGACCTTCGAACCTTCCGAAATTTTGTCAGTTTTGAGAGAGAAAATTGTCAGGTTTTAGGGGGGCTTATATTTACAATAAAGGTATAATGTTAAACTGGACCCTTACTTACCATTCGTTTTAAGAAACCACGAAATTTCTTCATGTATGTACTCACGTAATTTTGGCCGTATCTATGATATAAAGTACTTAAGTGTGTATGTATGTCTGTCTCCGTTTGTTTAAACTTTTAGAGGTCGATAACAAAAAGAAAGAGTACAGGCATATTCGGAATCAGTACGTCTCAATCTAACAACAGCATATAGTTTGTGGTTTTCAACAAAATATCCGTCAATTTCTATGGGATTTACAATCTCGCTCACAACACCAGTGAAAGCAAATAATACACCAGTCTTTAAAAACGAGGTAAATACAATCAGTGGGCCGAGTTCAAAGCCCGACGAAGGAAGCTTTTTTTTCTTTTCTTTTTTTCATTATTCTTTCAATTTAATGTTTTTTCAAACTATTAGAACATCAAACTTCCGGAAATCCGTTTTGAGAAAGGATATATCAAAGGTTTTATAAGAGGTTTTCTATTGGCAATGTAGCTATTATAATTAACTGTACTCTTACTTTCCATTCCACGAATGTGAATTCCTCTTGCTCTCTGTGTTCACGTCAGTTTGGTCGTGTTTTTTTAAGGAATCTAACTCTAACCTGACAATAAACGTGTTTTCCTGAGAGCAAAAACCTTTATCCTACATTTAATCCTCATCTCAACCAGAAAAGTTAAAATCCGGTATTTTATGACGTGCAATCTACAAAGGCCAAAAGGGATTTTCAGTTTGGAGGAAAATCAATTTTCAAGGTTTTAAGGAGGTGGATACACAGGTCTGTCCGAGGGTGCATACGGGCCAGCGCGAGTCTACCCAGAAGTACGTGCTGTCATGAGCAAGCCCATCCTCGTTCCTAATTGAATTTTTGAAAACTCTATAAGATATCATTTGCTTTCCAGTGCTGTTAGATTCAGCTTTCTTCTGAGGCAATGACGAGTACCCTAGCTAGTTATTCTATAATATGATAACGTATGTGTGCGTATGGTATACATGTAAGTAACTTTATATCTATATCTATGTGCATGCTTACCTTGTTAGTAATTTACTAATGCTGTCAAGAAATGACGGCTGTATATGAATAATTTTACAATTGCACAGTAATTATCAATTGAACAATAAATATCAAAACATTATCTTGCTCTGAATCTTCTTGTTCTTATTCAGCCAGAATGAACCCAGATTTCTTTTCGTATTGATAAATAAACAGGTCTGGTTATTCACTCAATAGAAACCATCATGTAACCTACGACTTTTTTGACTGCATGCCGTCTTTAGGTGATCAATCAAGAAATTAAGAAAATGGGTTATCGATGAATTAGTTATTTCTCTTGCTTTTGTAGGATTTCCAGCACTAAAAAGTCCGAATTTTTTAGAGCACAGCCGGACAAAAAGTAAGGGACAAATTTAACATCATTTTACATTGTAAATGAAAAACCCTGAAAACTTGTTTCAGAGGGAATTAGAAACAATGGGGGAATGTTTGAATATATATGCATGCAATTGAACCAGAAAATATAGCAGCCTTTGAATTTGATTATAGCCAAAATCTTCTTAGTGCTTATTTATATCCAAATATATTAAAATGTTTGTATGTATGTGTATGTGAATGCATGTACAGTATGCATAAGTGCTAAACTGTTCACAAGTATGTTGGGCAAACACACATAAATACATGTATGAAATGAGTAAAGATTTTTTCAATTGTTCATTACAGATACTACATTCTGTTTCACTTGAAAGGGATTTTCAAATGAAAAATGAAACAACATACAATCTGTAATGAACCATTGGAAAAATCTTTACTTGTTTTATAATTGCTCTACTGATAGTATTGAGCACCTTTTTAACTAATATCAACTTCATACATCAATACACATACTCACGCTGGTTTATATTTCATTATTGTTCTTATACATATATATATATATATATATATATATATATATATATATATATATATATATATATATATATATATATATATATAAGCACACATGCACAAATGTATGTACCTTTATACGTGTATATCTTGTAGGCACGCAATTATGTCCACACACGTCTGCAAGTCGGCTACCATTCTGACCACTGACCACTGACCAGTGGCCGTCGGCTGACGTCACGACGTTCTCTGGTTGCACTTAAAACGAGAACACCAGCTGAGCCAGCCACAAGTGCTTTTTCTGATTCTAGCCCGCCAGACTTGGTCGTCTCCTGCTGATACCCGACCTAGACCCACCCTCTTCTTCTTTTGCTCCCCTCTCACCCTTTACAAATCATTTATCACCTCTGTTCCTCTCTGTTCCTTCTACTCTCTCTTCTTTTATTCTTGCTCTTCATTTGTCTACTTCACCTTCGATTTCGATCGCTTTTCTCTGTTTAGTTTCTTTCTTTCCAATTTTCTTTTTAACAATGTAGGTTTCATTTATTTATTTATTCGTTCGTTTCGTCTTCTCAATTTCTCTCTCTCTCTCTCTCTCTCTCTCTCTCTCTCTCTCTCTCTCTCTCTCTCTGATATCTTCTATTCTTTCATAACGTTCTTTTCTTTTGCTCGTTCACCTGTTTCTTTTTTCTTTTTTTTTTCAGGTATTCTTCAATAGGCTGTTATCTTTTACCTTGTAACTTGCTTTGTTTCCATGTCCTTGTCCCTTAACTTTTCCATTCTTCGTTTCTTTTCTGTCTCCCTTCCTTTCCTTCTTTGTCTTCTTATTCTTTTTTTTTTTTTTTTTCGTTTACTTCTTACCTTTTCTCTCTTCTGTACATCCCAACCTTTTTCTCTTTTACTTCTTTTTCCATCGGTCTCTGTCTGCATACATATTCTACCTTCCTGCCCCCTCTCTCCAAGGCTTGTTCTCTCTTCTCTCTGTCCGTGTCTTCTTTCAATTAGACGCTTGTCTTCCATAGCTCACCAAACTCTCTTCCTCTCTGTATATTCTACCATCTCTCTCTCTCTCTCTTTTCCTTAGAACTCTTATCTGCCCTATTTCTCTTATTGTGATTCTCTGATTCACTTCACATCTATATCCCTTCTTTTTTTTATTTCTTTTTGTTGCTTAGCTTCTTTGTCTGTCTCAGGTTCTTTTCCTCCATTTTCTGATCATACATCCGTATCTTTTTCTTTTTTGTCTCTAAAATCTTTCTCCAATTTCCTTCTCTCTCTGCATCTGACGCTGACTCTCTCTCTTTCTCACATATATATCCACTTACAATACCCCCTTCTCTCTCTCTCTCTCTCTCTCTCTCTCTCTCTCTCTCTCTCTCTCTCTCTCTCTCTCTGCATAACATTCACACTCCTACTATCTCATGCTCATTCATTCATTTTCTCCTCCTATGTATTCTATCAACTCTAGTTTGGCAGTTCTTCTTCTCTCTCCCCCCCTTTTCTGTCTGCCTCCCTCCCTCCCTTTCTTTCTCTCTCTCTCTCTCTCTCTCTCTCTATATATATATATATATATATATATATATATATATATATATATATATATATATATACATATATATATATATATATATGTATATCTTTTTCTCATTTCTGATACTTCACTTCGGTTGCCATAATTTACTCTTAATTATGCAAACGGCTTCATCTCATTTGATGTACACAACTACATTCGATTAACTCAAGCTCCTCAAGCGATAGCTACTCATCTCATGATATAGAAAAGTCATCGTACGTGCTGCATAAGATTAAGCCAAAAGTCACTGGACACAAAAGAAAATGAGAAGAAAGGAAACTAAGGCATTTTTTAGATTACTACACGTTGGTACATCCATAATTCTGCAGCCTAATGATAAAGGAAAATCAATCATTTAACGCCACAAATATTCATTTTGCAACATAATCTCCTTCTTGGTGAATATCCTTAATTCAGTTGTGAATATTAATCATATAGATTGAACAATATACGTTGAAATCTTTTGATAGATATTTGATTAAAAACTATGTGCTAGATTATGGACTTATTGATCCACCTTAATATCTCATTTTGAACACTTACGCGAATGTACGAGTGACCCTACGTGTTTGCTCTGCAAAATCAACCATTGGCGAAGATGAAGTAGGACAGGATACTGAAAACCAGTATCAGATTAACTGAACAATAGGTTTAAAAAGAGATTTTATACTTTCGTCGTGCAACTAATTGTCAGCACAAAGAAAATTAAGAATTGAAGATCGAATATTTTACATTCAAAATTCTGATACTGTTTGCCAGATTTGATGTAGAAGCTCGAAGTACAGCGATGAACAATCTGATCGAAAGCCATTGGCACACATGAAAAAGCAAGTTAGGGTAAGCAACGGTGTACTGCTGTGCGAACGTTTGGGAACAGCGTTCATTTACGTTGTTTGGAAAGGCGACGACGTTCCCTCATAATCTATAGATAACTACAATTATCTATTCAAACAATAATTCTTTGATAAGGAAGATTAACCTCTATATGCCCAAATATTCATCCCATATGTCCTCAAAACGTCTCTGATATTGACTAAATCTCAAGGATTTTGTCAGGGTCGGGGTTTAAGCCCCTTTCTTCATGTACCCTTCGTTCCTACACTTCAACTTCAATATTACACCACTAAGCGTGTGTTCATCTATATGGGGGGATCAGACTGTGTTTGAGTGCGCGTTTATTTACGTGTGTCTCTGCGGGGAGTAATTCTCCCGTCAGAACCAACGATGTTGGTCTACAAGGGGGGAGTAAATATGCAATGATGGTGGTATTGTGAAAAATTCGATGAACACAAAATATGGAAGTAAATAATACTCTAAATTAAAAAATTCCTTCCCGTGAAAACGAAAGATGTTTAGCATTATAGGATGCCGAAAAGTTTTCAAGCTAATTTTAAAATTCACCCACTTTCTCTCTCTTTCTTTTTTCACCATCTCTTTCTGTGTCTTCCCAATCTCTCTTTCCCCTGTTTATATCCTTTCTCTCTCCCCCCCCTCTCTCCCCCTCTCTCTGACTCACTCTCTCTCTCTCTCTCTCTCTCTGTTATTGTGCAATTTCTCTCTCAACTTTTTTTCTCATTCTTCCTTTCTTCTTTCTGCCAGTTTTCTTTCTTTCTTGTCTCTCTTCTTTTTCCCTCTCCCATTTTTCTCAAATTTTTTTTAATCTCTTCTGAGATTTGTCGTTAAAAGAAAGCTATGAAGATACAACGACACAATTATCAAAATCTTTGGGTAACAAAACAATGGATATAAATCAAACAGGTCTGATTAGTCACTCAATAGGAAAAATGTCTCTTGATTGCATGCTGTATTGGGGGGATCAATAAAAAAGTGCTACTTCTCTCACCTTTGGGCTGTGATCACTAAAAATTTTCACCAAAAAAGGTGTGAACATCCCACTAAGGATCTATTTAAAGGGGGGGGGCGTATTTTCAAAAAACAAAATAAACAAGTTTTTCTATACATAACAAAGAGCAAATATTTCGATTCCTAGCTCTCTAGTTCCATTGGTACGGCCTGTACGCAAGAGAGATACACAACCAGCCAGGAGGCCAGCCAGACCAACTTGAAAACAGGAGAAACCAATGTTGGCAGTTGTGTTGACAGTTTTGGTTGGCGGCTTTTAAACATCGATATAAAGATTCTTTCACGTGGAAACGGAAGATGTTAAGCATTGAATAAACCACGCATATATCAATTATCAATGTGCAGATGTCTTATCAAGCTAAGAGATGTATAATAAAATTCTATCCATGGAACTGACGTACTAAAAAGATTTTCATTCGTGTTCTAATGACGTAACAAAAATCATTGATAGATAGAAAAAGTTATGAAAATAAAAACAAAAAAATCCGTTTGTAGTCAACAGAACGCTATTCTCCAAGCTCAGTGCAATTCAAATAACTATTATCAACGTATGCAAAATACAATATGTATATCCATACACACTGCTGTATGGCCAGGTCCAATGAGAGGGTGTACACTCGGTACAGTGCAACGGGGCCCAAAGGGCCAAGGTTTGGGCACAGTGTAGATTTATCGTGGTCGATGAAAACATATATGCCGTCTTCTATGACTGTGCGTATAAAGTAGTCCAAAAGAATGTTGAAACATTTTCAGGTTGATTTCAAGTAAGCCTCTTGTATGTGTTATTTATGTTGTCCCCTCAACGTTTCGACCGATCAATCCATGTATGAGGGTCTTTTTTTCCGGTAGTGCAGCGCAGAAATATCTACCAAATAGTACATTCTAAACGTCCACGGCAATGGTTGTAATAGAGATTATTACACTTTCAGCAACGCTACAACACAGTTTATTCCATTATTTATTCGCGAGAATGATCCCAGTTATCTTATTTATTCAGCAAAGAAGTCTATATTGCGTCCCTGTTGAGCAACTATCCATAAGGAAAATACACCCAAAGAAAGCCGTGGAATGTATCAGGCGAAAGGTGGTGGGAGCGTCATAAATAACACAAAAACGACATGAGAATGATTCCAATTTTCGGAATAACTCTCAAAATTACAGGAAATACCTTTTCCGGGTTCAATTTTAAATCATTTTTCTTTCTTTCTTTCTTTCTTTCTTTCTCTCTCTCTTTCTCTTTCTCTTTCTCTATACATACATATATATATATATATATATATATATATATATATATATATATATATATATGTGTGTGTGTGTGTGTGTGTGTGTGTGTATGTGTGTGTGTGTGCGTGCGTGCGTATGTGTGTGTGTGTGTGTGTGTGTACTGCTATTGTGCAATTTCTATATCAACTCTGTCTACCTTCTTTTCATCATTCACTGAGAATCTTTCCTCGTCACTATATTAGAAACCGTCAACCTAAATTTTCGCCAACATAGGTTTCTTCAGTTTTTTAAGCCGTTATGGTTGGCTGGATGGATCACGCGTTCATGCCTCACTAATGGGGTTGAATAGTTAACATTTAATCATAATTTTATGTAGAAAAAAAAACGGTAATTTTGTTGTGTTTTTCTCTAATTCAACCCCTAAATAGGTTTGTAGTTAGGAGTTCAATTTACAATGTAAGCTTATCCAACATTAATCCCTTACTTTGTATCTGGAAGCATTCACACTTGTTTTTCATAATTCAGACATTTTTTCAAGTAAGCGCTGCGCAACAAAATGTGCGAAGAGTAACTTATTCATTGATCACCCCTTTTCTTAATTTTTTAATTGGTCACCCAAACATGTCATGCTGCCAAAAGATGTAGTTCACGTGACAGTTTCTATTGAGTGACTAACTTGACTTGCTCCCTTTATTTTTTTTTATTCGTTTTCTTCTTGTAGTTGTAATTATTGATCTCCCTGCTCATCAATTCATTCCAATATAATGTTTTCCCCAGTCATACTTTCAGTTTTTTCTTTCTTTTCCTTCCTATCCTTTTTTCTCTTCTTCTTTCTTCATTTTCCTTCATTCATTTTATCAAGTAATCTCCTTCATTCCCTTGTCTGCATGTTTTTTCTGCACTCTTTTTTTTTCTTTCTTTTAATATGCCTTTCTTTCTTTTATATCAACCTCACTCACTCTCTGCATTTTCTTCGGTCCGTCTTTCTTTCCCTCACTCTGTCTCTCAGCTTCCTCCCTCTCTTGAGGGTCTCTTTTTTTTCTCTCAACTCCTCTCACTCTTTTCCCTTTTCCCAGCATTTCTCTCTAGAAACCAGAAAGAAAAGGATTGTCAGTAATTGGGAACAGAGGCAATCGTTACGGGCAGAATAGGTTTGATAGTCCTGCTACTAACTGGGCAACCGTCCACATTTGTGATAAAAGCATGAAACTTTGCATGATAAATAACACCAACGGGAGTAATTTGGATATGAGGCCAACGAAAATTCACCACAGGATTCGAGTACTGCGCATGTCGAAAATATCCCACATCAAAATGAGGCTTACAGTAGAAAATCTGTTTCGAATGGAGTTTGTTTGAAATAACCAGCAGAACGGCCAGGTCCAATGAGAGAGTGTGCAGCCAGTACAGTGCAACAGGACCTAAAAGGCCAACGGTGAGCAAAGAGTTCATCTACTGTGACCGATGAAAACAGATGTTGGGGGTGGAATAGCTTGGAGCCGCCTTATGAAATTTCTCTGACGCCCTGAGTATGGTAAAGAAATCTAACCTATAAACTTCTAATTCTTGCCAATTTTTTTCATTCGAAAGATGTTGATAAAAGGAAGTCTGAGTTCTATTCCTTTTCTTCTACGATGAAATAAATTTTGACCAATGAAATGAGAAGTATAGTTTGAAAATGATATAAAATCACAAATGTTTCGTTCTTTATCGAACAGAATGTTTACAGAATGGCGTCGAAGTTTCAACTTAAACTAATTGGAATGTATTTTTAGATATCACTAAAATGTCCCCCATAATTGCATAGACCAGTGCAGTTAGCCTTCAAGTATTTGCAGTTGGTATGATATTCCCTCTTATATCTGCAACTGATGAGTTCATCACCTGAGATAGAGAGGTCCATTTTGGTTTCCACTTGAAGTTTTCAGCTCCCTTCCAGACCCATCCATCTGAGTTTGGAATCGAAATGTTATTTTCAAGTGTTGGTCCCATGCGAAACAACCCTGTTAAACTTCATGCAATGTATGTCTGGAATATATAGCAGCGTGGTCAAGTTCAATGAGAGGGTGCACGGCCGGTGCAGTGTTGGTGGAATATTTTCAAGACTTCCTGACCTTTTTGAGAACAATTCTTGTGTAACATCGTTGACTTTTACCATGTTGCTTTTTCTATCATGAAGGGGAATAATGAATCTCTCCAAAACAGCCATGCATTTGTGATCAATTACGTCTGGCAACGACATCAATGTTGCTTATGTCCTTGTGAGATGCAAAACGACATCAATATTGTTAATGCATTTGTGAGATCAGGATAAACCTTTCACACATTCTAAGCAGACTTTTTTTTACCTTCTTCTGCAGAAGAACGACATTGCACTGCATCCTGTGTGTGAAGCCACGAAACACTGGAAAACTCTGGCTTGTTCATGGCCGGTGGCCTTTGCAATTTCATGGATTGGAATGAATCTTGTTGGTTTTTTTTTCCCAGTTCCATGATGGACGTTAAAAGACTGATGATGATGATGATGATGATGATGATGATGATGATGATGATGATGATGATGATGATGATATACGGCAAAATGAATCGGCACGTAAACTGGTAAAGCATGAAACGACCAGGGCTACAACTTCAATGCCATTTGATTTTATCACAATTTTATTGTTCCCACACGGATAAGCATCCAAAGCATGCAGCATTAGGTGGTTGTCTGTTTCTTCGTGGTTGCATGGATCTATATTCACTAGTAATCTGTGGTGGCCGTTGACAGGACATGTTCATTGCAAGTACAGCAGTTCTTTTTACATTTTCTACTGGAAATGTTATGAAATGAAATTTGCTCAGCGATAAGACAATAGTTCTGTTTTATTTTCGTCAAGTTTATGAAAGTTTCGCCAGTTGGACGGGAAACGTGCAGCCAGATCTGCATCGTCATCCCGCATCCCCCTTTTTTTTCTTGTAAATCCTTTTAGTGAATGTTTCTTATATACGTCAGAGACGATATCAACTCGATGTATTGATTTCAAGTAATAAAAGGATTTTGCAACGCCTTGACTTGCAATACCTGCTTCAACAAGAATTTCCGTCCGGCTACTTGCATTTAGCCTCTCTCCAGACACTCATAGACCTACTATCCCAATATGGAAACCACATAACATGATTATAAAACTATCGTGTGCACTTGGCTATCTCCACTGAATTTCTTTTTTGCTGAAGCAAAGAGAGGCTGGACAACAGTTGAGGACAGGAATCTGACCAGGATTCAAATGGTAAACTGAATATTTCATTATGTTCATATCATGAAGTATCATTGCAATGGTATGTACATTCTCAGGGAACATTGGTAAGAACGAGAAGATTGTAGGAAAGTGAGTTGAGTTTGTTTTGGGTTTTTTTTTTTTTCGGCAAGATGGGCTGCCCATGATTTGTAGTGATCTTTCTAAAATTTATCTTTATCAAGCAACTGATTTACATGTTTCAAGCAATCTTCTTCTTTACTTTTCTACGATAGTATTTGATTTTCTGTTATATTGTCTGTATTTCTTGGTACGAATAAGGTATCATCCGTTCGATTCAGGAGGGTTGAAGTCAAGTCATGGTATTGTGTGACTTTCTTTGATGAGCTGTTCGATGGAGGAGTCAGATCAATAGTGACAATACTGAGAGATTTTCTACGGTAAGCTTCGTTTTGATAGGATAGTTTCACATGCGCAGTGTTTGGCTCCAGGGGTGATATTTGCTTGGTCCCATATCCAAAAATGTTACAGGGTGTTACAAGCTACGTTTCGTGCTTTTGGTAGAAACGTAAACGATTCACCCATTTTGGGAGTCTTAGCAGTGGGGTAATAGTATAAGTATAATAGTGGGTCTGCCAGGTGCATCATTTAATTGAATGTAAGGGAGAATGGATCTAGTTAGTCTTCTAATGGACTTTGGGCAAGGTGGAAAATAGTTTAAAAGAGTAAAAGGAACCAATAATGGGCGTCTATGTCTCGCCTAAATTCGTAATTTCGATAATTGGAAAAACTGTTGT
>OY735200.1:49995121-50087621 GCA_963457665.1 Thysanoteuthis rhombus | reverse complement strand
TCATTAAGTCAGGGTTACTTCTACCATTTCTGAGAGATAAAATATAAATAGCAATAAAAAGAAAATGTTGATACTGCTGGAAAAATGACTCTGAAGATCTTTTTTATTAGATTTGATAAATGTTAAGTTAGTAATCTGTTTTTACTGACCTCTGGGCCCGTCTCAAAAGCAGCGTCAACCGAACTGTAGCAGTAAAGAACATTTTGATACCGTGGGGCAAATAAATAAGACTGAAAAGTTTTATTTTATTGCTGCTCAGATGTTGGAATTCAGAATATTTTATGGTGTGGGTCGCGGCTTATACTGTTTAATCCGAAAGTCACGCGTGTGCATCCTGTGAAAAAAAAACATCATGTATGCGTGAAAGTTTCCTCCTTGAATGCATAAGCATCGTCGATTCGAAACTTGGAGATCGCTAAAATGAAATGCCCAAATTATTTTCAGGTTTGATGCTAAATCTTTTGTCAGGTTCACCCGTAAATTTGAGAAAAAAGATACATAAGAGATGTAATTTTTGGAAAAATAATCCAAAATAGCTATTTCTGAAATATAGGCGCAACCCTAAACAAGTAAATATAGATGAGAAACATCTAGAAACATCTAAATACAGGAATGGAATTATCTCCCTTGATTTTATCGCTTCGGTGATAAGTATTTTATCTTAAAAGGGGAAAGTTACATCAGATACTACCACAGAGAGGGCGTGGATCATGGTTTTCTTTCTTGATATATATTTCTAGCGTAAACCTAGACCTCTGTACTAAGTTTGGTAAAGATCCTTTGAGAAATCACGATGTTGTAACCCAAAACAAATAAATCTATATGAAAAACGTCTAAAACATCAAAACACGAAAATAAAAGGAAATTACATCAGATATTAGCTCCGAGGGGGCGGACCCAGGTCTTCTTTGTTCATGCACTATATTACGGTGCATCTTGACTACTGTGCCAAAATTGGTAAAGATACGCTGAGGAATGGCAACGTTGTTTCAAGACAAACAAATAAACGAAGAAATTTGGGCGTTTATTACATAGATATACACATGCATAGAGTAAGAGAGAGAGAAGAGGGGGAGAGGGATAGATAAATACGTATATATATGAACAGATTAAGATAGATAGATGGATAGATATGGTTGTGGGATAAAGTTCGCATGATATTTATATGCTGACTCTCAATTTTCCTGTTTTTGCTGAAAAGGAAAATTTTATTAGTCAAATTTTTATAAAGTCCCAAAATATCCACGGCCATGTGCCATGCATGTCATTTTAATCCGATCAGTGATATCATCCCATGGCTTTTTTTTTAAAGTTTTCAGTAACTCTTTCTGGTTTGCATTTTTAGTTTACATATATATATATATATATATATATATATATATATATATATATATATATATAGTCTCGGAAGTAAAGCCTGTTCTTTGACCTATGGCTAGGATTAAATCTAGCTGACTGTCGCCAAGGCTCCCGGCCAGTTGACGACCACTTCAAGCTCACTACTTCAGAGTGATAAAGGCGCCACGTTGTGGAGAGTAACCGGAAGTGATACAACTTGTTTGGTGCGAGACAATGATGCCTACTTCCCCAATTACGCAACGCGATTAACTAACAAGATCATTTTAGCTCACACACCTTCTTTTACTATCTCCTTCTCTCTCTCTCTCTGTCTCTCTCTCTCTCTGTCTCTCTCTCTCTGTCTCTCTCTCTCTGTCTCTCTCTCTCTGTCTCTCTCTCTCTCCCCCTCTCTCTCTCTCTCTCTCTCTCTCTCTCTCTATATATATATATATATATATATATATATATATATATATTCAAGTTTCTCTCAGCCACTATATCTATCAATCTTTTAACGTCGATGTATATATATAAGCCTGGGAATGGCTCCGAGTTTGTCATGCAGTACAGTGATAATGAGCAATTAGCCCAAAAGATCAAATATGTCTGTGCCATGTCAGCAGTTGATGTTCGAATCTAATCAAAGACAGAGCTGACTGTATCGGCAGAAACGTTGTGTCAGCAATAAAAATGGGAAGAAGAGATTGAATTGTCCGGACGAAAGTTGGTATATGATATATATCATTTCACAGCCATACGCAAAAAGTTAATTTCCCCTATGCCATATCATTATTGATACTTCTGTATGAGCTTTTAACCGCATGAGCTATCTCATGTCTGCTCACGTCTATCTCAGTATATGCATACGATATCAACCGCTGATATCTCTTAAATGTCTTCTACGTTTGTCGATTCATGAACTTGGCTATCAATTGTCACTCTTCTAAACTATGTTATTTTCTCTTTATCCATTATGTGTTTCTTTCTCATTTCCCATTCTTATAAGAAGCCCAGTTTTTCACCCACTGCCTCTACTTCTTTCTCTCTATTGTAGTCTTTCTCAGATTAGAAGGCTAACACCTCTACCTCTTTCCTCTACGCTTGCCTTTTTCTTTTTATCTTGTTCCATGATTTTTTTAGGTGTTTTCGTTGCTTTTTTCTCCTTCGCTGTCTTGTTTTTCTCTGTTCTGCAAACAACGATATGATAGCACATCCTACAATGACACCTGTCACTAACTGACTTCACATTTAAAACGGGTCTCGTAGTTTGGAATGCTCTTCTATCGTGAGAAATCTACACACAATTCTTAGAATCACACACACACATCCACTCATACACACACACACACACACACACACACACACACACACATACGCATACAAATACACACGCAACCAAACCTTTGGTATGTAAAAACAAACATTTACAAATACAGACGATGTAAAGCCTGTACACAGCTTACGTCAGCGTCAAAAATTCTCAAGTATACAAGTACAGAGAAGAGGTGCATTGATAAAAAAAAGAGATTATGTCGAAAAACAATTATATCTGATGTGTAAAATAAACATTTGTTTCGTCATTAAGTTACGAACTCATTATAGTGCTTATGTTTGGACAAACAGATATCCTTTAGTTATAAATACATGCATTGACCACAATGTCCACTATTAACACCAAGCATTGACAATATTGATGCAATACGTACATAAGTACGTGCCGATGATAAATAAAAGACAATTGCCCACTCATAAGCGATACATATATTTCATATATATATATATATATATATATATATATATATATATATATATTCTATGTCGTTTAAGCAGCCTCGTAGTTACATCAATAAGTCAAAAGCATTTTTTTCACGCAACAAATATCTATTTTTCAATGTAATCTCTTTCTTTGTACATGCACTTAATTCAGTGGTGAATATCAATAACAGATTGAACATTGTACAGAGAAAATTCAGCAAATAACAACGTGGTGAGCTACGAATTTATGGATGTAAATAGATCGATAGATAAATAGAGAGAAAGGGGGTAGATAGAGGGAGGAAGAGAATTCATGAAGCGTTGAGGAAACACGTAAATCTGCCGAAACATGTGTATGTATTTGTATTATTCGTTATTTTCGTAAGTCTCTGTGTGAATAAAGAGTTGAAAGTTGTTTTTTTCTCTCTTGGTTGTTAACAGGAGACAACCATGTGCAAGAAACTCGTGTGACATCTGGAATAAAATTGAGTACCCACACTAAGTGCTGCCTAAAAATGCAGACTGGTTGGTTTAGGTCTTAACAAAAAATATCTCGAAAAATAGAAGCTGCAAAGTAAACAAAAATAAAGGTTGGGCTGACATAAGAAGGTAACGCCGTGTTAAAGTACACGTGTTACATTGTTACACATGTATTTTTTATCAAATCAGAGAGCATAATACTGAAGGTGAAAGATTCACAAAGGCAATTGTATTTTTATAGATTCGATGTGAATAGAAATATGATATCGTTATCATTGGAGGTTTTGAGCCCTTAACTGTAATGATGTCTATACAAGAAGTTCAGTTAATTGTCAAGTACTTTTTTCTGATTAGGACGTGACTCAAACTGTTGATAACGTCACCAAAGCATTTGGAATTAGGACTGCTCCAACGCAAACTGGTCAGCGTTGATTCAATGGGTTTATGTCTGAAAGTATGGATACCAATAATGAACCTCGACGGGGGCACAAATCTGTTCTTAATAATGAATTATCGACAGCAGTAGCTAACGATCCATGGACAACGGCTCGAGTATTTCTTGGAGACTTCAACAGCTACCATACCAAGTCATCTGAAGGCAATAGGAAACGTTGAAAAGTTGGAAGATGGATTTAATTGAATGAACCGCTTTATGGAAGTATAATTCCCAACTCTTATCTTTTTGAGCATTCTGAATTTCATAGCTGTGATAATAGGTCCAATGGTTTGAAAGTCAAAATTCGTGTTTTAACTGAATTTATGACCACTAAAACTAAAGTTTCTGTGCGTTGCGCATATCATAATTGAAGAATCTTTGAGGAGGAGTTACTGCTACGAATGGGTCCTATTTTGGTTAAATAGCTACTGCTTTTTATTGTTTATATCATCCTTCATCTTACTATTAAAAAAAAATGGCATGTCATTTGTAACATCGTTGTATTTTCGGACGTCTCTTACGCAAAGTTGTAAGCTTTGTCTTTTTTTTTTCTCGGTTGCTAACAGGGGACAACCGCGTGCGAGAAACTAACGCTACAACCGTATCGAAATTGAGTACCCAGGCTAAATGTTTCCTCAGAGATGCAGACTGGTCCGTTCAGGTTTTAAAAATGTCTTAAAAAATAAAAAAAACAGTTACAAGAACATAGGTTATGGCTATGTATTGATATGGTTCGTTTTGTTTTTTCTTATGGGGGATAAAATCTTCACTCGACGATCTTAGTCAGTAAACTCAAATAATAAAAATAAGGAAAAGCTACTTTTTCTTGGTTTATTTCAACGGATTATTTGCAGTCTACACCTGACTACCAATATATTGATAACAAAAGTTTTGAGAAAAAAAGGAATGCAAAGCTCTATAGAATTTAGTTTCATAAGGTTGATGCAAAAATTTTAGTATTGTTTTTCTATTCATGTGAATTCATAGTATTATTATTCACTCATCCAAGTATTAGTACTGGCTTCTAAAGACATTATGCCACTTCTCAGCTAAATTGAGGAATTTATCAATATCTTTGACTAACTATGTAAGGAGAGAGCAAACAAGTGATTGATCTGAAGAATACGACACGTGGAAGAACTTCCCATCCCAGCACAACGATTGTTTTTCATGTGTAACTTGAGACGATTGGCGATATGCAGCAAATTGCCCAGGCGATTTCCTTACCTAGAAATAAAAAAAATCACTTCCAAATCAAATGGGCCAAACGCACAAATTGTACACTACAAATATTCGTTTTTCAGCACAGTCTCCTCCTTTGTCAATACATCTTATTTAGAGATGAACATTAATCACATACATCGAACAGTATGCATATGAAACTTCCAGAACATAATTCAGGGAATAACTATGTGTCAAGCTATGGAGTTATTGGTCCATCTGCGTGTATTGTAAACAAAGAGAAGCCGTCAAGTTATGTCTTTCATAGTTCGTATTAACTAAGCGTAGTTCAGTTTTGGCACAAGTATGAGACAGCCGGTGAGGGAAGAACTGATTACTCAGTAATAATGAACCGCAAAACCAGGTTGCTAACTATTAAACCACCTGGGAGAACTCATTTTTTTCTTCTTTCATAGTTGATTACCAACAATAGATACGACGCTTATGAAAAATATGTAACAAAAATTCTCGATTTGATTCGAATGGCTGGACAGACGCACGAATATGAAACGGCTTTTGAGGTTCGTTGAAGAAGAAGAAGAAGAAGAAGAAGAAGAAGAAGAAGAAGAAGAAGAAGAAGAAGAAGAAGGGTCAGTGCTTAGATGTTAACGATATGATCGAACGAAATGAGAATGGTTCGGTCAAGATTTGATTCTGAGTGAGCCGATGTGAAAATCAGACAAGCGACACTCAGTTAGCCTTTTAAAATGTAGTGATTTATCTTCTTTTTTTTTCTGGTGCAGATCTTTGAAGTGCTACTGAATGGCGTGCGAAAGCCGCTTGGCTTTGAAACCGATGACACACCAACAGCGCAAAGACGTGTAAAACAAAATAATCGACATCTTTGATGACGGAACTTCAATGGCCGTTCTGTTTATCTATCTATTAATCTATCTGTCTGTCCATCACTATGCAATTTCGTTATCTTTGCAAGTAATTCGGTCCCAAGCAATTTTGTTTCACATTTACATCTAATATTGCTGTTACCTTCCAATTTATCGATTAACGGAACTATGAATCTATTTGTCACCACCAGCAGAGAAATTTGAGAGAAAAATTTTCAGAAATTCTACTGAAACCAGGTAAATGATGCAGGCATCAGGAAATTCGCTCTCTTTATCTTCTGGTACAATACATCATGTGTGTTTGCAAATGTTTGCATTCTCTCTCTCTCTCTCCCTCTCTCTCTCTCCCTCTCTCTCTCTCTATATATATATGTATATATATATATATATATAGGATTGTTCATTTTCTTGTTTCTAAGTCTCAAAGCAAAGCGATCGGACACAAAATGTCTGTGTTTATCAAATACTTGAGAAAAGTACTATATATACATATATATATATATATATATATATATATATATATATATATATATATATATATATATATATATACTGCTTTTTAGGTGTTGCTTTGTTTATCGATCTCAGTGGCTGCGTGAAATCGATGAGTAAGAACAAAATTGTAAACATTTACCTGTCTATATATATATATATATATATATATATATATATATATATATATATATATATATAACAAATAGTATTCAATTTTATATATTTTATGGAGCCATATTATATGAATATTTAATTATATAGTACGAGCTACTCTTAGATTTATTGATTTTATACCAAAAATTGTTACTTTAGTTATAAGAATGGTCAATCAAGGCGGCGAAATTGGTAAGATGTTACTTTCACAGAATCCTGATATTGTCATCTGATCGGTTGATTTGAAGAAGAAAAAAAAGCTCAAGGCTCACATCGTTGATTTAACCATACATTTTGACGAAAATATCAACTTAGTCCGTGATCGACAGCCGCTCGAGAAGACATGGCCGCTACAGAAGATATGCCTGAATAACAAATATAATTTCTGATGAATTGAGACGTCGGGGTTTCATCGCCAACTCGATTTAGGCATGGCTTGCCAATCTTGATCTCTTTTCACAGGAAAGAAGGAAATATATAATAAATATTTCGCAACAATAGTTGAAAATAATCAAGTTACGGAAATTAGAAGTAAAAAGCAATGGCTTCACATAAGATTTGAATTTGCATCCTGTTCCCACAATAGTTTTCCTATTTCGTGTACCAATATGCATACTATTATGGAAAATGATTCCATTTACAAATATACGATTTCCAAACCACAAATTCATCTTGTTTTACTTAATCTGAGATGAATTTCAAATATCGTGTAGACTACATCGCTCAAGAGTGAGAAATTTGAAGTGGGTGCGTGCATTACCCTTGGGGACAGATGTGTAAATTAGACCATCGCGTTGTGGTTTCCTCTGCTCAGTAGGGAGAGAATTGGAGAGAATCTTTGAGTTTGATTATAAAATGATCTGTTTTACACGAGTTACTGAGGATGGAATAGTCTGTGTGTCTTGCGTTGCTGGCAATGAAACAATGAGTCGGTAGAATTGCCAATATTTTTTTTCTGTTCACCACTTTTTCCTTTTAAAAAGAATATCCACTCATTTCACTTAGCTTATTCGAAGAAGGAATTTGAAGAGCGAATTGTGCTGACAACGAAAGCAAGACAAAAATTCAATAGTCGTAACTGCAAAGAGCTTACTATTATTTTTCATTTCATTGTATTTAGATTATTCAGTTTTGTATTATGTTGATTTTAATGTTTTTTCACTTTTGTATCAAGTTGATTTTAATGTTTTTTCAGTTTTGTATTAAGCTGGTTCAAATGATTGTTCAAATCTGTATCAAGTTGATTTGAATGATTATTCAGTTTTGTATTAAGTTGGTTTAAATGATTGTTCAGTTTTGTTTAAAGCTGATTTAAATGATTGTTCAGTTTTGTTTAAAGCTGGTTTAAATAATTGTTCAGTTTTGTATCAAGTTGATTTAAATGATTGTGCAATTTTGTATTAAGTTGATTCTAATGGCTGTTCAGTTTTGTATTGAGTTAATTTTAGTGTTTCTCTCAGTTTTGTATCAAGTTGTTTTTAGCGTTCTTTTTTCCAGATTTGTATTAAGCTGATTTAAATGAATCTTGAGTTTTGTATTAAATTGGTTCAGAAGATCGTTCAAAATTATATTCTCAACTTATTTGCCTTTTCTTTCCTTTTTCAACTTTTCTTTCATTAGCATTTTTTGTATTACTCTTTTATTTTTCCACATATTTCTTTGCATCTTTTTCTGTGTTGTATTCTTTTCCCACTGTTTCTCCTTAATCTGCTTTGCGAGCAACCCCTTACCTCTCCTACAGTTAGCTTCTTTCTTATCAACGTCTCGTCCCGAGATTAGTTCTGTTTCTTCATCTATTTTTAACATTCTTGTTGAAGCAGTCGCTATATTGTTTCCTCTTTTTCCTCCTGCATTTATTTCTTCTCTAATTGACTTCAACTCTTTTAACTTTCTGATCTTACATTCAAATTATGTATTTAATTTTGTTTCGATACTCTTGTACTTCTTATCCTTCATGTTGATGCCAATCATATTATTCATTCCTGAATGGATATTAACAATCATGATTTAGATTTTTTTATTCTAGATACATAAATCTTCGCTTGATCCAATGATAATGATTTTATAGATAAAATATAAACGCTTTCTGATCAAAATGAGAGGTTTTTTTTGTTTAAAATCGGACGATCAACTTAGAACCCATCGTGGGATAGATAATGATTGGACAAAGAAATTTTATAAAGAATGGGAAGGAAAGAAAAGAATGAGTACAGAATGTTTGACTACTTTAGTTGCAGACAATCAGCGGACAAGTAAGTGAATTTTGTGAATTAAGATGACATTAATTCTTGAACATACATACATATATATATATATACATATATATATATATACATATATATATATATACATATATATATATATACATATATATATATATATATATATATATATATATATATATATATATATATATATATATATAACAACTGGTTCTATCACAGTGTGCTCCCCTTTACTTGGTGTGCAGCACAGTTAGTAGACCTAGGGGAAGAACTTGCTTTTGCTTTTATTTAATTTCAAGTGTTTCAGGGGGTAATTCTATTTACATGGAACTATAATGCGAAACTGAACCTTTATTTTACGTTCATGAGCGCAGCTTTAGCGTAGCACACCCAAATCTGGTATGCAATATTCAGTGGCCCTTGGGGAGGAAATAGGGAGGAAATGCTTTGTTTTCCCCTGAAAAAAATTTTAATGGTCTTAGAGGGGGTTCTATTTACAATGTAGCTACAATGCAAAACTGGAACCTTATTTTCTATTCAATATACGTATGCATACTAGCAGGAAACCGACCGATAGGGTGGGTTTTCAGCTACCCCCTTGCAGACTCATGGCCCCTTCTAGAGAGGTTCAAAGTTCCCATAACCTAGATGAAAACTGCACGATAGTGAAGGGTTCAGCTAGAATTCTACAAAACCAAATATTCATGCAACAAAATTTCCTGTATGAATTTACATTGATACGAGGCGTTGTCATTTTTTTACTCTTTGGATATTTAACCCGACCTGTACGGGTACCTCAGCTAGTACTATCATAAATCTAAATTGGTTTGGTTAGTGAGCTTCAAATGGTTTTAATGCTAACACCATTGAATTTGGGGAACAACGGTTTTATTGTCAATTTCTAGTGTAACATGAATAACATTCAAGCTACAGGAGAAATTCTTGCTCATACATTGATGAATGGAATTTGCAGAAATACTGATACTAAAAAAATAGTATAGTGAATGTAATATAAAAAAAGAAAGAAAGAAAGGAAGAAAGAAAGAAAGGTAAAAAAGGGAGAAAAGAAAAGAGTATTCTTATATTGATTCGATAGAACGAAGACTAAATTCTCTAATTAACGAACATAATCAGAAAAATATGAGAGGTGGAAAGAAATAAAGATAGAAAGAAAGAAAGAGTGAAAGAAAGAAAGAAAGAAAGAAAGAAAGAAATAAAGAAAGAAAGAAAAGAAGAAGGAAAAAACAAGGAAATGAAAGGACTTAACAGTAAAATGGATAACTAGAAGAAAAAGACGTCGTGAGCGTCAATTACTTTAGCTGCCCGTAATAGACATGCGAGTTGGAGGTGCAAGAATGGATGCCTATGGATTTCTCTTCTGCTATCCTTTTTCCCTTCATTTGAATTTGCAGTCGTGGATAGGCTCGTCACGTAGGATGTTGATCAGTCCAATCGATCGATCCTCATTGAATTTCCCTGCTCGGAACAGATCAGCACCGGCTCCATTAAAGACCCGCACAATCCGTCATCTCAGCCGATACCTTGTTCCCTGCTGTCCGGCACTTCCGATCGCCCAATGTCTGTGCGACTTCCCGACTTGGCTCTCTATTTTTCCTCATTTCCACACGACTTCCCCATTCACAATTTTCTCTTCTGGAACTTAATTGTTTTTCTTCTTCTTTATTTGTCGTTCTTTTTTTCGTTTTGTTTTGTTTTTGCTTTTTGTTTTTTTTTACTTTCTTTCTTAGTTTCTATTTTACTATCTGTCTCTCATTATTTCCCTTTCTCTCTTCCTTTTCATCATCTTGTTCTCTCTTTCTTGTCAGGTCTTTTCTTCCCTTTCCTTCCCAACAACAGCTTCTTCCCAATTTCTCTGGGTTTTTTCTTCTCTTCATTCACCTGTTTGTTTGTTTTTTCATTCTCTTGTTTTGTTTTGTTTTTTCTTTTCATTCTCTGGGGGTTTTTTTTATTCTCTGGTTTTTTTTTTTCATTCTCTCGATTTTCCCTCGTTGAAGCAATCTATCAGTGGTTTGCCCTCTTTCTTTGCTCGTTCATTTCTTTCCCTCTACAGTCTCGTCTATTTACATTTATCCTTCATTGCTTCATTTCCCCATTGATGAATGTACACAGCTGCCCTCTCTTTATCCCCTCTCTTTCCTTTATAAATCTATTTTCTTCCTTTCTCTTTTTATTAGTTCTATTTTGTATATCGTCCTCTCTCATTAACTTTCCACTCTTTTTCTGTTCTCGTTTGTCTGTTCTTTCTCTCTCTTTCTCTCACCTTTTTTCTCGAATTTTCTTTATGCCTCATTTTCCTTTTTTTATTCTCTCTCTCTCTCTCTCACACACACACACACATGCAGACACACATAGACACACATATACATACACGCACTCTCACTTTCCCTCTCTCTCATCCATTAATGCTCCATTCTCTTTCCATTCTCGTTCTTTGTTATTGCTCTCCTTTATTTCCGTATTTTTCCCTTTGCCCTTTTCTTTTTTTATACTAATTCTCTCCCCTCTCCCTCTCTCTTCTTCAATAACACCCTAATCCTTTTCCACTTTTTCTTTTTTATCTCTCCTTCAATTTTCCTGTCTTCCTCATTTCTCTTTTTTCTTCTTTTATTCTCCCCTTTTATCAACATCCCTCTCTCTTCCTACCCTTGAATCCTCCATTCTTGATTTGCATGACTCTTATCTTGTCCTCTACTCTAACTATTCATTTTGCCTTTTATTTCTCCTTCTCTTGTTTCTTTTTTCTTTTCCTGAATCCTCTTCTTTGCGTCTAACGACTTCTTTCAAATTCCCTCTCCCTTTCTCACGTTCGAGTTTTTTTTTCTTTCAACAATTTACCTTCTCTCTCATTTCATTCAATTCTTCGTCTCTTTCATTCTCTCTCCCTCACATCTTCTCCTTGCTCTTTCTTTCTCTGCTTCCTTCCTTTGCCGTTTTGCGTTTCGCATTTTCCTCTCTCCCTTCTTTCCTTCGTTTACTTTTTCCTTACTGTCCATCAGTTAAACTAATCTTATACGACAAGAATTTTTTTTTCCCTTCCTGACGTCCATTTCTTCTTACCTCATTCTGGGATGTTTCTCCTAGTTACCACCTCCCGACAAACCTCGTGACTCTGCCTCACCATGGCTATTCTTGCCGGGTTCTATCTATATTTAACTTCCCCACGTCACGCGGCAGGATGAAAAGAAAGAGCCATTGAGGTTTATGGGTAAGAGAAAAGATGCAAACGCGAGGGAAAATGCTGGAAACAAGGTGATAGGTTCGTTTCTAATTGAAGCGTGAAGGGGAAGATTTCTGAAACAGCAATTAGAGTTTCGTGTGCTTCTTGGGCAAATTCAATTCTTGAAGGCTGCCAATCATCAAACAATCGAATCATACAAGGAACGAAAGGAGAAAGAGTGAGAGAGAGGGAGAGGTTGTTCAGAAACATGATTGAAAGGGGGTAAAGAGAAAGAGAATGAGAGAGAGAGAAAGAGGGAGAGAGACGGAGAGGTTGTTCAGAAACATGATTGAAAGGTGGTAAAGAGAAAGAGAATGAGAGAGAGAAAGAGGGAGAGAAAGGGAGAGGTTGTTCAGAAATATGATTGAAAGGGGGTAAAGAGAAAGAGAATGAGAGAGAGAAAGAGGGAGAGAGAGGGAGAGGTTGTTCAGAAACATGATTGAAAGGGGGTAAAGAGAAAGAGAATGAGAGAGAGAAAGAGTGAGAGAGGGGGAGAGGTTACTCAAAAACATGATTGAAAGGGGGTAAAGAGAAAGAGAATGAGGGAGAGACAGAGAGAGAGGGGGTGAATGGGAGAATTGTGGACTGAAGTAAAAGACCAAAGAGAGGGGAAGAAAACTTTGAAAAGCAAGCTGGGGTGGGGTGAAAAAAGACCAACTAAACAATAGAGGGAAAAAGAGAGAGAAAACATGTTTTAAGGTAATCCAACCGATGAGGAAAACACAAAGAAAAAGAAAGAAAGAAAGAAAGAGAGAAAGAAAGAATGAAAGAAAGAAAGAAAGAAAGAAAGAAAAGGAGGGAAAAGGAATTAAAAAAAGAAAAAGAAATAACGAAAGAAACGAAGAAGCAATTGAGGAAAGAAGAAAAGAAACAAAGACACAAGAGAAAGAAAAAAGAGAGGAAGCTGAATAAAATTAAATTAATTTGATCTGTAGTACGATAAGTTTAGTAAATATCGATATAAAATGATAATCACTCTAGTCGAGCCTTGAGACACATTTAAGAGGTCATCAATGAGGAGCGACCACACTACACTCCAAAATTGCCAAGCAAATAATTTAGCAATTACTCTACAGCAGATGCCCAGAAAAATGAAAAAAATATAGGTATTGTTTGGTAAGTTGGAGTATTAATAGTGAGATAAAATGTGTGCATCTGGCTACCAACAAGCATGAGGCATGTCGTGAACTGTTTACTCAGTAGTAATATTCTGCCAGACAAGCTGAATAATCATTACCCCACGACGATGTCAAAGAATACAGATTCATTGGAGAATATAGAGTTATTTACTGAGCGTACCTGGGATTTGGCACAATGCCCTATGTATGGGGCACTTAGTAAGGACCGAACTCACTAACCTGTTGTTAGTGATTTGCGAAGCCAGCTAGCTAGATCTTACACCGCAACAAGGTGGACCCCAAGGAGAATGTACGAGAAAGGGTAGCTCGCAAGACGATGATTCGAATCTCTACTGAATGGCATAGTTACAAAATTACTCTCTCTTTTCGGGAAAATGAAAACCTCTTTTCTAGACAAAACATCACTCTCAAGTTATCTTGATTATTATGCAAAATAACAATGAGATGGAAAGAATACTAGAAAAAAACAAGGATTTGAATGCTTAATATAAGAATTCAGATAACTACTACAACTACTACAACCAAATGGTAAACAAACAATATGGTGCGAATAATTAGGGGAGAAGGTGTAGCAATAGAACTATAGATTCTAACTTTTAGCTCTCTGGCTGAATCAGCCAAGACAAATTACTGCGATATTAGATGCAAGTCTTGCTAGAAGCAACTCCTTTATTCTAATTCACACTGCGCAACTTACATCGGAAGTTGGTAAGCATTCGACCATTCGACCGGAAACATTATGATAAAGACCGACAATAAGATGAAAACCAGCCCCAAAAATGATTAGGCAATACTGTATTCATTAATTTACTTATGGTTCTTTTAGTTGATCTTCCAGTGTGTTACATAACTCAAAAATGAGAATGAAAAAGAATAACAAGCAATCTTATCACATGTTTATAACAATACTTCTTAACTATGTGAGACCAGGATATATATATATATATATATATATATATAGAGAGAGAGAGAGAGAGAGAGGGAGGGGGGAGAAAGAGAGAGAGAAAGAGAGAGAGAAAAGGTTTGTCCGGAAAAGAACCAACCATTTTGAATATCTTGAGAATCAGTTCCGCAGCCTCGATGTAACTTGTCAACCGAAGATTTATTTGCAGGACATTGCATCACCCAGTCATTCCGTCTACATTCCAGATGTAGCTTGCCGAGACACGTGGCTGTCTTCAAAGTTAAAATCGCTGTTGAATGGGAGATTCAAACTATGAGATTTGGGAGAGGTCGACGTGTTTGTTTCATAAACCTTTCTTGTGATATCATGGTTTACATAAAAAGTAACGATGTTTTTTTGTTGTTCCCATTTAAGTATCATCATCTATGTTTTTCGTGTGACAGCTTTTCAGCCATTGTACATTGTTTACAGTAGTTTAGAACGGCCCGTTTATGTCTTATAATCGACTATGTTACTCTCATCTCTCTTTTTTTATCACGACCGACGGCTTTCCAAGAGATTCAAGCTCACGATTCTTATTCTTTTGCTCATCTATCTTCCAACTTTGTTCTTTCACCAAATCGGATTCCTCTTGATTGAACTAAGGACAAACAATAAATATAGGCATGTTCATTCAAAAAAATACTATTGGATCTTCTAGTAATGGAAATTAGCCTTGAGTGTCTGAAGCAATATTTCTCCCTTAAAATTGCATTCTGCCCATAGAATACAGTTCTATGCTTTAGATATTTCAGTGGGATAGGTTTCGAATTACATGATATCAGTCCATAGAAACCAGCGCGCCAATAAGACATTTTAGAGTACTCGAAACTGGAATAGTATGTAGCAGTGAACTTGATATTTTGTCTTTAAAAGATTGCATCAAACTACGTTGATTTTTTACTAAATATGCCAGGGTGAACGTGTGTGCAGTGTGCTGAGCGCCTTTTCCCAAGTTGAACAATGAAGCATATTGAAGAGCAACGTCTTCGTGTGTAATTCTGTTTCAAATGAGGGAATACTTTGGGATGGGGAAACACTTCTAATGTTCCAACAGACCTATGTAAGAGATTGACTGAGCCGTGCGCAATGATACATTGGAAAAAAATGCATGCTGTGATTCGTGGAAATCGTCCCCTGACTGTCAGTGAAATTAAGTAGGAATCTATAAAGGTTCGTGCGACGTGATTTTAAAAGAAAAACTGATGATGCATCATGTTACCTCAAAGTTTGCGCCAAGTTTGCTGACAGACAAGCAGATTTTTTTATGCAAGATACGAGACAAATCTCTTCCTCAGTTTTTACTCCTGTGGACTTTTTTCTCCATAAGTTGAAGTCCACCTTGAAAAGTCATCGATTTTATACGGTAGAAGAGATAGAAGAAAATGCACCACGAGACCTACACACTGTTCCTTGAACCCACTCCCAGAACACGAGCCAGAGCTGAAAGAAAAGGTGGGAACAATGTATCGACTGTGGAAAGGGCCACTTGAAAGGATAAATTTGTTTTATGAAAAAGTTTGCTTTCTTTTAATTCTATTTCAGAAGAGTCCCGTGATTCTGGAAGCAAGATTGTCGCTGAGTGATTAGGGAGGATCTTGCCTGGAATATCGCTTCTTCTTTTTTTTTTTTTTTTTGGCAGTTATTATTTTTGTGATTGAATCATATTTGAAATGCCTCACTATTTTTTTCAATAAAACCATTTTTACTGAAAGATATACATTTGATTTTCTTAAGTAAACAATTTTTGATTTCTGGAATGAATATCAGTAGACCACATTCCGTTCTTCTGCAGGAGGTAGCTGGAAACACACCGGGTACGGTGGTTTTCTGCTAATAATAAAAATGTGAATTTCACACTTTTGTATGTGTTTCACATCAAGTCAAATTTGGACGCACGAAGCAACTCTAATGGAGTGAAAAGTCATAAACGCACTTAGTAGAAATGACTTGCAAATCTTGCAAACTGATCTTTGATTTACGACAGAAGATCTCAATTTAATTACTAGAGATATTTTTGCGCATGTTTATGTGTTTTGTTTTTATGTTCTTTAATGCATGCTCTGCCTTGAGGAAATACTCGTCATAACATCGTACCGAGAAAACGACCAGCTGTTTGACAACAAAAATGTGCTAATATCAAATTGTAGACATCAAAACAAGTACATGCTAAAAAACATGAGACAAAAAAAAAACAGGACGATAACACAATTTTAATGACTAACACACTTATACGAAATACGACTATATTCACGATATATAAAAACGATATATGTGTGTGTGCACGTGTCTGTATGTGTATTACATACGACTTATGAGCATGTATGAGTGTGTGTGTGTATGAGTATGCATATGAAAGTGTGTATATCTGGGTATCATTTCAGCATTTAACATCATAAAATAAAAAACACACCCACACAAAAAGGAAAAAAAGAGGAAAAAATAAAGAAAGAAGGAAAATACATGTTATACAAAATGCATACCATTATAATTCGAGAAAGATTTTAAACTACAATAAAACAGTTACTTTAATCTATGGTACACAAAATGATACAGAAGAAAAAGAATTATACACAATCAGATACATAACAACGCTCACAGACACATACTATGACAGAGTGAAAATAAATAACGTTTGAAAATACGATGCATATGACTCCATGTCCAGACGGTTCGGGATGACTTTATGGCTAAGACTAAAAAATATTGAAGCAAGAAGAAAGAAAGAAAAGGACAAATGATCATTTACTCAAACTGTAATCACAATGGGTACAGAATAATTTATCAACTGACGAACGCAGTCTGCTTTTAGCTGCTCTCAAGAAACTAATAGTCGTGAAATAGATTTGATGTATTTTGTAATCTTGTACTTCACACATATATATATATATATATATATATATATGTGTGTGTGTGTGTGTGTGTGTGTGTGTGTGTGTGTGTGTGTGTGTATTTATGTGTGTGTAGTAGCATCATCTAATTTTGTGACACAAATATATCTGTTCAAAACTGGAAATTATTTAATCTTATCTGACTAATATATCCTCTAAACTATACATAGATGAATAAATACATACAGTTGAAAACAAAACGATAACAATCCTGGGTACTTTGGTTCTCAAGCCAAAACCTTAAAAGTGGAATTTTTTTTTTTAAAAGTCAGGTCCCTGTTGGGGTGATCAATTGAAAAATTGGGAAAAAATGTAATCAATGAAAAAGTTTTCATTGACCAATCACGTTTTTCTGCATAGTTTGTGCATGAACTGAATAAAGCTAAATGGGGCAGTGATGGAGTAGCAGTAAAGTCAGTAGGCGGTAATAACAACGATGAAGTCTTAATCCATGCTAAAATACAACCTTGTTAATTGTTCTGTTCTTTTACGCTATTAGATTTCTACTGACTCAACTTATTTGATCACATAATCATTACAATCAATGAAAAATTCGACATGCTGTATATTCTCGAATATAAGTCGACCTTGCGTAGAAGACGAGTTCGGAACTGAGAAAGAAATTTCAGAAAATCAACTGACTCTAATATAAGCCCAGTCCGTTATTTTGCCATCACATCATCGTGAAAGTTATTCCCGTTTCTCGAATCACACCGTTTATGGCACATGGTCAGCTGTCACTGGATTTATTTTTGGTGGGGGTCTGTAACATGTTTTGGTCTCTAAGTTGGATCCCTCCAGAGGGACATATTTTTGACGGACCCTAGTGATGTGACCTACTACGTCACGACAGGTGGAATAATTCTAATATCAAAACAATCATGACATACAGTGGAACAATATGATCGTTTTAATTATGTACAAGCAAAACGATAACGATATTCTTATTCTTAATAAATGCATACATTTGAAAATACTGGCATATCGACAGGGACAGCCCGCCCCGTTCACACCATCCGAGGGGTGACACCATGATGACTGCCTTTTTTTAAATCTTTTAATTGATATATCTGTTAATAAGATTAAGATTGGCCTAGACTTGTTTACTCTGGAGTGATGTGCAATAATTTGCTTCATCCTCCATGGACTTTGAGTTTGAGGTTTTGTGGATTCTTCAAAGCCTGTACACGGGGCCATATTGGTTCTTTTCCCTTCGAAAGGCACATTTCGTTAGTGAAATGGTCAGCAATTGTAGCCAACCAAAGCTGTAGTAAGAAAAAAAGAGCACGTCTGGAGGTGGAGGGCTTTCGGTAAATAAGTTAGTTCAGTAATTTGTCTCATTGAACGGTATCTGTTCTTCTCACGTCAACGAAACATTATATTAACTTCCAGTTTCCAACTTCAAACATTATCATAATCGTATTTTAACTGTTTTCTTCATGAATTTATTTCGATTTGATTTGAATTTTTTCTTCGTCGACAAGAAGAAACAAGATTTATATTATGGTTATATTCTAATCGCTGAATGTTTTTCTAGAATTTTATAAGCTATTGAAACAATAACTTACATACGAATCAGTAATTTTTTTACAAAATTACGAAACAAACAATAATTCATTTTAATACAAAATCTAATAATAATTACTCAAGTTTGGCTTAGTCTTGTTGCATGCTTACAATTATATGGAACGTGAAGGGGATTCAACTCAGTGGACAAGCGAATGGTCTGCTTATTAGAGCTTGTATGTACGTGTGTGTGTGCAAAAGAAATGTGCTCGCACAGACACGTATTATATATATATATATATATATATATATATATATATATATATATATATATATATATATATATATATATATATACGTTGGCCTACATACATAAATTCACACAGGCACGAACAAGCAGATATTTCGATTTTGACACATTCATGAAAAAATATTTAAGGACCACTGGTCATCACAACTCATCTCGATTCATTAGCTAAAATGAAAAAAAAATATTGCTTTTAACATCATAATCCAGCGGGACTCTTCTTGCCTACACATACAACTTTGCTATATGCAGTTTGAACCTTCAGTGATCAATCTCCAAGCCATATTAGAGCACGCTGAACATGGTATGATACTTTGATAATCTTCTTTTATTCTCTTGAAAGAATAGCGCATCTTCTAGAATGACAAATATTATAAACGTATATAAAAAGTCCGAATAGACACTATCTCTGATCTCAGAAATTCAGACAGAAATGATTTCTTATTTAAATACGTAAACATTTTAAAATGACGCTTTTAATTTTTCATTCTTTTGAAAAACATGTTAGAATTAAAAGGAAAGACAAAAAAAAATGCGTGCATCTCCTTGACTATTTATGGAAGGAAACAGCTACACTACTTTGTTCTGGAACACCCGCTACAATCTTACACCAAAGGGCTGGTACATCTGATTTTTATGGCACCTATCTCTGAATTTGACTGGTGCTTTTAAAAAATATCTATTATATTGTTGTCAGTGTCTCATGAGGTGCAAAACTGATCTGATAAGACCGATCTCAGTGTTTGATCTCAGGTTTGAAAAAGCTGCAACTTTGAATCCTTATTTTTTAACGCAAGGCTCAGCATTGATGTAACATTATATTTCTTCCTGTCAATCTGGGACTGTGTCAGACAGTTTTGCTTAATATCTGTAAGTTTCAGAACTAAGTTTTTTTAATTCCTTTAAACTACTACTTGATGTTATTTACCAAGTTCGAAACAAAACAATGGAAGATATTTTTATGTAATATTATAACTATTTTAAAACCAAATAATAAAAAATATCTTTTGAATAAATACAAAACAATAACTAGTGACCACTTGTGCGGTAACATATAAAACAATTACTATGTTTTTTTTAAATAAATACATACAGTTAACACAATTCAAAAATAAGATTCATCTGACAGATTCAAAAAATGTCTCTGTGCATTTTCCATGATTTCTAAACTTATCTAAATCATTTTTAAAACTACGTACTCTATTGCTATTTCAACATGACTCGGTAACGTATTTCAAAAATATTTCATTCTATTAAAAAAAATCTAATTGTTTAGTAGATTTGCTTTTTAAATCGGTCTCATCAATAGATTCCAATTTTCTTTCATCTTCAACATTTTGACCGTTGTTTTCAGGTTGTAAAAGAGAAATTTTCATCATTGATGACGAATCTACACGAGATAATCTAGAATGGATATTACAAAATACGAGCTGTCTATTACCTTACATAGCACTGCATACAAAACCATTGTAATGAATTGAGATAAAACAGAGGGTATTATCGCTTGCTAAGGTATGTATTGTGTCTATCGACGCCATTTTCGACCGTCGAGCTGCTGATTTGGGACCATTTTTAGTAAAAAAAACTCTCGTCTTATATTCAAAAATATATGGTATTTGCTTGATAAATCCTACCCGTGATATCACAGATTACATAAACAACCAGTTTCAAAATAACGGACGATCAAAATACTGTTTTTATCAACACTTCCCGACGGCAACTTTAGAACACACAAACAAAATTGGCAAAAATGTTCATGAATCGTAATTTACTGATGGATGAGAATGCTGAGTGGCACTGACTAACGCCGACCACTATAATGCTAATCGACGCATACAGATATGGATACCGACTGGACAGTGGGCAGTTCGACTGTCAATCTCGTCACACAAATCACTAATGACCGCAACCTTTCTCTTTAGCTACATCCAACAGCCCAACCCCCTACATTCACACACACTTACTGACCGAAATATACTGACCGGTAGATGCTGAACAATCAATAAGCTGTTATTGGTTTACAGAGTCATGTAGAAAAGAGGTGCCTGCTGTAGAGTAATGCTTTGGGAATCAGTCTTAATTTTTGTAATGCATGATTTTCATTCCATTGTTTGTTCCTGCGAAGTTATCGAATTGAACTAAAGAAGTAAAAAATAATCCACTGAAATAATTCAACTGGAAAAATAATACAAATTTTTGTTGGTCCTTGTACTGAGATGTGCTGAGTGATCGTGCATGGAGTTATCTTGTGTGTAACAGTCATGCACTGAGTGGTAGGCTTCAGTTGTTGGCGTTGAGTGGTTTTGAGCTGAGAACTCTGTGAACCAATTACGAAAACATCGCCGTAATTCTTCTGAAGAGGAAAAAAATGCTCATCAGACAATTCAAATGAACAACGATATCTGCTTGATTGGTTAAATTGGTAAGTATTTCCTCTAGTCTGTGGTCAGAGTTTGAGCCCAGATCCAAGCGAGGATTTTAAATACTAATTTTCAAGACAGGCATTCAAGCTCTCCCTACTTGAGAAAAAATAGTGTAACAATCTTCCTACTCCAAAATCCTCTATTAGGTCTGGTACCCTATTCAGTTCTGTTTATCGACTGTGTTTTTTATGGTCTGTGAAGTAGTTACGTAATTCCAACTTTGCTATTAAGATTATGATTACAGGATTATTGGTAATTGTATCATTCATTATTGATAATCGTTTGATTAATATCTCTTTTGCCTTTGTTTTCATTGCAACTCTCAAATAATCATCCTACAAACCTTGGTAACAAGAATCAGGAATAAAGAATGATCATGCGACAAAACTCGAAGTCGCATCTTTTTTCCTCAAGAATCCTGTCATATCGTGACAACAGACTTACCGATTAGATGATAGAGTCTTGCAAATGCCATCATTAAAATCTAACTATATATATATATATATATATATATATATATATATATATATATATATATATATATATATATATATATACAAACACACACACACACACACACACACACACAGGTAGCTTCCAGTCGAAGGGAAATATCGAAAAAACGCTAATAGTAAGAGATTTGTGATCACCTACAGGAATGTTCATCGGATTTACTTGCATTATTAAGCCGGCTCAAAAACATGAAGAGATAGTTTCAGGCCTATAAGCGCATATGTCTATATAAGCAAGGAGGCGCAACTTACAAATACGGCTCAATAATGCATACACACATACGTACGTAGATAATGCCCGTCATCGAAATACCTGTTTAGTCTTCCCTTTTCCCCTCTCTCTGTGCCTACCTTCCTATTAAACTATTCCTTTCACTTCTCCCTTTCTCTCCCCCCTTCTTTCTCTTCCTAAGCCCTCAGTAAACTTTCTTTCCTCCCCTTTCTCTTCCTACCCTCTTATTGAGAACCAAAGCGTAAGAACAAATAGATTAATATTATAGCTCAAAACAACTGCTTTGATAATTTGGAAACACACTTCACATACATGTGTGTATAAAACGCAAATTAAATATATGAAAAACTTATTCCTTCGTCAAATATTTCTGTTTCTTACTTGCAATAAAGTTCTTTGGTCTTCCTCGAAGTTGAAATAGCTGCTTATGTCTGTCCCCCTTGCACCAGAGTCCAATGTTGGAGCCCAAGTATAGAGCCAGGATTTCGAATGCTGATTCTCTTCAATGCTTACAGACCCATCCCGATTGGAAAACTGGCATTACTCGATCTTCCTCCTCTCCTATTTGGTCTTGTGCCGTGGTCGGCCATGGTCAGTAAGTATCGAGACCATATTTGGGGAAATCAGAACCAAAACAGGGAAAATTGCTACCAGTAATTTTCGCCAAACCCTGAATCTGGACTTTCTAAAGATGCATGATAGCTGCATGGATCACACAACTGTCGTGAAAAAATACCATTTTTGTGACCTCTGGGAATACAATTACAGGTATTAAAAAATCAACTACTACATACGGGAGGTAATTGTATATAGATCCACTTTTTAAAAAATAATCATTTCTACCGTAGACGATCGTCCATTCGGTATAATTTCGTAGAAATTCATTGAGAACTTTTAGGGCTATCGTGCAGGCAGTCATGACATTTTGGCGATGTTATGTTGTGTGGATATTATAAATACGACGCAGGGGAAGTGATTGTGCATGGATATGCCCCAAAATGTCATTACTTTTTTCCAAGACTATATTCCGCTCCGCGTTGTGAGTCGTGATATCCAGCAGGTGTCTATCATTCTCACAACATGATCAGTCCATTGCCACTTGAGTTTTCCAATGGATTCCACGATATCTAACACTCCTGTTTATTTTTCCCTTATATATTGCGCTGCCTTTTGATCCCTCCATGTGATGTTGGGCAGGATTCTTTGTGCACGGTCTCTTGGTTAGCTTCCATGTTTAAGCTCCATAGGTGACTATCGGAAGGATACATTAGTTGTAGATCCTTCTTTTTAGGATTAATGGGATTTACACGCTAATGTTTGACAAATATCCTACCGTAATACTCGAGATTTCCAGATCTTTAGGAACAGTAATATGATTATAGATTGCGTTGTATTATACAGAAACTTTTTTGAGATGATCTCCCGTCATTACTCGGTTAATGTATCACTTGCCCTAGACAACTTAAATAAAATAAACAATAAGAGAAAATGGGGCTACTGCAGGAATCGAACACGCCACCATTATTAATAACCATATGTCCAATTCTTAATACAGAACAGTAATGTGAAACACAGCTATTTACAATGGATTAAAATGAGGCATAGCGGGGTTAAGAAATGTCGGGGTGAATGGTAACAAGATTAACATTCTATTGACTTTCAGTATTAGCAAAATCAAGTCTTATTTTGGCAGCAATGTTCAATTTTTCATACAGGTTGTATTTATACACGGAATGTAATTGTGTAAATTGCTCAAAGATTACTTTATCTTATTCACTGAGCAGAAAATGTGGGTATGTACACCAGAATCATCACTATAGATGAATTAGATTTTAAGATACAGCCAATGTAAGATTTCATGGCGGCCATCTTCAAAATATTAGTCCAAAAGGTGAAAAGCTGCTTAATTCATAATACTATCATCCCTTTTTCCAGCTCTACAGTAGTGGACCTTCTAAAACATTTGCCCCTTAATGACGTTCGGCTCATCTACTAGAGTTGATTAGATTCATATGACGGGATCAATTTCGCTACAATTTGTGGAGTACTCGATACGAATCGAACTCATGAACAATAGACGTGATAATAATCACAGTGCAGCGGGTGTACTGAATAACATATTTATTGGAATAAGCCATCTTCTGTACTCCGATGCTTTAGTAAAACTCTCCCTCTCTGTCTGTCTGTCAGTCCGTCTCTCTCTCTCTCCCATCTTCTACATGACTTATTGTAAACAGCAATATTTCTATATACTTTATTCTACCCTGCCATCTTCCTACACCTATTACTGACTATCTATGTGACTTGTTCAAATCTATTCATCTATCAGCACATACACACACACACACACACACACACACACATATATATATATATATATATATATATATATATATATGATTCGGCGGCTATTTTCCACTTTTTTTATCATCAGATTAGAATACCACCTTTCTCGCTTGATAGGTTTTCGCAACCCACCAGCCAATACAAATCATACTCGAATGGACACTGGCCACATAAAGATCGCTGCGGTCAAAATCAGCGATGACCAATACAGCTTACGGTGTCCACTAATTCGGCCATTGTCAGCCTGGATAGTCTTGTAATGGATTTAGCCGGACGCTGCTTTATGGTCCCGGCAACGCGAGCCAGCGGCGCACAGCATCGTGGAATATAAACATGTCAGTCAACGTTCAGAGATTAACACAGCTTGTGCCTATGGTGGTTTTTCATCCGAGCTATTGGGAAGGATTTTGAAAAAGTAGCCAATTGGCGGAGTAAGACTTACTGAAGTCAAAAAAAAAAAAAAAAAAGGGAGAAAGTATTGACTGAGAGAGGGAGGGTGATGAAAGATCAGGGTGAGAGAAAGAGTGAAGCTAATGCGATTAGAGAAAGAAAGATCGGTAGAGAGTGGTGGGTGTATAACGAGAAAGTAGGTAATACATATAAGCAAGACGGGGAAGAAAGGAAAAGAGAAGTTATAAGAGGATGATATAAGAATTACGGCGTATATGAGTGATGACGAAAGCAATTTAAAAGAGAAGAGAAAGAAAAAAAGACGTTAATTGAGGAAATGCTAATTTACTTTAAGCTCTTTATCGTCTCTCATAGCAGTTTCGCAACAATGTCATCCTAGTGAAATATAGCCAATATAAAAGACTTGAAGAAAATACGGTAGTAAAATCGAAAAAGGAATTATATCTACACTAGCGCTTGCCGTAGAGAAGAGATTAGCGAGCTAGTCTTCTACATCATTAATAACAATAATGGATTCGAATTTCAATGGATGCCCCACTCTTGAAGCCTTGTGCCAGACAGCTAAGCTAATCTTAATCAATTCTTATGGATATTGAGGCCATGAATTAAATTTGTGAGTTTTCTCGACTGGGATGATATAAATGTCCAGAAGGAGGTTAGATTTTAAATTACAGAGAAAGTAAGAATCCCATTTTTAGGGATTGGTGCTATCAATTTTCCTCTATTCAATATTTACGCATTCACTTGGAAATTTTGAAGAAACCAGACGATGTTAACCTATGCATCAATTTTACTTTTCGCATCCCGCGGTTGCCTGGGACACATTTGACTTAACACTGCATGACGTCAGTCAGACATTAGCCACTTTACAAACTTATACCAATTACATGGGTTTTTACAAATAGGTAAAACAGGTATTTTTTTTATCTAAAAAAATAGTAACTTTTTATGCTTTCAATCCGAAAAAAGTCGAATAAGAAAATGGATGCTATTTACCATAGAAAAATAAAAGAAATCTTCTGTTATCTATCGAACTTTTTTGAACAATACTAAATTTTCGAAAGTTACTTACCCTTGAAAAAACACATTTTTTGCATGTGCTTTCAATCCAATCGCATAACAAAAAGGTCGATTATTGGATAGATAATAATGGAAAAAGATAGTTCCAGAGGATAAAGAAATAAAGAGTTAAATACGGGATGGAAAGGTTAAGGTAATCAGTAGAAAAGTTACAAGTAAAGAGAGGAAGATAGAGAGAATGACAAATAGTATCAGAATATATAAGGTAGCGATTTTATCTTCGATATCAATGGTCGGCGCAGAAGTCCTTGCAAAAAAACAAAATTTCGTTGTGCCGAACTGGCAAGATTTCTCCCTTCTTACATTGTCCTTCTCTTTTTCAAGATATTTTATAGAATGGGCGATATGTAATTGTCTTAATTACTGTGTAAAAGGTGAAAATGTTGTAAACGTAGTAATGAATTCCGTTCTATGTTCCCAAATGCCACATGGTCCCGAGGAAGGCTAGAGAGCGCACCGACCCACACATAATAATTGAATAAGATAAGAATATCGATCCAAATAATGAGTGGAATAATCAGAGTGCTTCATCTCAGAATTTTTCGATAACGAAGCTAGGGAACTCAACAGTCGACGTCATAGTCAAAACAACTTGAATGGTATTAATGCAGACACCCAAATGAAAGTTGGAAAACGAATCAGCCGGAACGTAATGATCAAAACAATCAAGATGGGTATAGTAGTCCGAATGATTAGAAACTGTCAATCAAAACTGTCAACATAGGTTTCTTCAGTTTTTTAGTTGTTCTAGCTGGCTAACTACATTCGTATTACGTATACTGGCCGCACTAATGGAACTAGAGGGTTGAAAATTTGGAAAAGGTAGTTTTGAAATTCACTTACCGCCAGAAAACTAAAGGTAATTTTTTTGAAAAGAAAAGTATTTATCGCGCTTTCAATCCATTCCAAAAACTGTCATATAAACAGAGGTAACAAGTGTCTTTATAGATTGAAAGCAAATAATGTTTTTCTATTCTCTATCGAATATTCGACTTAATCGAAACTTCATTGTGAACCGTTACAGCACGATGTGTCGAAATTTCAACTTTTTTAAAAATAATCCAATCATTGAATGTCACTTACATTTATCTTAGTTTTAGGGGCCTATTTTTCTAACATATTTATGAAAATAAATTTCTATATTTTGTTCATTTTTCTTCGTCTTAGCGAAAACAATTATATTCTCCTGATTTATTTAATATCAGGTTTCTGTTTTTCTTTCTCCCTTTTCTTTCTTTCTTCCTTTGTCTCTGCATTATGTCTTCCTTGTTTCTTTCCTTTTTTTATCCATCTCTTTTTTGTTCACGTTTCATTTCGAACATTGTCAACCTTCATTATAATTAATTTTCTGTTACTATTTACCTTCTCCTAATTGTAGAGTTGTAAGTTCGATTCTCACTGGTTTTCTTATTCTTCATTCCAATCTGCACTGTTAATTTATCAACTCACTGCCGAAGGAAAACCGGCCTGAGTTCAGTTGCAATAAAATGCAACAACAATTGAGATGAAGCTAAGTAGTAGCATGAAATTAATAATAATGATTTTCAATAATCCATGTAATTAAATGAATAAACTTTTTTTAAAAATGTTAGCTTTTTTTACTTGCTACCTTTCTCATCTCTTAGAAGCTTTTGCCTGGGCCCAAATACTGACTACTGTTGTTGGTAGGAAATACACAACTAATCAAGTTCGCCTTTTTCTTATATTCAATTACTTCTTTAAACGAAGCGGGTAGAGACTTGTGACTGCCCGTCCACACAATATCCAACAGTTTTCAATGAAATTCAATGATATTTGTGGAAGAATGGATTATGGACTAAGGAAATGTTGATTAAATTTTTGAGTGATATACGCATTCGCTTGTATCTGTCTGTCCACACAATTTATCAAAAGTCGAATCTCGATATTCTGTTGAAGAGTGGATCAAGGAAGAGTTGATTGAATTTCAAGGTGGTCCAAGAATTCTTTCCTGCTTCGGAGCTATATGCCTGTCTAAACAATATTTCCAAATACTCTCAATTAGTATCAATTAAATATTCTGGGGATGGGGATAGACTATCGCTAATGGAAAGATTGGATTAATCTTGAGGCGGATCAAGAAACCTTTTTCGATTGAGAGAATTTTTTTCATTTTTTCCCAGTACAGGATATTCACAGATGTTTGTCCATGCAATATCACCAAAAATTCTCAATAAATCCCGATGACATTTTGTGGAAGTGTCATGGGCCAAGGAATAATTTGTAATTGAAATTTTGGGGAGGATGCAGGTAATTATACTGTTACTTTCCCAACAACGTAGCTGCATATGAACTGATTTTTATTTAGTTTTCAGTAACAAAGCTGTAGGCAGAGGGGTGTATTCTCTGGGTGCTTTTAGTTTACATGATTTGTCAGGCTATAAGACACATTTTTGACAAGGTTATTTTTCTGACTAGTGTTCAACTCCACGCAGCGCAAATTGAGCCTTTGTGACCCAACTCCGTGCCATAATACAAGCGAAATTGAAGCCTATGTATTAGTTGGGTACATTTTTTAAAGTGCGTATTATAGGCTAGAAAATAATTTTTCTTTGTTCGTCTGACAACATTTGTCAGATATTTTATGAAAGAATCACCGAAACACGCTTGTAAGTCAAAAGAAGATTTTATTTTCTCTTGAGTTTACAATAAAACGTCAGCTTTTATACTGACGTTTTTAATACTTATGTAAAAGATGACAGGCGCTGCGCGGAAGCGTCATCGCGCATGCCCATGATCGCCGGAGGCTTTGCCAGAGGTTGCCGAAGGTTGCTGGAGGTTGCCGAAAGTTTTCCCTTAAATTGTTCTTTCTTGGATTCTTTTTTTTTTTTTTTTTTCCATCATTTTTATTTTCCGATTCAACTTCGTACCCCACCTCACCAAAAGAAGCAAAGCGACTCTTGCATTGGACACCGATATTTAATAAAATTAAACAGATGTTGAAAAAATAGGGCATAGCCATAAAGTTTGGGCCACCAAATCCGATAAACAAGGGATGCGTCGAATGTCCACTCCCTGATTCTGAAGTGCTGGTCGTTTATTCAGGAAGGCAAAGAAGGTTTTATGAAATGGAGATGAGACAAAAAATTAACCGACCGTGTAATTTCTGTAGAGCTACAATTTCTCTAAAGCTGCTATAATTCCGAAAGAAAGAAAAAAGGAAAGAAGAGTTGTAGAGAGTAACAAGAACATAATGAGAGGGTGGAAAACATAAGGAAGACAGAAAGAGAGAGGTCAGAGGAAAAAGGAAAGGGGAAAGAGAATGAAAGGAGCAAGAAGAAAGGAAAACAGATGAATGTGAGGGATTTTAACAGGTGAAGTAAATGGAGGAAGGAGAAAAGAATTTAAAGTTTGAGATTTATTGTTAGCAGGTGAAGATATACTTCGGGCAGAATTAAGCATTAAGAGCTTCGGAAATAAGAAGAAGAAAATGCCTTAACCCTCAGTGATTTGGATAGCAGTTTTGAAGAGTGGAATGAATAGTTTGAAATGTGAGGAGACTACTTCAAAAAATGTTTTATCTCCGAGGCCGGTGAGAAAAAGTCTACACTATTATTCTTCCTGCTTGCGTGTACGACCATTAAGCCTTTCTACCTAAGGACTAGAGTATGGTATCTGACCAATATCCGACTTCTCTGGGCTGGGCCAGTCACACTTTCTGACTGAGAAACCTACCTGATAATGCTGGAAGGAATAGGGGAAAATCAGGGAGAGGAGGAAGGGGAATAGAAGGTGGGAATATATATATATATATATATATATATATATATATATATATATATATATATATATATATATATATATATATATAACCGAGTAGAAAATCGAACAGTCGACCATCGGGTTAATATATTCCTTTCATATATATATATATATATGAAAGGAATATATTAACCCGATGGTCTTCCTGTTTGCGTGCACGACCATATTCCATTCATTCATATATATATATATATATATATATATATATATATATATATATATATATATATGAAAGGAATATATTAACCCGATGGTCGGCTGTTCGATTTTCTACTCGGTTAATTCCAGTGCCGGACGAAATATGTTTCCTTGTCATCCAGTCTTTCAAATATGTGTTATCAAAAAGTTCAGACATTTTTTGTCCGTCCATTTTTCAAGAAAGTTTTTCAACTTTCTAGATATTTTTCCGCATAGTTGGCTTTATTTGTTAATTAATTAATTCATAAATGTATTGATTAGTATATATAAGAACAAAAAGAAATTCAAATGTATGTTTATGGATGAATGTATCAAGTATATCATAGTCGAAAAGAGTGCTCAATACCATCAGTAGAGCAGTTATAAAACAAGTGAAGATTTTTTCAATGTTTCGATACAGATTGGTTCACTTGAATATATATATATATATATATATATATATATATATATGTGTGTGTGTGTGTGTGTGTAAACTACGTTGTATCATATTGAAACTCTTATTTAAAATTATTTCCCATCATTACACGATTAATATATCGCTTCGCTTTGACAACATAAATAGAATAAACAATTAAAGCAGCTCCATCTTATTGTTGATTTTATTGTTTATTCTATTTATGTTGTCTAGGCCAAATGATACATTACCATGTAATGACGGAAAATCATTTCAGATAAGAGTTTCAATGAAATATAACGCAGTTTATAAACATTCTGTCGGATCATTTATCCATTTCTCAAAACAACTGTCGTGTTGATAGAAACGAATGGAGCAGATATAGACCGAGAATAAACGAGATGAGAATTTGGAATGGAAACGGTTATTTCAAGAAACTCCAAATCGTGAATTGTGTTCAGTTTATTATTGACTTGAGTTCGATCCGGACATGTGCCCCAAGATTGTAACCTTGTATTAAACTGGTAAATAGCTTTATTTATATATATATATATATATATATATATATATATATATATATATATATATATATATATATATATATATATATATATATACGTGTGTATGTGTTTTGATGGTTCAAAAGAAATCTAAATTACATGGCTGTTCAGAAAGACAAAACATGTCCCATTGAATATAATTATAGAGAACTTCCTGGAAGATGACATTGTTTTTACTTCCTTATGGGTCGATTAGAGTCTGCAAAACAAAAGAAATTGCGAAGTCCCCATGAATGACCTCCACTCATTATCCTAAAACACTGGTAAATTCTTTTCCAATCGTACTTCAATTGCCCGCTCTGTTGAAACAAGGATCAAACAGAATTAAATTTAGCAGAGCAACGGTTAATTGAGAACCAAGGTGTTTTTTTTTTTTGTTTTGTTTTTTTTTTCACTCTCGTCCCCTGAGCAGTATCGAGTAACCTTGCTTGCGTTTATAGTTGAAGATACTGTACTAAAAGAAGAGAGAATGAGTATTCCAGATGGGTTGGCAATATCCGTGGATGAATGGACGGAGAGATATGTGGGTGGACGGTGAAAATAACGGTCGATTTATGTTCGCTAGGATTAGGAGATATTCCCCAGAGGGTTTTAGTCGAATAGGCATTTAAGACACGTGCTAAACTGAAGTGGAACTAGATAGCTTTTATGTACGGGTGGACCCTCAGTGGCTATGGGAATTTGTATGATAATGAGGCACATTCTCCTCTCCTTCCTCGTATCTCAATGTACTACAAAATCTACCTCCCATTATATATATATATATATATATATATATATATATATATATATATATATATATATATATTATATATATATATATATATATATATATAGTAGTTACCCGTGAAAAATTCACGGACATAGTTGAATTTCCATGAGAATTTTTTATAGGAAGGAATCTAAATTTACATCTTATCAATTTCATCCGACGTTTTATTCAAATGGTGACTGGCCTCGTTTAAGTGGAAGAGTCCATTGCTTCGAATGGTTGGTAGATATTTTTATCGGCTGAATATGAATTTTATCTTTCTTTCAGCACGTATTTCGAACCGACAAAAAATTAATTAGACAGATAAGGTTTAGCAGTTCATTATGTACAAATGACAAGCAGTAATTTGATTATTATTTTAATTTAGATCTGAAACATTATGCGCATCATATTCGAACTATGTGAGTAGTATCCGTTAGATTAAAAAAATATTTGTGGTTCTAAACAAATGCTTTCAGTCAAGTTGCAGACCCTCCACGTACATATATATACATATATATGTGTTTGTGTGTGTGTGTGTGTGTGTGTAATAATTTCAATTTAGTCTGTCTCATGTGGATCAAAGTCACTGAACTGGTATTAGTCTGCAAGTCCAGCAGGATAATCATCGTTTAATATCAGGGGTCTTCGAAGAGAGTAGGGAGATAGATAGATAGAATCATTCATTAATTCATTCATGTGTGGCCGCATGGCATACATCCTTCTCTTTTCTTCAATATCTAAAGCAAAGATCTCACAAATAAATTTTCCTTCCTCAGAACTAGAAACACTCAGAGAAATTAATGCGATGGAAGCCTAAATGCCTGTCTACTTGCAGTACAGCCAAACATTGAGGTAAGCCCCTGAGGGGGTACACGTTCAGGCTCAAGTAAATCCATTGTGAACCATTCCACATCCTGATAGGTGCGTTAAGTATATGGTACCCCAGCTAATATATATATATATATATATATATATATATATATATATATATATATATATATATATATATATATATATATATATATATATATATATATATATATATATATGTATATATATAAATATATATATATATATATATATATATATATATATATATATATATATATATAGTAGAATGTGGATTCGCTACACAAACTAGTTCATGTTTCTGCCCTCTCCGGGCCTCATCTGTAATATATATATATATATATATATATATATATATATATATATATATATATATATATATATATATATATATGTGTGTGTGTGTGTGTGTGTGTGTGTGTGTGTGTGTGTGTGTGTGTGTTTGTGTGTGTGTGTGTCGCACCTATTCGGGGGCTTTTGGCATGGGCTACTCTGTCCTCAACCGAAGATGAGCAATAAAGTACACTTTGCAATCGTAGCCACTGCCAAAGTCTCCATTATTGGCCACTCTCACTTCTTCCCATTTTACTTGACATTGTGAAAACTTGCCGGAGAAAGAGGCCCGACAAAAGAATAAATGAAGGGAATAACCGGTGAACTTCGTCTGACTTCCAACCACACATCCCGTTTGAGTCCTCGATAGACCGAGAGGAAGTGGGGATCAGAGGGAAATGAGAAAACAGACTTCGCTCAACTGCCAGTATTTGAAACACTTGTTCAGACGACAGTGACAGCTGGGAATTAATGAGAGTCACACAAAGGAAGGGATTCCATTGCCTGCTTAGATAGTTGAAATCGCGATCGTAGCAGCATTGGTTCTAGGTTGTAACACAGGAGATGTCGTTTTTTACGTCATAGAAAGAGTAATCTGAACAGTGAAAGATTTACTAATGTATTTGCATTTCTTTGCCGATTCGATATAAATAGATATAATTCCTTATTATTTGAGCTGAAACATGGAACCTAACCAAGAGACAGACTCGCAAATTGAGAACCATGCAACGTGCACATGAGAGAATAATGTTAGGCCTCACATGGAGAGACCACAAGACAGCACAGTACATCTGGGAAAAGACAAGAGTTAGGGACATCATAGAATCCATTAAAGATCTTAAATGGCAATGGGCTGGCCATGTTGCAAGAATGGCAGACAATCGAAGGACATCACGACTCACGACATGGATCCCCCGAGACCACATGCGCAACTGAGGCCGGCAAAATATTAGATGGAGAGACGAGCTAGACAAGTTCAGGAAGTATTGGCTCCGCGACGCCCATGATAGGGAAGTGTAGCAAATCCTGGGGAAGGTTTATGTCCAACGACGGACGCTAAAAGACTGATGATGATCATGATGATTTGAGGTTTTTCAACCCTTTCGCAACTATGTTATCTAACCAAGAATGTGGACAAATTTTCCAGTAGAAGTTAACGCTGATCAAGCTGCCGACAACGTCAATAGATAATTAAGATAGAACACAACGGTAGTCCAAACTGTTCAATATTGATTCATTAGGTTTAGGATTGAAATATGGATACCAATGATAAACCCTTGAGGAGCTCCAAGCCTGCTCTTAATTATGTATGATTATCGACAGCAATGGCTAACAACCTGCAAACACTTCGAGTACTTTCTGGACACATTTTTTTTACTTCAACAGCGACTATGTCATGTCATCTCAAGGCAAGAGAAAAGGTTAAAATTAAACTAAATAGAAGGTCAAGTGATACGCTAGCCATAATTGTTGTGACCAATAAACTTCAAAAGTTTTATAGATATGGTAAATCATTATTAGAAGATCGTTAGAAAAAAGGTTGCTGCTTTAAATTTGTTATACTTTGATTAAATATTTACCATTTCTCATTAAGAAAAATGATATTTCATGAGTAATAACTCAACAGGAGGGAGCGAATTGTAGGAAGTGGAACGTGGAAAGACTTATGTCGTTGTTCTTATCAATATTCCTTTTCATATTTCTTCATTTACAAATCTTCAAAACACCGATTAGCTAACTCATTTTGTCATTACTTCCATAATTGAGCACTCGTTTTTAACAATACATAGGAACTCATATCGGTAGGTATATATCAACGCACTCATACCCCAAACACGAAAGCAATCTAATTTCGATATATATATATATATATATATATATATATATATATATATATATATATATATATATATATATGTATATATACGTTCCCCGTGTCTCACCGAACATATCACAGATCTCTCAGAGAGATAATCTTATTTTCTATCAATTTTTTTTTCTTTTTTGTGGGAAGTCATTTTGTGCCTCAAGTTTGTTCGTATAGGTCAAGTATGACACAAGTCCACAAATGTGTGTCAACCCCAAAAGGATTGAATCCACTATGCGGTAATAGACTAGCTCATGAAACCATTTCCTCATCGACAGATAGATAGGACACAATTACTCAATCAAACAATCGATGTATATGCATGTATGTGTGGGCGTTTGTGCGGATGGGTTGGGGTGTTCCCTGTTCGAGTCCAAATGAAACCCAGGATTTCAAACTTTTTCCACTTCGAAAACTGGCATTACACAATCTCTCTTCGCGCCGTTGAAATTCATTTTCCCGAATCTGTATTGACTGACGACGAATTTGCCGCGCTTCCATTGGCCGACTTATCATTCCAGATAGTCATCACGTTACCGCCTGGTGAAACCCAGGAAAACAAAGGGAGTCAATTTGAAGGCTTCCTTCATTGTTCCATTGAATTTATAAAAACACCGGTTGACTTTTCTTTTTTATAATTAGTGTGATGGGGTTATTTTTACGGTATCCAATTATTGCAATTTATGGGGGGAAAGCATTCACCGTAAAATGTATACTATGTTTTATTTAAGTAAGATGAAAATTTAATATTCGAACTATTTATCTGACACAATATAAACCTGGCATGAAAAATTTTAATCAAAAGTGAAATCGATTGTCGTATTTGTTATTGTTTTTATACACAGTGGTTGTAGTTGGAGTAAGAGTATCGTGATTTACTTTCTATTAGATGTGGTATTGTCGTTTTGACTTGTATAAATCGATAGAAAGCAACTGAAAGAAGATTGAAGGAAATACTGAAGGGATGCGAGCTTGAGTATCACCTGGAGCTTATTCTTTTTACTTTTTTTGTGCTGTTTACTTGCTGCCTTTTTTTGTGCTGTTTACTTGCTGCCTCAAGATGAAAGAAAATACTAGATAAAAAATAATTGTTACGAAGTGCACACACACACACACACACACACACACACACACACATATATATATATATATATATATATATATATATATAATTATGGAGTGCGATGTAATGTATAGAAACTCTATTTGAAATCTATGTATAGAAACTCTATTTGAAATCATCTCCCGTTGATAGATGGTGAATGTATCATCGGGCCCTAGAAAACGGTCGCACGCTCGATTCCTGCAGCAGCCCAATTTTCTTTGTTTAATGCATTCATGTTGTCTTGGCCAAATGATACATTCACTGTGTATGAACGGGAGATCATTTCACGTACAGTTTCTATACAATATAATGCACTTTACAATAATACAGTCGGATCATATTGCTTTATATATGTATATATATGTATATATATATATATGTGTGTGTGTGTGTGTGTATATATATATATATATATATATATATATATATATATATATATATATGTGTGTGTGTGTGTGTGTGTGTGTGTGTGTGTATGTGTGTGTGGTCTAGAGAGCTTTACAGTTTTGAACACTAAATATATTGAATAAGACTTGCACCATTTCAGTCAATGATTTCCCAATATCTTTCAATGTAATTTCTCCATTGGTTTTCATGTTTTGCACGATATTAGATGTTTTTTTCTTAGGATCATTGGTTGTCTACCATGTAACTGTTTCAGGAATTTAAAATGGCTCCCCAGCAATGTTGATCAAACAAAATCTACCCATAAGCTATGATTTTAATGTATGGCATCGTTTCATTATTTTTAGGGCTGTGTCATAGTATTATATGATATAACAGGTTCGACACGCAAGCTACTGATAGTGATTTTGATAGCATTGTTCCCTATTTGAATAGACTACTATCAGACTAGTTGATAGATTGACTAAGCCAAACTGCTCTAAACTTAGCTTAATGAATACGTAGTTTAAAATTATAGATACAGATCTTCTAAACTTTGTGTAGTCTTGTCCTAGATCGTATTAGTGAGGTAACCAATTAATATCGCCAATAATGGCTTGCGAGAAAAACCAGCTACGCATACGATCTATCCTTATAGATAAGATGTAAATATTAATATACATTTGCTAACACGGCATCTCATCAACAAATCGATGACAGGCTGTAATAAAATATAACATTTGTTTTTTGTCGAGTAATTTTGACTGTGGCTTGTAGCAAAATAGATAGTAGATATCTCAATTTAACTCTATACAGACTTGGCCCCATCAGAGGAAACACAATCGCGGTCAGTGGGGGGGGGTAGAGAAAGAAGAAGGACGGACGTGCGAAATATTTACCCATGTAGATTAAGACATGTCCTCTAAGTTGTAAACGTCCCTACATAAACAAAGCTTTTAAATCGGATGGTCTGCTCGAACCGGGCAACCGAGCCTCTCCCCGACCCCTGAAACTCAAACACACGCATACACACACACATACAGACATATGCATACCGCAAATTAATTCACTGGCCACTCCTAGATGTCCTTCCCGTGATTTTTTATTTCGTCTTTTAAGGGTCCTTCCCTCCATCCTAAAAAAAAAGTCAACCCCCTTTTTTTTCTTTCCAACTTGGTGTTCCTTTTATAACTTGGGCTTACTATGAAAACGAAGGTCTTGACGGAGTTGCCATCTGTTTCGTAGGGAAAAATGTTTTATTTGTTTATTTTTTTTTTTAAAGAAGTAAGCGGTAAATGACCGATCCATCAGCGCCAACACGGACGACTGGATTTGTTTATTGTCAAATAATTTGAAGCCTACGAGGTACACACAACAGTCACCATGGGAAAAAACAAACCATGAAGAGAGAGAAAGAGAGAGACACGGAGACAGAGACGGAGAGACAGAGAGAGATCGGGAAGGAGGGAAAAGGCTTAAGAAAAGAAGGGAACGCAAGTAATTTTGGATGGAAAATAAATAAAAGAGAACGAGGAAATACAGGGGGAAAAAGACAGACAAACGAACAAATAAATGAGCTTTATTTCTGAACAGTTGGTGTTTGTTGAAGTTGAAAAAAAAAGGTTGATATTTTTCCTTCAGAGTGGGTCACCTCAGCCATTTTGTTGATATTGCTATTCTAAAGAGTTTACTTGTAGCAAATGTTTGTACTGCCATATCAACTAATTGGAGACAAGCATCAAGAGATTTTTTTCATTCGTAAAAAACAAGAAGCTGGGGTAAGAAAGAGAGAAGAAGTAGTGATGCAGGCGCATACGCATATAAGATTGTAGGTCAGCCCCTTTCCTTCAGGGACAAAAAACCCCTTTAGGATAAAATCTCCACCTGGACAAAACCCTGTCTGGACAAAACCCTTCTAGGAAAAATAATGGAATTTTTCGAACTATAATTTTTGTCCGAATTATTGTTTGTAGTTTTTGTAAACTTTTCTATCCATGAAGTCATCAAAAGAAGAAGAAATAAAGCGAAGAATCACATTGGGTTGGCAAGCCTTCGGTAGAGTAAGCTCGATCTTCAAGAACAAATCCTAAAAACGTAAGGGTATACAACCAATGTATCCTACCAATGGAGCTGGACCATGGAACCTAACCAAAAGATTGACCCTCAAACTGAGAACCATGCAACATGCACATGAGAGAATCATGCTCAATTTCACGTGGAGAGATCATGAGACAGCAAAGTATATCAGAGAAAAGACAGGAATCCGAAACATCATTAGAAAACTCAGATGGCAATGGGCTGGCCATGTTTCAAGAAATTCAGATAACCGCTGGACATCACAACTCAGAACGTGGATCTCTGGAGATCAGGTGCTAGTCTGTGGCCGACAGAAAGTAAGATGGCGTGACGAGCTGGAAATATTCAGAAAGTAGTGTCTCCGCGATGTCCATGAGAGAGGGGTCCGGCGAATCTTGGGGAAGGTATATGTTCAACGATAGACGCTAACAGACGGATGATGATGATGATTTTTCTCATTCATGGAAAAATATTTTCAATAACGTAAAACATGAAAATCCTGATCACTTGCCACAGTTTTTTTTTTTTTGTTTTGTTTTACGAAATTTCATTATGGTGGTAATATTCATCAATTTTTCGCTGTCTCAAAAAACGATATTAAACTTTATAACGAGTGATTAGAAAATTGAGGCAAAGTAAAAACTTTTCATTAACTAAGAATAGTATGAAAATTGAAAAAAGAATAATCATACTGTTACCAATTACTCAAATTGTTGACTCCATTTAACTTATCTGAGAGTGTTTAGTCTTACTTTGCACTTTAACTGTGGGCGGCTTTGTCCAATGAGGGATTTGTCTGTATACATGCGCTCGTGGTGTTTTCGGGGACTGACTAATGGTAACACTTGCACAACCACATTCCCGCGACGTAAATTATCAAGCCATTGAATGCAGAGTTTGCAAACTTCCTGTAACATGCACGAATTACCATTTTCCAAACGTCTTACTAGCACAGAAGACAGAAAATTTGGAAATCCTTCTCCTGGAGCCAAATACACCTACCTGCGTTTGAGAATCTCTGGTTTAGATAAAAATGTACGTTTCCATATATTTTCCATGTAAACTGATGATAAGCATCGGATAAACAATCATAAAGATACTCCACTCTTCCTTTAAATGGACACCAAAAGATAGATTTGCTGCCAGTGGGTTTAGACATGTAGAAATATACAAACAAAATGTCTGGTGCATCAACTTGTGCACACACTAACATATACATGAATTATAAATTGCGTTATATTATATAGAAACTCATCTGAAATAATTTCCCGTCGCCATACGGTTAATATATCACTCAATTTAGACCACGTAAATAGAATAAACAATCAAAGCAAATGGGACTGCTGCAGGAATCGAATCTGTCGCCAATAGGTAGCCGCTTTAACGTAGCGATGCACTTACCATGGTGCTAAACATATATATATATATATATATATATATATATATATATATATATATATATGTACGTGATGCGACTCAAAATTTCCAGGAATTCAGAAAGCGTGCAAAACGAGAAGTGCAGAATCCAGCTGCTAAACCTTAAGATATGTCTATTTTCAATTGACCCGATAGAAGCACAAGTAATGTTTCAAGTTTGTTTCAAATTCCAAATATACAGTCAATTCAACTGACCTATGAGCCTGGCTCTGAGATAGGGTGGTATCGGACACTTGATAAGACACTTTCATCTCAATGGTCTGATAATGCAATCCGTCAAAAATGACGGATAACACTTTTGCTGTATTATGGTAAAAAAACAACAAATATGTAGGATCTACAGGTAAATTCAAACCAAAAGTTACTGGAAAAATTAAGAACTATGCCAGCTTCAGTGTTTGTGTTGATTGCCTTTTTCTTTTTAATTTGCAGCAATAAGAGGTTAAGATACATCACTGAATCTAGATACAAAAAATAGAGGTCACATTATATTTGAGGTCTCATTGTGTTCGAGTAAATACGGTAAAAATATCAAATACTGAATTGATATTATATCAGATATAATATAAGATATTATATTCACAAAGATTTTGTAATTGTAGCCCATTAGATGCGTTTTATATTTATCTGTAATTTACTTATCAAAATGATCAATGATTTCTGGTGACATACTTTTCGTTTGTTTGTTTTTAATTAGGCTGTCTGTCTAGCGACTTTACCTGCCTTGATAGCCGCTTATTCTACGAGATCAGACTGACTGACTAAACAACGGACAATCTACGTATGTCATCGGTCTACTCAGGTCTATATCGTGCGGTTGAATCGCAATCATGGTCGTGTCTCTTGATTTTATACATTGGCTCGGAATAGCGAGAAAGACAAACAGTCATCTGTACAAATTTGATGACAATGGTATTTATATAATATATATATATAGAGAGAGAGAGAGGGGGGAGACAGATATGAATAGACTGAGTTATAAAGAATTGATCCGTGTGTTGATTGGTTCTTGAAGCAACAACAAGTTTATCTCCAGCGTCAGTTCTCGGTGTTCGACCTCGGGCAAACAGAAAGATACTAAATGCTTATTTACAACACAGACAGGTCTCCCTCTCGCAGAAAATTTGCGCAAAACAATCTCCAAACCCTCTCAAATTATTCTACTTATGAAAATCTGTAGTAACAACGAGATATAAATACCTACTTATCGATCGAACAGTTGGCTTTGTGAACTCTTGCTTAGCATCTAAGACAATTGTTTTTAGAAGACCAACGTCTCCAATGAATAAATTACAAAATGCACGAGTAACCTCATGGGACAGTTGTGGTTGTGTAGTAGTTAGCATAATCGTCTTGTCAACCACTGAGACTGAGTTTAGTTCTCCCGGTGGCATAAGTATAAGAAATATCTATTGAAATATTAAATATAACATCTCGAAATTTGGACGTTAAGCAAGTCTTTTTTTTTAAATCAAATCAACAATTATAAACGTAGAAATATTTAACACTAGATTATTCTCATCAACACTCAGTATGCTAGCGTAATATTGAAACCTTGATACTCCGTATGCCAGACTATCTAATGATAAAGACGTGACTTGGACATTGAGGCGGGGATAATATTTTGAATAAGAAATAAAACCATTAGTGGCAAGACAAAAAAAAAAACAAACAGCGATAAGTAGATATATGTAATAGGATAAAATACGCCACGACCAAAATAGATAGAACCCACAAAAAATTGCAAATGTCGCCATCGTGGGGGAGTAAGAGAAGTTACGGTAGCATGTATCATCAACAAATGCTGCCAACAAGCCCAAAAGGAACACAAAAAAAAACCTACTCTGCTGAGAAAGGACAATGATTCATCGCAATTCGTACAAACGATTTGTACTCCTCCGTACAAACCAAGTGGCGTGGGCATAAATTGGAAAGTAAAATATTTTGTTATTTTGAAGACTGTATATCTGGTTTATCCGAAGAGTATCAAGCCGATTAGTTAAAGAAAAGAGCTTCCTCCAAAGAACATCTGCTACGTGGATTTAACTCTTTCATAGGAGTACAAATCCAGGGTGAACAAGTGCCTTATCCAATGTTAATCTTTTTTTCAAAAAAGTTTCTCAATTCTTCTCATTTTAATGCTTCTAACTTTCATTTTAATCCTCATTGCTTTTTAGACTTTTTAAGTCTTCGTTTCAAGTATGTCATGTTTTAACGTTTCTAACTTATACATTTCTAACCAACTATTTCACCATTTATTTACTGTCTACAGTTTTGATAAGCGTCATAAACATTCAAAGAGTTTATCAGACGATTGAAGTTCTTGCTATTTGTCTTTTTATTACGACGTTTCGATCGATCAATTCTACACACTTCTTCAGGTGTACTATCCGTATATGATGGCAGCAAACAGTATTTTCTCCAATGGTAGCCAGGCTTGTAACGCTGGATTTGGGTGATATCTTTTCTTTTTTTTTTTTTAGGTCTGAATTTCTATACCTTATCCATGTTGAGTAGTGGGAAACACGTAGGATTGAACTCCACACTGACTTATACACCCAGTCGACATGTTAATGTGTACCGCCTCTTTGATTTTTCTCAGTCTCCAACGACGTATCCTGTCCATAATCCGGACCTCTTCCCTGAGAGGATATTGTTTGCCCCTCTCTCTCTCTCTCTCTCTCTCTCTCTCTCTCTCTCTCTCTCTCTCTCTCTCTCTCTCTCTCTCTCTCTCTCTCTCTCTCTCTCTGCATATACGGTCAGCCACCACAGACCCTTCTGTTTCGCCTTTGATCGTAGCTTCTTATGCTCATCGAGGTCAGTCTTTGGGAGTGTTTCTTCAGTATAGATTTACCCACATTCACAGGGAATAATGTAAATGCAGTTATTGGTCAGACTCTTCTCGCGTGGTGGACTCACTTTAGTTAGCAAATTTCGTGGGGATGAGAACTGCAAAAAGTGACCCGCATGTTGTGACGCATCCAGGATTTCTGTAGCCTCTCTCTCGTTCTCCTCAAATAAGGAATGTGGATCGTTAGAACGAAGGAGGCACCCTTCATGGTGTCTTTAGCATACTTGTCCTCCTGAACTGATAGCCATTTCTTCTGAGTGTCTGGCTTAGATTGTTTAAGTCATCTTTCTCTATATTAGGGTCGTCGCTGATAACCAACGCTCGTCTTATCAAACAACGGACCAACCCGTTTTTTTTTTTCATTCAGAAAGGTTGGATGAAATATATTTTTCCAACCTAAGATTGACCGTCATTCATACTTAAACTTTTTTTTTTTTTGCTAAGGTAAACAAATCACTCAAGTACGTTTTTTTATTAATAACATGTTTTTCATTCCAAAAAAAGTCGAACAAGAAAAAACATTTTTTTTCAAGTTTCAAAAGTTACCTACCACCAGAAAAACTATAAAAAGAGTTCTATTCTCTATCGAAAGTATTTTTTTCAAAACTAATACGTTATGTTCGAAAATTAACCACCCTAAAAAAAAAAACAAATCTTTTTGTGCTTTGAATCCAATTACATAAAAATGTCGGGTGTGGTGGACGAAAAATAGAGAAATGATAACTTTGAAAGTTAGGTTCGCATTGACAGAAAAACAAAGAGATCTTTTTTTTTTAATTGAAAAAATGGTGATTTCAATCCAACTGTTAGAAATAAGTTTTTCTCAAAACTGACAAACTTACGGAGGTAACGAGGATCTTTATGGATTGGAAGCACAAACAATGTTTTTCTTTTTTCTATTAGATATTCGATTTGATCAAATCTTAACGAAAGGATCTCGAGATTACTATTTTTTTTTTTTAATAATCCTGTCATCGAATCGGAATGTTGCTTACTTTTATTTTAGTTTAAAGTACGTTTCTAAGGGTCTATTTTTCTAAAATATTTATAAAACTGATGTTTAAATGTAACTTGAAATTCTTATTTTGTATACGAAATTATGAAAAAAGAGAAATGTTCATTTAACACAAAGGATGCTACCAAGATATTGTCTCACAAAATTAAAAAAATAAGTATCATATTTGTGTTTTCCATGCCATATACATTCCTTTAAATGAGATTCCAACGAGATCTCCTACACTCAAGCATTGATTTCAAAAAAAAGTTTTTGCTGATTCCAATAACTCTCCATATTTTATATCTGATATTCGACTTTTTTTTGCGCAATTGGGTTGAGAGCACAAAATTACTTGCCCTTTTTTAAGGGTAAATAACTTTAAAAAATGATGTATTTTTTTAAAAACTACCATCGATAGAAAAAAAAATTTATTTTTGTCTTTCTTGTGGTAAGTAATTTTCGAAACTTCAAAAGAAGTACGTTATATTCTTATTCCATATTTTGGGGATTGAAAACACAAAACATATTTGTTTCTCTGATGGTAAAGTAACTTCTGAAAATGCATGTCGAGGAAATCAGTGTTACCGTCTAAGTCGGGGTGCGAAAAGTATAATTGATCCGAAATGGTGAATCAAAATTCTGATATGGACCTATTTGAGTAGGCTTCTTGTAAACTGTGGTGCTAAAACCATCCTCTGTGTTTGTTACCAGAACGCCCAGAAGAGGAAGTCTGTTGTTATCTTCTTTTTCCATCGTGAACTGGATAGATGGTCTGATTGAGTTCATTTAGTCGAAAAAGACACGTATGTCAACATAGTGGGGATAGAGTATAAACGTGTCTATGTATCTGAGCCAGACTGATGGTGTCAACAATGATGAGATAAAACCAGATTTTCGAAAAATTACACACACACACACACACACACACACACACACACACATATATATATATATATATATATATATATATATATATATATATATATATATATATATATTGGGGATAACAGGAGAAATTACCGAACTCATCACCAAGTCTTCTTCCAGTTGATATCGGGACCCAGTCTAACTCTTCATCTTTATTCATCTGCCTGAACCTTAGATAGTGTCGGTGCCACTATTTCTAGTTGATTTCATCATCAGTCTTTTAATGAACATAGACCTTCCCCTGGATTCGCCACAATTTTCTATCATGGGCGTCGTGGAGCCAGTATCTCCTGAATTTGTCTAAGGAACTCGCAGGTTGGAGACTGCGAATCCCAGGTCCTTGTTAAGCACCGCTTCTTGTCATTTAGATGTTGGTGGCTGATATCAACCTCTGCATTTGTGGCTTATCTTGGTCGAATGTTTCTTGGTTTAATTCTGTCTGAAGTTCCAACGATCCACATTCCTCATGTCGGGTGGGGGGTGCAGAGAAGTTACAGAAATCTTATTTGCACCACAACATACTGGTCATTTTTAGCAGTTCTCACACCCTCCGAAATTGTGCTAACTAAACTAAGTCCGCCATTAACAGTATTTATATGATTCCCTGTAAATGTGAAAAGATCTGCACAGGAGAAACGGGCAGGCCTTTCAAGCCCAACTCGAGGAGTATAAAATAAAGTTTTAATCAGAGTTGATATGGAAAGGTCTGTCTGTGGTGGCTGACCATATCAGGAGAGAGAGAGAGTGAGAGAAAGGCGAACACTATCCTCTCCGGGAAGAGCTCCGGATAATACACAGGATATGTTGTTGTGTTGGAAACTGAGAAAAATCGAAGAGACAGCACACACGAACATGTCGACTGAATGTATGTCAAAGAGGCGCGAAGTTCAACTCCATACGACTTCAACTACTGAACAGGGACAAGGTATTGAAATCCAGGCTCAAGATGGGAAAGAAAAGATATCACCTGAATCCAATGTTACAAGCGTTGCGACCATCGGAGAAAAATTCTGATAGCAACCGTCACACTCAGATAGAACACCTGAAGAAGGACATATAATGAATCGACCGAAACCTTGTGTTTACACACTCACAAAAAAAGGAGTTTAATCGTCAGATGCTTCTGATGTGAAGATGGTTATATCATTTTAGCGCCGGAACATTGATTTACTCAACTATAATACAGATACTTATTCCCTAGCAATAACCCTCTCGATAAACGTTAAGTATATTTATGTCTGTCCTTTAAGACTGCCTACATTTGGCAAAGCAAGATGGTTGTGGTTTTAGGAAGCGTCGGTGAGCGCGGGAATAATTGAAGGATTAAGAGGAAGTACTCAACCAGCCACGGACCAACTTACGGTCGTTTGCTGATTAGCCTTGACCTAAGTATCGGACAGAATAGACGGTCCATAAATCGAATGTGGAGTGGACTTGAGCAGATTTCTACTATGTTCATTCCGTTGTTCTGACACCTACGTTCCCGGCTTTCGAAGTACGCCAGTCTCGTTGAAGACGAAGACGCGTTTGTGTTATTTCAGTTCTCAGTTCCCCGCTGTAATTTCAAACGCAATCTTTGGAACTGTGCACATCAAACCACAGAGCAAGGAAGTGTTCTTCTCCTCTTTAGTAACGATAAAATTAAATGAGGCCATCTTTGTGACGTCATCGATGGACTATTGCTTCCCATAGGAACGTTGTCGTGTGATGCGAAGTAACGCATAGGAATATTTATTAATACACGGACTTTCAAAAATGAAATGTTGTTACACATTTTATCTCACTGACAATTGTTTTAAAAACTCAAATCGGATTTTTTCTATCAACTCTGTTGATTTAAAGTTCGTAGAGAGTCTGAAAATACCCAGGTTATATCATTTTTTCTTAAATAATCTTACCAATAAATGTTACTTGAATTCATCATCGTTTTATATTCAACACAGAATATTTATAAAAAAATACTGTATTGAATTATCATTCTCTTTTTTAACTATTCCATACTTCAAAATTATCGTTTAATATTAAATTCTAAAATATGGGAATGTTAAAAGTGAAATAAATATTCAATATATGTTTTGTATTTGCTGTAAATATCTAAACAAAAGCCTTTGCAGATAATATAAAGATACAACGTATTCAAGTAACCTTTTTTTGTAAGATTATTTCAGAAAAAAATGATGAAGCCTGAGTATTTTCGGAGCATTATAAATCCTCGGCGAGCTAAAATATGTAACAACATAATATTTTATCGTAATGAATCCTCGTAGAACGGAGCTTTTGGCTTTTACAGTTATTACAATTTAATTTTTACACCAGTTCACACCGCCTTGGTGCGCGTTCAAATCAAATTATAAATTGGTTTCGTTCAGAGAGTCTTTGAGTTGGACAGACACGATGACTATGGTATTATTCAGCGTGACTCTTTGAGCTGAATAGACAAACAGATACAATGATAATGGTGCATATATATATATATATATATATATATATATATATATATATATATATATATATATATATATATATATATATATATGTATATATATATATATATATATATATATATACATACACACACACACATACATACATATATATATATATATACACACACACACACACACATACATATATATATATATGTGTGTGTGTGTGTATATATATATATATATATATATATATGTATGTGTGTGTGTGTATATATATATATATATATATATATATATATATATATATATATATATATATATATATATACACGACGGTTAATCAATAAGTCCTAGCCTGACATTTGAATTTTCATTGTATAATATGCGATTAATAATCGCCACTGCATTGACATGGGAGGAGACTGTGCAGAAATAGATATTTGTTATATACAATAAATGCTTTTTTATCATTAACCCCCTTCTCTCTCTCTTTCTCTCTCTCCACACACATACACACACACACACACACACACACACACACACACACACACACATATATATGTATGTGTGTGTGTATGTGTGTGTGCATTTGAATAGTGTAGTTTCGATTAGTGCGGGTTTTGATGTACTACTGTTAGGCTATTTCTGTACCAATAAATCCAACTTGGTATATGCTGGAAAAAAAAAACGTTAAATCTTAATAATATTTCAAACAAAGGGGTTTGAACTGAGCAGAAAATTTTGGAACGATTAAATCGTACTATTCAATGTATTCATTTTTTCCCCTTATATCCCCGCTTATAGATTGTACGTATGTAATTTTTTCCCCTTTTCTCTTTTCGTCCTTTTCCAATACACGCTGCACCTCATCTCCTTTCTGTTTCTAGATGTTTTTCCCTCCATTTTCCCTTCTCTCTTTAATGGTAGTTATCGCCTCTTTTCTCGCACCGGACACTGCAGTAGACGAGTGATATTGATGTCGTCCCTCCCGCCATTGTCTCATTCTGATCACCATCTTTTCTTTCTTGGACGTCGCTGTTGGTCGATAGGACAGAAATGACTCGACAAAGCCATTATCGAAATTTGCATGGCTAAGGGTTAACCAGAGTTGACGGAAATGCAAGTCTGATCCGCTCTTCTTCGTGGAAGTATAAATACGCTCCAGTGTGAATGCGAAAAAGACAGAGGGATTAAAATTAATGCTTTGTGTATGTGTCTTTGAGTGCATATATAAACACACCCATACATATCAGCGAAGTCATACATACTTCATATATGTATATATATATGTGTGCGCGCGTGTGTGTGTGTGGATAAATAGAGAGACCGCAGAAAGCATGCTTGTAGGTGAGTAATACCCGATAACATAAAGGAGTGGAGCGTGATTCTATCAATATTTCGACATTTATTCCCATCATTCTCAGAACTTTATATGTATAGACAGACAAAAGAGTTAGACTGGGTCCTGATATAAACAGGAAGAAGACTTGGTGATGAGTTCGGTAATTTCTCCTGCTATCCCCAATATATATATATATATATATATATATATATATATATATATATATATATATATATATATATATATATATGCGCACTTTTCAAACCGGCATGTATATCCTATATGCTATCGAAACGTTCTGAGGATGTGTCCATGAGGAAAATCACTCACCTTAACGTATAGTTTCCAATGTCTCCTTCGATGTCCTCTTTGTCAGCGATTTTCTTATGTATACTGCTCACAATGGATAGTTGCAACATCTGTACTACGTTCTTAATGGGAATCTAACGACCATGTAAACAAACCGTATAAAAAAAAAAATTTAAAAAAAGCAACGGCTGTCAGGGAAAATGGAGAGATTATGATACACTAAGATTTTGTCAACTATAACGATCAACCCATTCAAGTCGTAAACAAGGAGAAGAGGATCTACCAGATCATGGATTTTGTCGTGAAGGCGAACTCCATAGTGAAAGTGAGTGAAAGAAGAAATTTGGGAAAATACCAGGACCTCGCCAGAGAACTGTGAAAAATGTAGGAAGAATTGAGACTGTCAAGACATTGGCGTTGCTGGGTGGTGGTACCGTGGATACTGAGAAAGGCACAGCTAATTTGAGGAGACTTGCTGTCACATAGCCTACATCTACAACCACCAGACTTTTGGTGGGAATATGTGATTATTATTATTATTATTATTATTATTATTATTATTATTATTTGGAATCTCACACCAGTTGCCTGGTGGTAACCGCTGGAGTTTGAGTGACAGCAAGTCTCCTCAAGTCTCCAGCCCTCCTCTCCTAGTACTCATAGGTCGCAGTAATTCTGCGATTTACAGTTTCACACGGGTTGCCCAGTGGTTATCGCTGAAGGCTGAGTGACAATAAGTCTCCTCAGGTCTTCAGCTAACGTCTCCTCTCTCTTTCGCATATCATGACAGAGCTACGATTCGTTGCAGTCTTTATATCTCTAGCACCTTCCTCAGTATCCGTGCAGTTCCCAGTAGTGCTGTGGTCTGTACGGTCTCTATCCTCCCCCTAATCCCGATCTCCTCCAGTCTCTCCCTCAGCGTTTTGGGGACAGTTCCTAGTGCTCTCACTATGACCGGTACTACCCTGGTTTTCATGTTCCACATTTTCTTTAACTCCCTTGCTAGGTCCTGGTATTTTTCCCTTTTTTCACCCTCCTTCTTTTTTACTCTATGGTCTGCAGGTACAGCAACGTCTACTATTTGGCAGGCCTTCATTTTTTTGTCTACTATTACTAAGTCCGGCCTTCTTGCCTGGATGAGGTGGTCAGTTTGGATGTCAAAGTCCCACAGTAGTTTGTGGTTGTCATTCTCCGAGACTGCCTCTGGCTTGTGCTGATACCACTTTTCCCCATGGTTGAATCCCATTTGTTTACTTAGTTCCCAGTGTATCATCGTTGCTACTCTATCGTGTCTATGCTTGTGCTCCTTCTGGGCGAGTTGACTACATTCACTAGTTATGTGGTTTACCGTCTCATCTCTTTCACCGCACATGCGGCATTTGCTGTTTGTCTGTGTTCTGTCGATTTTTGCTTTTATGTAGTTTGTCCTTATGCTTTTGTTTTGGGCTGCCATGATGAGCGATTCTGTTTCTCTCTTAAGGTTTCCCTTTCGTAACCACGTCCATGATTTCTCGTCTGCTATATCTTGTATCTGTCTTTTAAACTCGCCGTATAATTTTTTCCTTCCCATCTTTCTTTTCTTGCTTGCTGTACTGTTCTATTGTTTTCTACTTTATTGTTTGTTGCACTATCTCTCGCGCTCTTTATGATTTCTTCACTATTTGTTTGCACATATCTTTCTAGGACTGTTTTAGCTCTCTGGACACAGTCTTCTATGCTGATGAGCCCCCTACCACCTTCTTTTCTCTTAACGTATAGTCTATTTGTATCATCCCTAGGGTGTAATGCTTTATGCATCGTCATAAGTTTCCTTGTTCGCCTATCCATTGATTGGAGCTCTTCCTTTGTCCATCCTAGGAATGGTCCTGTATACCTAACTACTGACACAGCCCAGGTGTTCATTCCTTTTATTAGATTTCTGCTATTTAATTTGGTTTCTAATATTTTCCTTATCCTTCTGAGGTATTCTCTCTTAATTTTCTCCTTCATCTCTTCCCGTTTTATCGTGTCACATTCAAGGACACCTAGGTACTTGTATCGGTCTTGTGCAGTCAATGCCCTAATCATGTTGTTGTCCGGAAGTTCAATTCCCTCAGTCATTGAAAGCCTTCCTTTATGCATCACCATGATTGCGCATTTTTCTATCCCAAACTCCATTCCTATGTCCTCACTATATTCCCTTACTTCGTTGAACAGAGTCTCAAGCTCTCCCCTGTTTTTTGCAAACAATTTAATATCGTCCATGTACATTAAGTGGTTGACCTTTCCTTTTGTTTTAGAGAAGTGGTATCCTTTGCTGTTTTTCAGGATTCTGTTAAGCGGTATCATTGTTAGAACAAATGATAGTGGGGACAACGAGTCTCCTTGGAAGATTCCCCTTTTTATCCCTACCTCGGCTAGTTTGTCCCCTGCGGCTGTCAAATCTACTTTCCAGTCTTCCATTGAATTGCCAATGAATTTAACCACCGGTTCGCTAATTTTGAACATTCTAAGGCATTCGAGTATCCAGCTATGTGGAATCATATCGTATGCCCTTTTGTAATCTATCCATCCCATTGCGATATTCTTTCTCCTTTTCCTTACTTCTTTTAAGATCATCTGGTCTATGTAGAGTAAATCGTTTGCCCCTTTGGTTCCTATCCTACACCCTTTCTGTTCTTCTGGTAGTAGCCCCCTTCTATCCATTGACATGTATATTCTCTCTGCTATTTGCCCGGTCAGGATTTTCCACATAAGTGGTAGGCAAGTAATTGGTCTATAGTTGCTTGCTATGTTCCCCTGAGGGTGGTTCTGCCTTTAGTCATCCATTCTGGTGCTTTGCCTTCATTTAGACAATTATTATTATTATTATTATTATTATTATTATTATTATTATTATTATTATACGTTGAAAAGTGTTTAACTCTAAAGGACCCTTTTTCAATCCAAAATATCATAATGGCAGTGATATTAACCAAAATATTAGAGACTTGGAAACTGATATTACGTTGCTAAAAAATTGCTGACTTATCGGTATTAGGAGTGTTCAGTCACATCTAACTTCATTTTAAAGGATCGCTTCTGATTGTGTTTAGACATCTCGCATATCAGCGTGTACTTTTAAAAGATTTTATCAGAATTTTGTTTATTGATTCTAATTATTACTCAAATAGCAAGTGTAACCCACTTTGCAAATTTTGCCAACTCTTGTTTCTCATGTTTTTCCACTTGTTTACATCCAAATAGATGCAATAAAGGTCGTTGCCAACAATTGAAATTACTTTTTCACACCATTGCATTATAATTGGAAAAAAATCTGTGTAAGTGGGGGGGATGAGCGTGCTTCACAGTTGCTCAACAACTGACCTTTGTATAAAGTTGAGATTTGCCTGATATGTGTAGACAAAGAAGACGATGCATTGTTGAGTATTGGAGTTGTTTGGATCAGTGGTTCTCGATAAATATAATCGAAATAAATTTTAAAAATTGACGATTACAGATATTTCTTCATAGTTTCTATAAATCATCTCTCCTGACTCTCTCCTCAGAATAGCATCAATCGCTACCGACGTTTTTTTTTTTTGTTTTTTTTTTTTTTGTTTTGTTTTTCTTTAATTCAATTCATTCTGGCAGGCTGCTTCAAACATCATAAAGTCCAACCACTTCCAAACATGCACCTTTGGAACGGTCACTGTACTTCTACTAGTAATTACAATGATCGGACAAAACATGGTGTATACAAAAATATTCGGTAAAGCTGCCTATTGCAGGACATTAAATAAAAATTTCATAGCTTATTGCTCACCATGCCAGAAAAATTTGTTGAAATTCCTTCGGAACTTTTTGAAATGCAAAACTGCCAGGACTAAATATAACGTACTAATCTGAAATTTTGGTACTCTTCTTTCTGACTGTCTGTCCACACAGTATCTCCATAAGTTCTTGTGTATTTCAGTGAAACATTTTGGAAGAGTGAGCAATAAGCTGCAAAAGGAAGCGAGGCATCCATGCCCAATTATGTCTCCTATAAGCAAGCTAACCACAAAATATCTGCAAAAGTTCTCAATGATGGTAGATTGGGGAAGATGTAATCGAATTTAAGAGCGGATTCATGCACAATTACCCCTATATTGTAACTATTCATCCACACTGCAAAATATCTCCAAATATTATCTGTCTCTACACAGAGTATCTCGAAAAGTTCTCAATGAATTTCAATGAAAGATGGTGGAAGAGTGGACAATAGGTTACGAAAGTCAGGAATTTTTCATGTGGATCCTTCAAAGATCATCGTCCCCACATCCTTGCTAACTGTTGGCAGCTACAAAATATATCTAAAAGTTCGCTGCCTGTCCACACGATATCTCCAAAAGTTCTCAATTTATTTCAATGAAACGTTGTGGATGAGTGAGTTACGAAAGAAATCAGGACATTTTTGTGGCAGACCCATTTTCGATTATCTCCCCTACATCCTAGTGGAGTGTCGACAACCACAAAATATTCCTAAAATTACCTCCCCTATACTATAGCTATCCGTCCATACCACACAATATCTTCAAAATTTATCAGTCTGCACATGCCGTGTCCTAAACTGAAGTACAAATGCGGCCATTAATTGAATTCAGTGAATTAAGATCAAAATAAAATTGAGAAACCAGTGTTGGCTAATTCTGCCAAGGAGATTCCAAATTTGAACACCTACCGACTGACTAAACTTTTTCGACGTCATACTTGAAAAAGATTTTTCAGTTCATGGAGAAGGTACTGTGAATTGACCGAATGTCTCAGAAGTGGTTTGCGAACTTTTCTGCTAGAGATTTCTCGTTGAACGATGTTTAATGGTCTGGTAGAATAGTTGATGGTGATCAAATGGAGACATATTTTGGGAATAATCGATGTCATACGACACGGGAAAATGGACAACATATTAAAAATACCCGAATCAATCATTGAAAATCAATTGCACCACCTTGGTTATGTCAGTTGCTCTGATGAGTGGTTTCCACGTAAATTAAGTGATAAAAAAGTACTGGACCTTATTTGTGTGTGCGACTCACTCCTTAAACGTAACGAAAATGTCATATTTTCTGAACAAATTGTGACTGACGATGAAAAATGGATACTTTATTACAATGTGGAATGCAAAAGATTGTTGGACAAGCGAAATGAACCTCCATTAATTGTAACAACAACCAGTCTTCATCCGAAGAAAGTGATGATGCGTGCATGGTGGTGTTAGAAGTGTTACTTATAATCATCGGAGCACTTGGAGCAACCCAAATATCACCAGGAAGAGACCAGAATAAGTAGCTATCCGACCGAACCGAACTGAAAAGAGTCGCGGACACTTAATCTCTAGCGATTAGCACCACAACACTCTGACGTGAAGATAAGATAAGGTGACAACAACAACAACAGTAGTAGTAGTAGTAGTAGTAGTAGTAGTAGTAGTGGTGTAAGGTTGTCATCTTTCTTAGTAGTTGCATTATACTTTCTTTTAAATGTTATTCGATCTACGAGCCGTTTCTCTACCTCCTTTGTACAAGAGCTACATTTATTCTCCCTTTCCTCTTGACTGACGATCTTCTTCATCCCCTTCATAAGTTTAAGCCAAAATGAAACATAATCATCGTCGGGTGCAACGTTTTCCCCTATTCTGCAGGTTTATCAAAATTATTCCAAACCTCATCTTCATCGCCATCCTCCTCATTGTCATTATTATTGTGACCTTGCCTATCTCCTCATCCCCTCCCTCACCCATCTCGCCTTCCCTCCTTTGCAAATATATTGCTACCATCGCTACTACCACCCTCACAAATTTTCCCAAGATTAACATCTTATTCTGTTTATTACCCTTCCTCCCACATCAAAAGCTATGAACGTCAATATTTATTTCACGACTCCTACCTCATTTTCTGTCTGCTCTCCTCTCCCGTTTGGTTCCGCTCCCACTTAGGACGCAGTTGACGTCTGCTTTATTTTTATTACGGTAGCCCATGATCAACATAATAACCTTTCGGACAACTAGTATTATAGACATTTATACTCTGGACGACGACAGCGCCATTTAAGCTGTGAGTGATGACTCTCATTCCGAAATGAGGACACAATATAACAGCGCAGGTGATGTAGCTGAACACTCAGTCGGGTTAATCTTTATAAATAAACGGCAATATCTATCTTAAAAATCAGACAAATTCAAAACATTAGGAATGGTAGTAACCCCGAATTACGTGCTTTAAGTGATCTATACTTGGATTACAAGTATAGAGTTTTGCTGATTTCATTACTATTTTGATTTTTGTTTACATCATCCTCAGATATTTATGACTAGAAGTGATTCTCCTCGTTTATTTATAGAGAGAATATACACACACAAGTGACGAGTGAATTACTGAATAGAATCAAATAGAATGGAGAACGCATAGAAATAAATGGTAGAATCACAAAACTAATGAAGAACAGGATGAAGGCGTAAATGTTTGATAATGAAACTGGATAGACAGAACGTTTATTGCTTCGTCAACCTCTGGACCCGAGATCCTAGGAAGTCAACAGTGCCCAATCTTTCTGTACACCGAAATCCTTTACTCGTTATTAGAGACTGTCTGTAAAAATTGTCAACATAGTTTTCTTCTGCTTTTAATTTGCTCTGGCTTGCTGGGTCGATGGCTAACTGGGTATGTATTATCACGTCGTGAGGCAACGACTGAGCAGTGACAACTGAGCAGGGACTATTGAGCGTGGGTTCAATTGAGCGTGGAATAATTGAACGTGGGTACAACTGGGCAAGGACATTATCAAAGACACAAAATTGAAAATCTAAAAAAATAATTATTCACAACGGGAATCTTCAGAATAATCTTGTTGAAAATGGTGTAAAGGATTCTTGCTCACTGGTGTCGCTGTTATCCAATAAGTAGTAAGGGGTATTTGGTTCTTTGTGAATGGATGAAATAGACAACTAGTCTTGATACTAGTAATACTATACTTCAAAGGATGCCGAAATCAGGCTTGCCCGGATCACCAAGAATCCTAGGGCTGGTCCTGATCACTAGTTCCTGGAACTGTTGGGATAAAATCCAGATGAATTTTGGCGTCCTCGGAAGTATAATATTATTAGTATCGCTTATGATTTTCGCAGCTATCCCTTACTACTTAACGACACTAGTTCAAATCAGGATTCATATTTAATATCTTTTAAAAGTATTATTTATCTACTTTCGTTTAATCAACTGAATAAAACACTCTTTACTTTTTTATTTTTGACATTATCATTAAGTGATTAGAAATATCCTTTACTTAGTTGTCTCACACTTTTTGCCTTATGCCAGATTGTCTCACGCTCAGTTGTTCCTCTGTTCAATTGTCTCCGCTCAATTGCCATCACTCAAGAGCATCATGCTCAATTGTTCGTCACCCGTGTCCAACGGACAGGCAGTGCCAATGGAGCTAGAGGGCTGAAAATTTAAACATTCACTCATTATGTTCAGATAAAACTGTTTGATCCCTTGAGCAGCGGCAAGTGGCATTTAGTACCAAACTTCTGTAAGTTTCAACATGTTTAAACTATCTAGCTAAGCATACTCTCCGATCACCCCTTCAACAATGAATAAATTTCGCGCGCATTCAAGTTCCACTCTATCCATTGATCATGGTTATAAACTTCAGATACTTATTGGTTTTATTCGACGGAAGAGACGTCGACTGGTCGCCTTGAAGAGTGTGGCTTTATTTCTATTGGTCGGATAGACAGGGAAGTTCACATTTGACCAAAGATGATGTGTTACTAGGGGACACCTTAGTAAGCAGAAAACACATTTCTAATTTTCCGACAAAGTACTGGTATCCTTACTTTAGCCTGAAAAAAACTTCTGAAAAACGACAACTTAAAATCAAATACACTGTTACGTATATAATAACATTCTAATAAGTGAAAGGGTTGGTTATCGACATCGAAAAACGGAATCAGTAAACCGAGTTCACTCCGCGCTTGGGAAAGGTATGAATTCTCTTCTTCCCTTAACCTGCTACACGTAAATAGCAGAGTTATCTATCCATGTAAGGCATCCCGTCTAAGAACGTTTTTAGCACGGTGTATCAATTTTTTTAATTTTTTAAAGAATTAATCCTGTCATCGGAGTGTCACTTATATGTATACTTATATGTATTTTGATTCAAGGCAAATGATTATAGATGAGCAGCTTATTCCTCTAACATATTTTTGAATCTATGAGTTCAACAGAATACAACTTAAAATTTCAAAATATACTTGGGAGAATAAAATCAAATTTAAAATTGTCTTATTTTTTCGTCAAACTCTATCGCAGGTCACCTGGAAAAAAAACCCGGCTTGTCATTGCTGACAGGCTTGTCATAAGTTCGCCATCACTAATCTAAAAGGAGGTTATTCTGACAGAAAAACAATAAAGCTTGGACATAAGACAGAATGAGTTCTTTAGCTTTCGTTATCATCCTGTCTAGACTGACAATTCTGATTCCAAACCAGGAATGGAGTCTAAAGGCAGACTGATGGAGAACTATACTTCATTCCAGGAACCCATGTAGCCAAAAATGTAGCCACTTAGGACGTCTAATTGTAGTGATGGCGCATGGTATCCACACAACCTGCAATTGCAGGGGGCGTCATAGCTCTCGGGTGGGAGGTTAATCGGACCTAATACCCCCATTGCGATTGTGCCACTGAAAAAAAAAACTTAGCCGGAGAGAGTGGAATTGCCCTTGTGCAACGAACCTTAGACTTGAGAGAAAAAAAAGTTGATACGGAAAACATAGCCACAGACAATATTGGAACAACGATCAGTTTCCAGAGGAGGTGGTTTATGAAACACAAAACATGACAATGTACTTTCTTACTTTTTTGCAAGAAAATGACGCAGGGTGCAAGGTCAAATAGAGAGAGGTAGTAGATGAAGGAAAACTGTTACTCCAATTTTCAAAGAAAACCAGCATTCACAGCCCTCTTTTTTGTTAGGAGTCAAACTCCGACCATTGCCCCCGGCAGAAAATATGAACAAAAACTGTTCGACCATTGCTAGTGTAAGGACTTAGCTCCTCCTCATCATTACTGTAGGTTTATGTCTGACCAAGCTAAGGTTAGTAAATAGCACGTCTTAGGTGGATGTCCGCTTACGAACACCCGGCAATATAACTGACATCCGGATGAGGGGAACTTGGCAACAAAATGGTGTATGAAGAGATAACTAGTTAACGATGAAGATGTACAGAAAGGATGGACACAGTTTCTGGCTTCCCGTAATCTGGGTTTCAAGAGGTTGATGATGTGATAAACATTATTTCTTTCAGTTTCATTACTGAACATTTATTTCGTTATCTTATTTTAGAATTGTTTTCAGGTCCTATCATCTATTTTTAACAGTTTTTTTTATTCCATTTGATTCCGTTCAATAATTCAACTCTCCCATAGATAAACATGTATATTCTTCCTAAAAATAAGCGAGGAGAAGCACCTCTAGTCCTGAATTTCTGAGGATGATGCAAAAAAACATCGAAATACTTACAAAATCAACCAAATGTTCCCTAACTAATAAAATAGTGATTATCCAAAGCCACGAGGCAGACAGCCATGAAAATACCCACCCTCTTGCCCGTTCACACAGGCCAGAAGAGAGAATGCTATTTATAGTTTTTCGTAGACGCCCCAAACCTCTTTACCAAAAACACGACATATCGAACTGGCAGGGGGATTAACCCTTCGCTTTTGTTCCCGTTGGATAGGATCACAGTTGTGGTTATTATTTGCCAGTTATCGTTTTTATAATCATTTTTGCGTCAACATAATGAAACTTGAGGCGTTATTTCGGACATAAAAAGCACGTCTGAAGGGTCAAGAATTTCCAGTCGATCTTGTCGAGGTAATCAGCATAAAAACAGCCGAGTCAGATAGGGTACTGGGGATGGGGCGGTCGAGGTGGAGAAAAACGGCAAATAACGCGGGAATTGAGAAAAGGGCAGGAGCAAAGATTTGAACTCTGCGCGGAAGGAGTGATGGAGGAGACTACGCTGCTACACGAATGGACATAATCAGAGATATGCCTACGCGTCCGAATAGGAAGAAAATGCACTCACACATACACAGACACATATACAAACACGCACATTCATACACACCCATATCGAAGAGACATACATGCATAAGTACAGATGTAGATCCTCACCCAAAGGCGAACACGCACATAGACAGAGGCACATGTATCTAAGTATCTTATCCTACAATAATCGGCTGATGACATTATGCAAAGGATATAAAGAATGGACAGAGAAACTGTTACTTTCATTATCACAAATTTACTTCTATTGTTACGAATTCATTATGCTCTGTTATTGAATTCAAGTCTATAGACAACTGTACCATATAAGAATTAATATGAAATTTATCAATTTTTAATTCATTTTAAATAAAGTGTTTAGGTCGACTGGTTTTGATAACAATGACCGTTTGATAACATTCTTCCTGATACCAATAAGCAGCTTCCTCTGAGTTTATTAACCAAATATTGTATAGGACCACAATCGTGGCGCACTCAATGGGTATTCTCTATATTTAGCTTAGTCTGGCACAAGGCCACAGTTATTGGACATGCAGCAAGGATTAAACTCATTTTGCTTGCGCATAGCTGACGAGATTGATTTGCTAGTTATCACACTACGGTTATGATTGAAAAAGGAGAGAAATCATTTTTGTTGCTTTGTCAACCTCTTGATTCTTGATTCAAGAAGAGCAGGTAGTGACCACCCTTTCTCTGCTCTATTATCTTCAACTCTTAATACTTATTTTTGTTGCTAACCATCACACCAGTACCTGGGGTGATCTAAGTGATTGCCCATCTTAGTGTCGATCTGTCTAAACTTTGAAATCACTCACGAATCATAACTTTGTAGGACACTAAGCCACAGTGTTGTGAGGCATTCAATGATGATCGAACTCGCTATGCCAATGGTCGAGGAGACTAGTTTGTTGACGATCGTTCAACGACGACAAGATATGCCGACCGAAATTGCAAGAATTCCACACAGCTCTGCCAAACAGAAATCCCATCCTAGATAATATTCTGTTTGTTAGTATGTACGACCGTCACGCTTTCTGGTTTCATTCATTTCGTCTCTTGTGTCTTCTCATATCAATAAAACTTGTTTATTTACTCATTTTAACATGTTCTTGAATTTTATTACGCTTTTCTTCTTTTGATGTTTCACCGCCTACAAAGTTGGTAAAGAAGGCGACTAGTCAATTGCCGTTAACAAGAAGCAAAACATAGCATCTTAGAGAAATAAAATTTAAATCTTCATTTCTTTTATCTTTTCTCTTCTCACTTACATTCTAAATGTGACCGAGATCTCCGCGCAGGACGAATCCGTGCCGGCAAATCCACGCACGACGATCCTGAGCAAAGACAAATCTGTCCAGGATAAATCTGCGCAATACCAACAAAACCAAATTATGAAGTAAGAACATATTATTGAATACAAAAATTAAAGTAATTTTTAGTTTAATTACTTTCAGATATCTATTTACTTTAGTAGATAAATATGATAACTTATAGTTCGTAGAAACAAACTAGAGAATTAAAACGATTTATTACAAAAATTAGAATTATGTTTTGAATTCGCATTGATTAACTACATGTATTCGCCCAATAACTTCTTTATTACCGAATCAGTTTGGAAACAAACTATTGAGTTAAAAGGATATATTACAAAAATTGGGATTACGTCCTTGCGTGGATTCATCGTGCGCGGACTCATTGGCATGGATTCGACGGTGTGGATTCGTCTTGGGAGAAAATGTAGCTGAAAAGAATTCCCATACAATAATTGTGTAAACTGGCATGGTGTTTTGAAGTAAAAATGGGGGATTCTCTCAGAATTCATTTCATTTTAGGTCCCATATTTATTATCGTAGCGACAGAGCGATCTACTCACAAAACACATTTGGCAAGGGAATCTGTCCCATTTGCTGTTTCTTCGAACGAAGTTGCCTCATGGGTCGTCAGATTGAGCTGGAATTTGATATTGGAGACTTTCGTACCAAGGCGCAACTTTTGTATGCATTGAACTCTAAAAAGCGCCCTTACACCGGCTCTAGCATCAGCTGTTCCTGTTCAGAAAACTTAATTCCTCCATTCCAAGTACAGAGATTCTAAAACAGTTAAAATAGGCTCTAAGTACGCTAAAATACTTGAATGTATTGAGATAATTGAAAATATTCCCTTTAAAATCTATTATAGGTGTTATAAATTCAGTTCATGCAAATCATTTGACTCTGCCTTTTTGATATAGATTAAACTGTTACTATGTAATGAAGAGTTTAGTTGATTTTGATTTCATGGTTATGACTTGCCGATTACGCGGGCTGCAATACAACCACAACAAGGTGGAGCCCAAGTTGTAGGCCCTTAGTTTATTTATGTTTATGACTTTGAGAATTTTCATAAAGATAGAATAGAAATATTTTCCTAATTGCTTGAAAGCAATAAATCAGACAGAATTAACATTAACTAACAAATGTCAAGTTTGTCGGCCTCTTTTTGAAGTAATTAATACTAAGTATAGTGAACTTACATGATTGTTTTTATTACAGATATTATAAACTCGTGAATGCCGGGTAGTTCTGAAAGTGTAAATGAATATTTGTGTGCACGAATGATTTTGTTTGTCATGTGCTTCCATACTGTGTTGATCTTTGTGTATATGCGTGAGTAGAAAAAAAGTGTCCGTTACGTGATTTCGTAGGTATTTCGGTATACGTCTGTATATTTGCCGTTGTTTATGGTTGCATAAAAGTAAGTAATCCAACCGGTTTGAGTTTTTAAAGCAAAAGAAAAATGAGTGGAAGGAATGGGGAAAGTGAGACAATTAAGTATTCAGATTTGTCATAATAATTTGATGATTGACGCTTATTCTTTTTATTTTTTTAAATGACGTATAGTTTCCGCTTGGCTGATTCGCGCCAATAATTGTTCGTGTGCATGCTTTCACACACAAACACGTACGCACATACATTTTCTATCTCTCTGGCTTTCCCTTTCTTTCTCTCTTCCTCACACACATACATCTAAACCAAAATACACCTATTCCCACTCACTTCCTCCCTATGGCACCCCGCAAACATTCACTCTTTTACTCTAATGTGCGCTCTCTCCTCATTTTCTTCTCCTTTCCACACATAAACGTATAGAGAGAATATACAAAATGTCTTGGAGGAGTTTAAAAATCTATTATTTCTAATGGTTAATAACTAAAATAGTTTGAATATTAAAACATCAAACTAAAATATCTTTTTATGACTTTTGGACCACCCAGCACCTAGGCTAACTGACACACTTCCTTTTTACACAAACACACCTACACATTCCCCTTCCCTTCTCAGCATATATACACATATGTTGTCGGGTTTTATTACTCCTTACCCCTTTTGATATTTCACCGCTCCCAAAACTGGTAGAGAAGGCGACGTCCATTTGTTGTCAATAGGAACTAACACGCAGCATCTTCCTTTTTACTTTTATATATGACTTACTGGCACATGTCAAGGTTGACAATTGGCGTAACAACTTTTTAGTGTTACTATTGCCTTGGCGGTAAAGAAATATGGGGGATGGTTCGTTAATGTTTCACCTATCCACTCTCTTTCCCATTAATCATCGTGGCATGCCGGTGACAAGATCTTTTCGTCAAGATGTTTGGCGATGGGACCGAGCGCTGAGTGGTAGATTTATACTTCTCACAAGACCATTCCTGCAAAGTGAACCCAAGCAGCTTCAGCCGAAATTTCCTTGCTGATAACAGTTTTGCCACATAATTCTGTATATATTCAGTACTTGAACATTATGGGCGTTTGGTGGGAACTAACTGAAAAAAAGCCCAGTAATTCTATCAAGTGACCAAAACATAACATTTAAAGCAATTGAAACAGTAAATGTAATTATTCTATTATAACTTTTCAATGATTTGGTTTTCATTGTTTTTAATTTGCTCACTTTATTTTTTCACTTGTTCGCTCTAATTTTTCATTTGCTTAATTTATTTTTTTATCTTGCCTGCTGTATTTTTTAATTTGCTCGCAGTATTGCTAATTTGCTCACGCTATTTTTTGATTTGCTTGCTGAATTTTTTAATCTGCTCCCTGTATTTTTTATGCACTAGCAGTATGTTTTTAATTGCTTGTCTTAGTTTCAATTTTCTTGCAGTAGATTTTGATTTGCTTGTCGTAGTTTTAACTTGTATGCCGTAGTTTTTGATCTGCTTACACCATTTGTTAATATGCTTGCTCTAATGTTTCAACTTGATTGGGAAAAGGTATAAACATAGATATAAGGACATACGACCATCTCGTCGTGTAGTAAGGTTAAGCCAGCTTGTCTGCAAGACCTTTGTTACAGAATGACCCACACTTGTGACCTTATGTTACATTCAGCTATGCTCAGTGAATATCGATACGGGCACAAATACATCCATGTACTTGCAGATGCAACCTGAGACGATGAGACATTTTTTTTAACAATAAATAACCTAAAAACCTTCATAGCTAACATTGGCTTGGCCCCAAAATCTATCTGGTTAAGGCCATCTTACGACAAACTTGTAAACGAACTTTTTTGTTCACCCAAAACAAATCGCCTTCGGTCATACTTGCATTATGTGTTCATTTAGCAAATTATTTATCTCTTCCATTTTTTGACACTGTACAATCTTCTCTTGTGTAATCTTTGTTTCTTTAGAGAATTAAAATACTTTGGTTTGGAAATCATTTCATTTTAATAAGTTTGCGGTAGATAATAAGAACGATTAGCGATCAATTCACCTCAAATTGGTACTAACGAACCGATGCATACATACGCACTCATACACACAATCAAGAGTAGATATTTCCCAAGATTAGTTTAGATAAAGGTGCACCTAGTGAGAAACAGAATCACAAGCTATAGCGTGTGAAACCATCAAGCTAATCATTTCTCGAGAACGAGTTGGATTAACATTAGGTGGAGTGGGAAGAGAAAGAGAAACATTTACATCATTTTATAGTCGTACCGATCTTAGATAAGTAGAGCACAAAGCAACAATTATAGCGTAATCAGAAAGGATCAGACTTAGTAACAATGGCCAGCGAGACCTACTTGCAAAGTTAATGGCAAGCGCCAAAATTCTACACATATAAAACGTAATACATATATATATATATATATATATATATATATATATATATGTGTGTGTGTGTGTGTGTGTGTGTGCGTGTGTATGTGTATGTGTATGAGAGAGAGTAACACTTTTTAATGTGCACAGATACTACATTCTGATCCTAGACAAAAGGTACTTTGATCTTAGACAGAACACGATGATAGTTTAACCTTGGAAAAAAGTGCTTATCCGTACGATAATAATTCCGTTATTTTCACGGGTACTATGCAAGTAATTCTATGGGAAGAGTTAAGACTGTATGTGAGAGAGTGGTTATTTGAATAATTGGCAATAGGAAGTACATTTATATTAATATTGTAAAGAAAATATTTTTCATTAAAAGACCAAGATCTAATTCTCACCAAATTAGGAAGAGTAAACTCTCCGTTGTCGGTCTATTCCGTCACTTTGAACTAAACCGATAAATGAAATGGATACTTCCCAACCGTTATCCGAAATCACAACCAAGATCAGCAGATGAGTCCCTTACCGACTGAGCCAAACTTGGAAGTCTTACAAAATCTCGAAAAAACCTTGCTTGAGATACACATGAGATTATTCCATTTTAATGAGTAAATGCATTAATGGAATTAGCATATGCTTACCGGGGATTGAAATCACTAGTAAGTGATGCGTAGACGGACCTCTTACCGATTGAGCCAAACTGACTCGTCCCATATGCCCCCCGAAATGATACTTAAACTGAAGGGCTTATTTACACAAGAAATATACATTTATATGTGAAAAGTTTTTTTTCATAATTTGTTTTTTTTATTATACATACAATACAAAAGCTGCAGTAATCCTCTTCAATAGAAATAGAAATAGGGGTGGAGTTTGACTCTGTGACAGCCAGGCTTGTTATTGTGAGTGTTCAAAGTGTGAAAATATATTTGGATTGAATAACCACATGATAGCTGACACAAAACAATCTGTAACTTCCCTGAGAGCACTTTTGCCAAAATTTAAACGTATTTAAACACATAGATAGATAGATAGATAGATAGATAGATAGATATGAACTAATTAAAGTAGATATAAACATATAGATAGATAGATATGAACAGACTAATGTTGAAATAGACAGATAGATATATTGGTACAAACAGTCTAATGCTGAAATAGACTAAGATAGATTAATAGATCACCGTATCTGTACCCTCAGAAATTTGTAGGTGCAGTTTTGTATGTTGGCATGAAGGTATGTTGATAACTTTATTCATGATTGAATATAATCGATATCATAAGAAGCAGTGTTTTCCTAAAAGCACAGGGAATGGAATACCTTTGGGAAAGGCATGAATCCACCTCTTCAACTTGGTCAGAGTGTTGCCTGTCACATTACTCGAAATAGGGATGAGCATCACCGAGTGAGCATCGGGAAATACTATTGAGTTGCTCAGTATTTTCCCTCGTCCTTTGTCAGAAAAACGTGGTGAATCTTCAGGGAAAATGAATTATGAAATCAAATCGATTTTAAAGGTATTTTTTAGTCGTATACAGATGATACCTTGGCCTAAACTACACTTGCCGAGTACGTATTTCCATGATTCAATTTGCATTCTCTTGATACCTATATTTTCACATTTATGCAAACGAAGGTATGCATAACGTACATCAAAAATTTATGCTGTGGTTATTAAACATTTTTTTTCTTACAGAAAACGAAATCCGTGAATAATATTAGGTTAGAAAAAATAGATCCAGAACTAGTGACACACAAAGGCGCCAGAAAATTAGTCCTTTTTTATGCGTCTGTGAGTTCCTTTGTGTACGTCTCAATACATGTTGAATTTAACAGAGAGCCTTTATTCGCAAAAGCTTTCAACAAAATGACATTGTTGATGAATTGAAAAACTTTTTTTTTCATTTTGATGGCTTCGTGCATCTATTCAGAAGGCAAGAATTTCAAGATTTTAAATACTTGTCTAAGCAATAACTAATTTAAGTACAGGTATATCACCGATTTTCCGGCAATGGATAATCCGGTACTCTTCTTTTTTTTTTAAAAACCAGGCAAAATTATTGGCGGACGCAATAGTTCACTAGTTCACTAAGTGGCCACAGAGCTATCTCTTAATTGTTTACATAGCAGTTGTTATGGACTCTCAATGGCTTACTGTGTAGTTCCTGTATTAATTTGTTTCATATTTAGCCTCAGTAATGGCTGCCTAACAGAGTGCAGGTATATGTGGTGATGCAAAATGCAAGCACAAGTCCTCTGTCATTGAAAGAAAAGGTAAAAATGTTGAAAAAACTCGGCGTTAGGAAATATTTACTGAGCACAGCATTTGTTAAATTAATATATTTGTATCCGTTTCGTTTATATCAATAAACTGTATCATTCATATTAATGCATTTAACTATTTAATTCATATTCAAAATTTCTTTAATTTTAGTTTTAAGTTTATAACGATTCTATTCTTTAAAGATATGTGATGTGCATAATTAGTGCGTCAGAGTTGCATTATTGAATTATTAATACATGACTTCCGTTGGTCAAGCAACCTGGTTAATCCATCACGATTATGGAAGTAAAAGTGCTGTACAATCGATGGTGTATATTTACTCAGTTGAGCTTTATCTATCGCAGGACCACAATAGTGAGGGCTCAGGTAGGTACCTAACTATCTCACGAACTATTGCTCAAAAACACAATGAGTTATTTACTGTACTGAAACACAACAATGAGATCCACAGGTAAGAATCGAACTCCCTACACTCGTGAATGGTCAGTGACATCATTCGATAATCATAAATACTTACTAACCCTAGTTTGATCTGGTACAAGGCAAAAATGTAGTTGTGAAGATTGTGTTACTGTTCTGCCAGACTTCCAACTGAGGCAGAACCATCTATCGTGGAAGTCACGATACAAAATCTTTTGTTTTATCAGAGTACAATCATCGGCCACTGGCATTGATGGGAAATACGCAACGATCTTAATCACGGATCACCGCCAAAACAGATATTCGCAAAGTTTGGCTTGGTCTGGCACAGGGGCAATAACTGCCGGCTACATTCGTGGATGATTTCCAAAATTAGCTGGCATCCCATCGCTCAGTATCAGGCATCCGAACTTCTAGTATGTCGTCAGGGTTTTATATTTACGAAATAATGCTTCCAATATTTCCATAAATGCAAGTGTGATCTCTAAGCGTTCGAATGTGCCTAAATACGTGCATGCACGTGTATGTGAATGTGTGTGTGTGAGAGAGAGAGAGAGAGGGAGAGAGAGATAGAGGGGAGAGAGAGAGAGAGAGCACAATATATGGACGCATTTGTTCCAAACTAATCATGTCAGTGCCGGCATCTACTATCGAGCTGCTCACTGATCGAAAACGATGTCGAATATTGAATCTTGTTTGCTGGTCGAAGTGTTGCTGGGATTTCCGATCGAATCGATGAAGAAGAAATCCGGATCGCTTATTATTGGATAGGAAGAGCAGGGGAGAATTAGGAAGACATAGATAGATAGATAGATAGATAGATAGATAGATAGATAGATAGATAGATAGATAGATAGATAGATCGATAGATTTGAATTCCGCTGGTCTAAACAAATTAACGTTGTGAAATGAATAGATCTGAATAAGCTTGTATAAATACATACACGTTTGGATTGCTTGATAAATAATAATAAAAGAAAAAAAAAGAATGATGTTGATAGTCAAGGAGATAGATGTGAGTAAGCTGAAGTAGCTGAATCACAGACTGCGGCAGATTGGTAGATAGGCAAGAGTGTCACCGGCGAAGTCACTGCTAATTCGGTTTTCTTTGGATTCTGGTCACGTGACTGCCTCGTGCTGTCACAAGCAATGGCGTTGCAATCGAAATTCCCTGGCCGCTTGCGTGTCTCGTGGTCGTAATCCGTGGATAGATTTCCACTAAATATAAACCTCGATGTTTCCAAACACCCCTAGGGATGGAGACATAGATTTGCGGGTTCAAATTAGAGGGAGAAAAAAAGCGTGTGTGGGGGGGGGAATAAGCGACCGGAAGACAAGAATAGACGGTGAGACTTGTGAGATTCAACGAGAGGAACGGCGATTTTGAAGCAAAAGGTGAATGTGAAAGAAGAAAGAAGGAAGTTGGATGTGAAAAGAAAGAAAAATGAAAGAAAGAAAGAAAGAGAGAAAGAGAGTGAAAGAATTGTAGGAGAATTTTTTTTTTAAATGAAAAAGAAAATTAAAGTAGGAAGGAAAAAAACAAATAGGAGTGAAAAGAAGGAGGAATAAAAATTGAAGAAAGACAGAAAGAGAGAAAGATAAGGTGAAAGAGAGAAAGACAAGGTAAAAGAGAGAAAAAGGAATGATAGGGTAAATTGATAAAGAAAGATAAAGAATATGGGTGTAGAAAGAAAGGGAATAAAGAATAGAAAAAGAGAGAAAAAAAAGAAATTTTAGCGAAGAGAGAAAGAAAGAAAGAAAGAAAGAAAGAAAGAAAGAAAGAAAGAAAGAAAGAAAGGAAAGAAAGAAAGGAAGATAGAAAAGAAAGAACCGGAAAAGAAGGACTTTGAAAAATTGCCATGAATACACAAAAGAGAATCAATTTCTTGTGCCGATCAGCAATTCATGAGCTGCAAAACATATACACACACACACACACACACACACACATACATACATACATACACACACAAACACATACACATACACAAACACTCACATTGACATAAAACACACTTGCGTACATTCTAATACGCTTGCGTACACAAATATAGAAACAGCATGCAAACACATTCAAATACAGGCGCCAAAGTGAATGCGCGCCAACACAGAATATATATTTTCCCCTTTTTCTCTTCTATTCCCTATCTGGACAGGACAAGAAGATAAATTCGATCAGTCGTTAGCAAATCCCACACCTGCAACTCTACACGCATGCGCGTTCCCGTTGTGTGCCCAAACATTTCAGATAAGATGACACCAGCCAGCTTTTCCATCCTTATTGCATTCCAACGCGCCCTGGTCGTTTTGATATACTCTACGCGTGTTTCAGAGATACTGTTTGACAAATATGTTGAATCTTAGTTTATTTGCGCAGTGGACATCGGAGAGAGAAAAAAAATAAATTTTAAAGTGCTGAATTAAAAAGACATCAATCAAAATCCTCGTTCAAAGCTTCGAAAATGAATCCCTTGTATTATACTGGCGGCGGGATGGAGTTGGCAGAACGGTTGATCCCACAGAAAATGGAATCGGCCAAGATAGTTTGTGATCACTTCCATTATGTCATGGATTTAAAAAAAAAATAACAGAGGATATTAAGCAGCAACAAGCCTGGTCACTGACTGCAGGGTGAAACTCCACACAGACTTTTTATTTCGATTGAGGATTATTACTGCAATTTTTCTATTGAATAAATAATAGATAAAAAACATGAAAAAAATAGAATATTGATGCGTATAAATGTATTTATTTATTAGAATGAAATGATCCCTATTTCTAGCATAGATTTTTGTATATATGTAAATTTTGGTACATATGTAGGACTTGTAAATTTAGCTAGGCGGTGTCCGTGATTTCAAATCACCGGAGCGGACGGATTATTTCTACTCCTCTAAATTTGGTGAGGAATGTTCTTGTTGTTCTCGTTGTAACGGTAGAAAAACAAAGTCATATACAAGTTTGAACAGGAGTCTGATAACAAGACGGGTTAAATCCATCTTGCCATGGAGAAATGGTTAGCTTACTAGTTTTGTCAGTCGTCGCTGGTTGGTCTCTAATTAATGACCCTGTGCCGAAGAAAGCCAAGATTAGTAAAACATCAAAAAAATCGCTTGGTAAGCTTTTCACCGTAGAGCAATGATTAGTAAGCTAGTCTTGTATTCCATTCCTATCGTAGTGAGTTCAATCCCTAGTGGAGAACGCTTAGATAAGTAAATATCAATACAACAGCCGGGTAAGCTTCTCACCGCCGAGCTAATGGTTAGTAAGAAAGTCTTGTATTCCATTCCTATTGTAGTGAGTTCAATCTTTATTGGGTGCCCAACACTTGTGTGATACTGAGCTAATCTCAGTGTACAGTAACATTTGCCATGTATCATAACCACTGTCCAGTGAATTTTGATTCTTTATGCTTGCGACTATGTTCCAAACTAAGCTAAATTTAGTCTCATCACAGAGAAACAATGTTCTGCAAGCTAGTTGCCCAAACTGTAGTGAGGTCAAAAATTTTACTGGATGCCCTACACTTGTAGCCTTTACTGGTACTCAGCCAAGTCTTAGGAAATATCAATAAGATTTCTTAGAATTGCATGATAAATCGCTTTGCAGTGGTAAGCGAACTATTTTAATAAATCTCTGTCGAAGAGAGAATTTAGAAGACAACTTTTTACTAAGTCAAGCATATTCTAGCGCAAGACTACAATACTGGGACACAAGCACTTGCCAGCCATAATGCTCTTCTGTGGACTTTCGTGCCTACTATAACGTATTGTCTGTCACAAGGTTATGGCTGTTGGATAACAGACAGAATAAAAACTCACTGTACGAGCAATGATCTGCCAGACTAGTTTGCTAAATACAACTCTACGGCAAGTACCCAGTTATTTACAAAGCTTAACCTGCTGAAAGACTGCAATAACCTGAGAGTCTGTGTGTGTGTGTGTGTGTGTGTGTGTGTGTGTGCGTATGATTGTGTGAGTGTGTTTGTGTGTGTTTGTGTGAGTGCGTGTGTGTGATTGCTTTTCCTTTCAGTCTACACCTCAGAGAAGACCAATACCATCGATATAATGAATTTTACTTATGCAAGCATATTATTCTACCGTTATCCCAGCTCGAACTCTGTGTCCCTTTACCTGCTGAGACTGATCTCTTGACATCTATTAGTCCCTGATACCGTTTACTTTCAGTTGCTCAGTTTCCGAGCAAGGTTCATAAATGAAATCCTTTTGTTAAATAGATTAAAAAAAGTAAATGACAATATAAAAGAAGTGTGCCAAAGAAGATACACACACACACATACACACGCACACATATATAATACATACATATATATATATATATATATATATATATATATATATATATATATATATATATATATATATAAGCTTCCTGATTCTTTTTGCATGTAAAAGAAAAAGTAATCCCAAAATGCATAAATGTAGACGAAAATAATTAAGCTAAAATATATGGCTAATTTTGTCGAATAAAATTGGTATGATGCAATAGGTACGAGGTAATAGAAACAAACAATATAGCGGCACAATTTGAAGAAGGGATGTGGCAATATTACTCTAGATTTAAGCCCCAGCTAGCCATCATACTGCATCTCTCTCTCTCTCTCTCTCTCTCTCTCTTTCTCTTTCTTCCCCATTCTCTTGTTTCTGTCTTTCTCTCTCCCCATCTCTATTTATATATATATATATATATATGTGTGTGTGTGTGTGTGTGTGTGTTATTTGCTCACTTTTTCCCATTGGGATCCTTTACCGAATACTGGTTACCGAATGATAATAACACATGTACTTTATAAAGTTGCCGAAGCAGAGAGAATGAGAGAGAAGAGGGGGAGAACAAATTAAAGTAAAATGGTCCGTGTTCTGGTCCGACAATCGCTTCATAACGAATCAGATCCTCACCGAGTACACAAGAAATGTGGCATTATTACACGGGCCTTATCCATTGAATATCCAATGTCACCAAATGTCCTGTTGTTCCAAAAGTTAATATTAAAAACATTCATTCATAGTAAAAATTTTAAACACAAGAAAGCTACCAAAAAACACGGAGAACACGAACTCTCAACTTACTGTTAAATCCTCTACAAGATTTATTAGATAGGCCAAAACGTCGTAGTAAGAACAAAACCAACATAAAGAGAGGAAAAACTTCAATATTTAGGACCACTTTACTCTTAGTATATTGGTTTCTGGCACATTTTTTGAGTTATCATTTTTTGCAGGGAGGGGGCACTTGGCAATAAGGTTAATTCATATCTAAAAATCATCCAGATTAAGATAAAAATGTTGTCAGTTTTTATATGAACTTTAATAGACGATAATGAATGTACATTTCTTCCAATTAAGACTCATGGATTTGCTTCACAGTTGAATCACTTCTTCCATAGCCTATCACACACCCTTCCGCAAATTTCCATTGAAATTCATTGAGAACATTTGGAGATATCGTGTGAACAGACAGGAGTAAATACAGAAATGTACAAAAAACGCAAAGATATCTGTCAATCAAAAACAAGTTCGTGGATCCACCCCCAAACTCAATCACTTCTTCCTTCCGATGTGGCTTACCCTTACCATGATGTTTCATTGACAGAACTTAACGAATAATTCAGTGTGATCTATGTGACAATTCATCGTAATTTGAAGAAACTAGAAAAGTATCGAAGTTTTGAAAATAAGTCCCACGTGACATGCCGGTATCAAATCGCCAGTTACGCGCTTATTATTGTGAGTCACTGCATTCTCTCAGGAGCTTTTTTTTTTTTTGCAGTGTCGTTTGCAAGGATGAGAAATGGATCTTTTTCCGCCGTGTTAAGCCAGTGCCTGAGTCGAGAAGATAGACCCGTGCCCCAGCAGAGAGACAACCATCACCCGAAGATCTTGAAATTGAATGCATAGTGGGATATGCAAGGAATTGTCCATTATGAAATGTTAAACAATAATCAGTCACAGCTGAAGTTCACTCCTGTCAACAATAGAAACAACTTTGTGTAAAAACGCCCATCTTTGGTGATAAGAAGGGGTAATTCCTCACCATTCTAATGCACGTCTTCGTGTCCTTTGAGTGACAAAGGAACTCGTAGAGGAATTCGACTTGAAAAGATCATTCGTCTATCAAACTCTCCTGGCCTTTTCCAACTATCATTCTTTTAGGAGTTTGAAAAATCATTTCGATGGACAAAGACTCGCTTCAAGAGAGGAATTTTAAAATCAGTTAGTCACTTATCTCATGTCAAAGTCAAATTAATTTTACAATCCTGATATAAAAAGAACTCGTTGATATATGGAATAAGGTTACCGAAATCGAAAGAGAGAACATTAATGCTTAATTGTATTTTTAATCACCAATATATTTGTATTTCTGAATAAACTGACACCTCCAAACATCGTTACAACCTGATATATTTACATGTGTGTGTATGTGTGTGCGTGTGCGTGTGCAGAATGATGTTGCAAGGCTGCTTGAAGGATTCGAACCTGAATTGTTGATATTGGTATCAAAACTGCTAACAGCTGTCAAAGCTGTATGGTCTTGCGATTTTATCACTAATTAATGCAATTAGAACCTTTTGTTTGTGTCGTTATTTCGCCTTTGTGTCTGTCGGCAGTGATTTTGTTCAGTCAGTTCGAGACAGGGGTCATTTATTGAGGTCACCTGACCAACTGACTGAAGCGAAATCAAAAGAACATAACAGGCGCATGGGCAGGTGGATGGTCCGAGATACGACCGGGTGAAATGACGAATTGACACTTAATGGAACTCGAATTACGATTTTAAGTTCTTTTTTCGTCTTTGTTGAGAAATAATTTCTACGAAATAAAAAGAAAATACTGACGTATGGAAGAGAATGATTGTTTCCTGGCGTAATTAAAGTGAATCTAATTTGGATATTGGAGTTAATTAGGATACGGAATATGGGCTTTTTTGTCAAAGAGCTTTATAGGTATACGTCTGGAGGAAAGAGAAATTATGGCCGAGAGAAGATGACGAGTAAAAGCAACAAAAAATTGATATAAAATAGGTGTACAAAAAATGATAATGGAAATAATGGAAAGGTAAATAAACCCCGCATATATTTGTGTATAAGTCGACTTTGAAAACCAATCTCTGAAGCAAAACATTAGGGTTTGACCTATACATAGTTAATAGTTTCATTCGGCTCAAAGTTGTGCAAATTGGGAAGGGTTAAGAGCAACTTTAAGCCTCTGACATGAAAAATATCCATCAGTTAAGATTATTTAACGATAGAGGAATACAATAAGTGCCATTCAAACCAAGGAAATAAGGCCCTAAAGTTGGAGGTTTTCTGTGGGAGTTTCCTTTTATCGGATAGATGATTGAGTCGATTGTAGAGGTCTGTCGCCCCTTTGGAAGGAATATTGACAGTAAAAATGACCTGAGTAAGTCGATGATTTACGGTTATGATTTTCCAAAGTTTTTACTACTGAAACATAGAACCTAACCGAAATATTGACTCTCAGATTGAGAACCATGCAACGTGCGTACGAGAAAATCATGCTCGACATCACATGAAGACAGCAAAGTATATTATAGAAAAACAGAGATCAGAGATATCATATGATCCACCAGGAAACTCAAAAGACAATAGGGTGGTTATATTGCAAGAATACCAAACAACCAGTGGACATCACGACACACTACGTGGATCCACAGAGATCATATGCGAATCTATGGCCGGCAGAATATAAGATGGCAAGACGAACAAGGCAATTTTAAGAAGTACTAGTTCTGCGATGCCCATGATAGAGAGGTCTGACGAATCTTGGGGAAGGTCTATCTCCTATGACGAATGCTAAAAGGCTGAGGAGGGGGAGGAGGGTGATAAATTTTTGCAAAGATTTTTTTGCACTAATCTGACAGACACGTTTTAGCTCGACAAAATACGTTTGCGTTTCAATCAGCAAGTAAGTACAAAGATGGATAAATGAATACGTATCCATTTGACCAGGTCAACTTAGGCACAAGCCCACTATTCTATGGAGCACCTAGTGGAGAACGAACACATCAGCAACGATAATATATATATATATATATATATATATATATATATATATATATATATATATATGCATGTAAAACTGCAATAAACCTATTTCATTACAGCTAAATTCATCAGTTATAAGCAAGATCAAACAGTCACAAAAATATTATCCATAGAGACACTATATTAAACATATAAGATTAGTTATTTACGATAAAAAGTAGTTATGTTTTTTTTAAACATAAATGATCACTACAGTCAAAAATTCGATAATAAGCCACGCTAATGTCATGAATGAAATTTCTGACGTCTTGAGAGATGTTTCCTCCGTCTTGCATACACATGTAATTTATAGCTAGGCCACACAAGCACCTCCTTATCGTATATTAACATGCTACTTGTCCTGCCTAAGTGCGATCTGCATCCACATTGACGAACGGGGACTGCGGGGAACTGGTGATTTCCACTAGTATATGCTAATATACATATATCGTACTATGTTGCTAATATACGAATTGTGTTCTATGCTAAATGCAAAAAGAGCTTGAGAATTTTTAAGCCTTCATAATTGAAATAAGGAATTTGAAGTTGAATAAGATCTTCAATCAAGGTACAGATATTTTGAATATAGTTAACAACTTATTGATAAATTCTACCCAAAGAAAGACCTCCATAGCATCAACTGGTTCATCATAACACAAAAACGTCAAAATATTGAGATTGAAAAATTGAATTATTAAAAAAAAACGAAGAACAATGTTTAACAAGGGTTTGATTCAAAACAATGAAAGCCTTGGATCTTGATGATTGCCCGTCAAGGGGCCAGAAGTTCTCTCTCTCTATCTGTCTCTCTCTGTCTCTGTCTCTCTGTCTGTGTGTGTGTGTATATATATATATATATATATATATATATATATATATATACATATATATATATATATATATATATATATATATATATATATATATATATATATATATATATATATATATATATATATCCATATTCACATCGTCGGATACTAATATCCATTTCTTATCATACGTAGAAATACGTAAATACCGGTAGTTCTGAGACTAACAGGACACATAAACAAAACCGGTCCGCGATCGGAGAAGAGGATGAATGAGTTAAGGGTTTTATTTCAACCTTGGTTTACCGTCTGAGTTTTGGTGGCTCAATCGGTGAGCACAAACTTAGAACTACATGGTTATGGGTTCAAATCCCATCAGGGGCTCGGTTCCTTCTTTTTCCGATCATCACACACAACTGAAAATATTTCGGTTCGTACAAAATTCTATTGCTAAAACTGATTTCCTTCTTTATGCACACACTAACACACACATACCTATATATATATATATATATATATATATATATATATATATATATATATATATATATATATATATATATATATATATATATATATATATATATATATATATATATATATATATATATATATATATATATATATATATATATATATATAAAGGGAGTTCTACTGCGTTTAATTCCCAGGTTGTCTCGATCTATGTGCTGTCGATGTACCGAAAATAGGAAGCTTTTTGGTTTATGATATATATATATGAAAGGGCCTGGTTATACCAAAAACTGCCTATATATTATTAGTTAAACTGAACACAGCAGAACCTTCTATCGAATTCACACAAGAAAAAGAATCTGTACATCCCCACACACACACACACACGTACATACATGTGTGTGTGTTAGTAAGGAAACTCCTTACAATTCCCGCTACCGAGCAGGCACAAATAAACGTCATCATAATCATCACCACATACATGTTTCTCTTCAGCATGATTATCATCACCACATTCAACACCATCACAAACCACCCTTGTCTTCAACCTTACTATAACTATTACCGTCATCTCTACTCTCGGCGCCACTGTCATCATCATAGCAATGATCAGAAACACTATAAGCTCTAACATTACCTCTATCACCATCAGTAACTCATTACGTACATCACCGCCACCACAAATTCGTTCAGCGACTTTCTTCCTCTGGGTACCTATTAGTTTGAGTCTATAAAGCGTTACTGGATCATCGCAGATTTCCACATTTCCCTCCAGCAGGGAAGGCGCCATTGTTCAGGATCGCACACTAGGCCTTTGGCGCTAATCTCTGCTTAATTTGATACCTTGCCCAAAAATGTCTGGGTCCTTCGCGAAACTCTTGGCTTTACAAGTAAAACTATATGCAACACTGAATGCAAATATAGGCATTTGCGAACACAACCTAGGGAGTGGAATGGTCGAATTGTCATTCAACATTGGGATTATTATTATTATTATTAGCATAATTTTCATCAGCGTTATTACTTGAGTAGAAACATGGCGTTAATAGCAATAATGATGGTCATTGGACGACGAAGTATAGGAATCTTTTATTCTTTCTTTCATTATTATTATTATTATTATTATTATTATTATTATTATTATTATTATTATTATTATTATTATCATCTTTTGATGTCTTGTAGTATTCATTGCACACGGAGTTTCGGCTAGAAACTTAGGGCAGGCAACGATGTTATGATTTAATAGTCACTGGCATTTTTCTTTTCACATATGTGCAAAGGTGAGGGTCAATACAAGAGGCTACACAAGAAACGGTACATAGTTGTATGAAAGACAAAATATTTACATTTATAGTGCTTTGCAGAGGATATTGGCGGTACCTGTGAGAACAATTTTCTGTATCTCATTGATGCCAGGGTTTCCTGGTATTCTACCTAGATATTTGTCGACACCTTTTTTTTTTTATTATTGTTATTATAGGAGTATCCCTAGTGTCCTAACTGAAAGAGCTGGATTGTCTCGGTTCTTCATCGGATTTCGGGTTCCTTCAACCTCTTTGATGGGCTCTTTCTGAACTGTTCACAGTGCCCCATCCACTGTTGGCACTACTGTCACCTTTACGTTCCTTCATTTTTTCAGTTCTCTGGTACTGTCAAGATTATTATCTGGCTTTTAACTTTCTTTCAGCTTCACTCTGTCATCTGCCAGATCAGTGAAATCCATATTCTGGCACTTTCTTTTTCATTGCAGCTTGATCTGGTCACCTGGCCTGGATTTGGTGATATGTTTGAATTTCAATATCTCAAAGGATTGCACGCGTTTCCTTTTCTATGGCAGATTCTTGTCCGTGCATCCATCATTGGTGTGAGTGGTCAAAACATTGTCACTCGAACAGTTCCCAGTAGATCAACCCTTCCCTACCGATCATGTTTGTTGTTGTACTCTTTTTGGGTTAATTTACTGTATTCTCCAACCATGTCGTTGATTGTCTCAACTTTATCCCCGCATAGTCTACCTATACTATTCACCTGTGTTCTATTTCATTCTGACCTTGATATAATTGGTTCCGAGGACATTGCTCTGTTTCTCTCTTAAGGTTTACCCTAATTTGATTCTTATATTTTTACTCATTATTATTATCATTATTTTCTTTTCTCCACGAACTCACGCGTATTCTTTCGGTTGATGATGACTATTGGTTTTATTTACTTATTATTTGTTTCATATTTATAATTCATTTCCATAATGGTAGTATTAGTAGTAGTAACAATTATTTGTTTGTTATTATATATCTATTTGTTATCTATTCAGATATTTACAAACGTTATTTACTTTATAATATTCTTTCCTTTTTTTCTTTTAAAGTCATTATTATTCCTTTCGTCATTGGTCTTTCCATTTTGTTCAATCTTCCTTCGTTTGTTTTAATGCCATTATCATTCATCTCGTATTTATTTTTCTTCTTGTGTAAATGTTGTTTTTTTTTTGCTACATCATTGTCGTTGTTGTTATTATTGTTGTATCTGGTCTTGTGTTGTCGTACTTTTTGTTCTTCTTGAAAACCGATTTTGTGATGATATTTGATTAGTGTGGCTTTCCACCGTTTTTGTTCTATGCTTGCTTGTTTGTTTCCAATGGCTCATGTTTGACAGGAAAACTATTTCCCCTGAAGTTATTCCTGCGGTAAGTATTCACTGCTATTACGTTGATGATCCCCATATTTACTCCCATGTATGAGCCAATGACGACCCAGCCAGCAATCCGTTTTGCTGGCTGTTCGCCTATGTGTGCACGCCCAGCTCCTTCCCATCGCAATCCAAGTGCCTCTATCTATCTATCCTTGTATATTCATTATCTATCTATCTATCCATCTATCTATCTATCTATCTATCTATCTTCTTATGTTGATTACCTATCTATCTATCTATCCTTGTATGTTCATTATCTATCTATCTATCTATCAATCTATCTATCTTCTTATGTTCATTATCTATCTATCTTCGTATGTTTATTATTTGTCTATCTTCGTATGTTCATTATCTATCTATCTATCCATCTATCTATCTATCTATCTATCTTCTTATGTTGATTACCTATCTATCTATCTATCCTTGTATGTTCATTATCTATCTATCTATCTATCAATCTATCTATCTTCTTATGTTCATTATCTATCTATCTTCGTATGTTTATTATTTGTCTATCTTCGTATGTTCATTATCTATCTATCTCTATTCGTATGTTCATTATCTATCTATCTATCTATCTATCTATCTATCTATCTATCTATCTCTCTTCGTATGCTCATTCTCTTTCTATCTATTTATCTCCATATGTTCATTATCAATCTAGCTAGTTAGCTATCCCAGCGTGTTATCATATATATATATATATATATATATATATATATATATATATATATATATATATATATAGGTTGGTTATCCGTCTACTACCTTGTCCATTCATATCTATGTATCTGTCTATTTATCTATCATAGTCCACTCATACTCAATTATCTATCTATATCAGATTATTGATAATATATCTATCTATCTGATTATTTATATATGTTTATCAGTTCATTTGTCTATCATTGGTCATTCACATCTTTCAATCTATCTGTCTACCTTCATATTTGCATGCAGATAGACGGATAGAAAGAAAGGGGCAGACAATGATAAGAATACACTGAGATAGGGAGGCACGTAAAACTGATTTAGATTGGCACGAAGAGAATAACTTAGGCAAACATGAACAGGCCAACTTGGTTTGATAGATGCATACAAATAGTAAGATTTAGACTCGCAGTTATGAAAACCGAATATAACTCCATCGATGCGAGTAGCACTTCGGCCATTAAAACTATCACTAACTCCTTGGAAGAAAATCACTTTTAGCATGAGGTATTGATTGGGTAGACGGAACATTTCTAACGAGGTAGCTGTTACAAATTATACCCTGATCAAGACAGATGTGTTACTGTAAGAAATTACAGAACTGTACATGAAGAACTATAACAACGAAATTGGTTACGACTGATTGGTCAACGATCCCATCGTAACCTTGGAGTGGAAAAAAATATTCGCTGTGGAGCAGTGGCTTGCAAGCAAGTTTCTTTGACCATTATTACTATAATGCATCCAGTACCCACTTCTCGTTCAATCTTCGAAATTAAATAGCCTGGTTAGTTCCTAGATGGGTGACTGTCTAGGAATACCAGGTGTCGTAAGCAGTTGTAGAGAGCCTCCCTTGGCGATCCCGTTTACCGTTCTAAGGGGGAGACTGATCTGTGTACACAACACTCAAAATGAAGGCCAAGGGCCTTTTCCCCTACATCCCTGGGTCCCAAAACTCTCTTGGCAGCCAGCCATAAGAAATGAATGAGATTGTGACCTTCTATCGTACTAAGGTAAGTTTAGTAAATATCGAAATCGTTGAACAAATATGCAGATAAAATGATTATGCCTTGATATGTGATCGAAACTGTTATGTTATTCATCAATTCTCATTAGTCGTCTCGAAAACTAGAAGTTGAATCTCCATTTGACAAAATAAGTATTTTAATCTAGCACAGCGTCAAATAATGTTTGTAAGATTGTGATACACTTATATAAGGCACGATGTTCTTGGTCTTTGAAACATGAAGTCTAAATTCGTATAATCATCAATACAACTACCTTAAATGAAGTCTGTGACTTCTTTGTCCTCAGTTTTTTTTTCTTACTACTTCTGAGCCATATTGTCGAACTCAAATCCAAGTCGAAGGCTGAAACTAACTTCTTTTCACACCATAACAAGAACAGGACCAGTCCCCACCTAATTTAGGGAATTAACTCTTCACTGTTTGTCTGTTCCATAACGTCAAGCTAAACCGATGTATAAAATTGATATTTCCCACCCATGATTTGAAATCACGACCGTGTGATCGGTAGGAGACTCTCTTACCGACTGAGCCAAACCGTCAAGTCTTCTATATTTGTAACAAACTGGCGTTTCCCTTCAGTCGAAATAGAAGTGCAAGCGGGTTTTGACCCTGCAGCAGTCAGGCTTGTTATCATAAGCTTCAATGTTATTGTCTTTTCGCGTTGTTGTTTTTTTTTTACATCATCTAACTACAATCGAAGAAATCCCCGCATGACAACTGGCCATAGTAGGAAGTTAACATTCGCCGAATATACAAGGCAATGCAATGACCACTTTGAAGTATTTTGGATCGGTGGTTCTCGAGAAATCTAATTAGAAGAATTTTTTTTTAATCAAAGATTACAGATCACACTTCATAGTTTGTATAAATTATCCCTTGACTTTCACACTTTGGAGTACATTTTGCATCGATCGCTACCAACATCGATTTTGAAATCCAATTCAATCAGTTTGACAGTTTTGTCCCTTTTTCTCTAATGTTATCTTGCCCTGAAAAGAAAGAAAACGAATAAGACAAGAGAGAGCAGATAGAACGAAGTATGACGTTTACTTTAATTTCTCAAATTCCAAAAGAAAACATGTCTTTGCAGAAACAGAAGAAAGAAGAATTAACGGAATATTTTGAAATACGCGAAAATAAATACTTTATCCTCTTTTGAATTAACAATTATTGGGAATGAAGCAAATCCTTTTTTGAAAACCTATTCTGTGAAATCTAATTCATTAGAATGTTTCATTTATCTTTTATTCTCTAATCGCAGTGAATTCCATTTTGCTAATGAATCTTTTTATTTATCTATAGATGTAAGTCCCAGCAAGAAAGTGTTGTTGTTTGCCCGATCATGAAAGTATTTTATTCGAAATAGTTTTACATGACGATTACGGTAGGTTGCTCGTCACATCATCAAGTCCAATCCCTTCCAAGCATACACCTTTGGAACGAGCATCGCACTTGGAAGATGATCCTAAAATTAAGAGAATTTATCAACATAACTGTATTTTACTGATTCCATGTAATTATAGATTTTATTCGTTATTATATCTTTTGAGCAAAGAGAATTTAGACTCATGTTTAAGTAAGATTTGAAGTTTGGATAACTTCAACGAAGCATTTTGAGCGAACATTACGACACTGCAAACCTGTTCTTAATGGCGAAGAATTATCGATAGCAATAGCCAACAGGCTGCAAATAACGATTTGAATGTTTCGGAAATGTTGATTACCTCCCGTACGGTATAACTTTGATGATTGTCTATTTTCATTTGATCGATATTAACCTCAAATGGTCTACCTGGCCGTGTAGCCTCGTTCAACTTCACAAATCTCTTTTATTTATTATTTTGATTCTTAATAACTAATATTGAGTTTTCACATCTGTAATAACTAGTGGGTCACATAGGAGATCAAGTGACCAGAAGTCTCTTTAGAATTCCAGCACCCTCATTGGGTGTCGTTGTATGGATGGTCTCGATTCTTCTTCGTATTTCCGGTTCCTGCATCCTTTCTGCAACGCTTTACGTGATCGGTTCCCGCGCCCGAACAACTATTGTCACAACCGTCGCCGTCATGTCCCACAATGTCTTCAGTTCTTTGGGAAGGTTCAGACACTCATCCGATTTCTCACTTTCTTTTAATTCTTCTCAGTTATCTACTGGGATAGTGAAATCCACAATCTGGTAGATTTTTTTTTCTTCTTCTCATCTTCGTTCAAAATCATTAGATCTTCTGGCCTTGATTGGATGATTCGTTCGAATCTCAGAGTCACATAGGATTTTGTGCTTTTCATTTTCTCAGACAGACCCTGCTTTATTGGTCAGTCCGTAAGCTGAGAACCATGCAACGTGCACATGAAAGAATAATGCTGGGCCTCACATGGAGAGACCACAAAACAGCACAACACATCCGGGAAAAGACAAGAGTTAGAGACATCATAGAATCCATAAAAAATCTCACATGGCGGTGGGCTGGCCATGTTGCAAGAATGGCTGACAATCGATGGACATCACGACTCACAACATGGATTCCCCGAGACCATATGCGCAACCGAGGCCGGCAGAATATTAGATGGAGAGATGAGCTAGACAAGTTCAGGAAGTACTGGCTCCGTGACGCCCATGATAGAGAAGTGTGGCAAATCCTGGGGAAGGTCTATGTCCAACGACGGACGCTAAAAGACTGATGATGATGATGATGATGATGATGATGATGGTCAAATCTCGATAATTTGCACACTTCCCAGTGGATCATCTCTCCCCAAAACATTCCTACTATTATTATTATTATTATTATTATTATTATTATTATTATTATTATTATTATTATTATTATTTATTTGTTGTTGTTGTTCGTCCCCTTTATTGTCATCATTATTATTGTTACGATTACTATTCATGCGAACATGATTTTTCCGATACAGATTAAAATAGGAAAGTGTTTGTCCTATTTCTTCTAAACTGCAATGCGATAGAAGGGAAAAATGTCGTCGAGGGAAAGTAGATGCCCAAAGCAAGTTACGTGAACGATGGGGACAGGGGGGGGGCTGATACCCAGGGGATTGGAAAAGAAAGCAACATCTAAACGGTTCGGTATTTGTCCATACATAAACTGGTTTAGCAAGGAGAACCTATTTGCATAAGCAAATGTCTTTTATATACGCACTTATACGTTCTGTACATGTTGTCATGAATATATGAACATCTTATATATTTATGTATATTAATGTCTTTGTCTGTTTACACGGCCATATTTATTTGTATATTTGGACATTGTGAGTAGGTTTACACGAGGATACATCTTTGCGCAGTTATGATATGATGGTATATGTGTATTTGTTTATTCATACATACTTATGAACATCCATGGATGGATACGAACGGACTGAGATATATACATGCATACATGCAGACAGACTGAAATAATAAAAACATACAGACAAACTAGATAGATAATTAGATGGATAGATAGATAGATAGATAGATAGATAGATAGATAGGTAGATAGATACGGGCGGACTGAGATATATCCAAGCATACATGTAGACGGACTCAAATAGAAACATACAAACTAGATAGATAGATAGATAGATAGATAGATAGATACGGACGGACTGAGATATATCCAAGCATACATGTAGACGGACTCAAATAGAAACATACAAACTAGATAGATAGATAGATAGATAGATAGATAGATAGATGGATAGATAGATAAGACGAAACACTGAGCATCGCAGACTGTTACGGGTATATGAGTGTAGTGACTGCTGTGTGTAATGGAAATGTGTAGCGACCTCTTCATCTATGAGTAACACAGCTCAATCATGGAATTTCAGAATCCGATGATGTGCTGTACGTTCTGAAGCAGAACGTCCATCTCAAACTTGACTAATGCTATTGACAGTCGGAGGGGCATCGTGAACAATTTTAAACTCAGGCAAGAAAATGGTGCATAACTCTTTAGTTTTCATCTTTTGTCACTGGCTATTAAGAGCAAATTATTACTACTTCTACCCGAGAAAGAAAAAAAGTATCATAAAGCCATAAACAAAGCCTAATCTTACGACGGATACTTAGTGATCAGAAAGCTTGATTCCAAACATATAAACACCATTTTGATTCTGGTGATTGCTGCGTCATCTGGGCGGGAAAAAACGGAAACTCCATTAATTTTTCAATGTAATGCTATAATATTCACGTTTTTAAAGATTTCAAGTCATTGACTATGAAACTTCTTGAAAATGTTTTAATTCTGTTCCTGGTTAATGAGTATTATTTCCTAACTGATTTTGTCTAAAAAGTATATATAATGGCTATCATACCCTTCAAACGTTGATTTTTTTTTTTTACCAGAACATTGATATTTTCTAACTTCCCTATTTTGCTTGAGACAGCTTAGAAAAAGATATCTATCTTGCATCGAGACAATTTGTTTTATAAAGCCTAATTTAATGTTCAGTAGAGGCATCAACATCTTCCGGGTTTCAAAAAGTGGCTGCTATATGACGTTGTCCATCCCCAGATGGCCAGTCCCGTCTATGAAAGTGCAGCAAGGTGTCATTGTTCCCCAAAGGCAAAGATAGCAGGAAAACTTGGAGACCCATCAGAAATGCCACCATTATGAAGTCCCAGCCGTACTTATCACACTTCGAGGCATCTTGGTAGGTCTTGACACTGTTGTGTTCCAGGTCAAGTGAAGAGCCCAGATTTTGTCTTCGTTCCTCATAGGCATGCCGAAATATGGCCTGTAGGCCTCGTACATCTTAAGAGACTATTCTATGAGGTCAAGATCAAAGCCGGTGTCTTCATCGGACAACAGATCAAGAAGCTCACTAAGAAGATGAGGAGATTTTGCTAGAGAATCGTCACCGTAGTACAGGGCTTCCGGGGCAATCATAAGACCGAAAACTCTGCGGAGCTGATTGAGATTATTGTGAAGAATACGTTAAAACTAGGCTGCAGCCTGTCCCTCAAAATCCATACCCTTGACACTAGATAAATTCAATGAGAACATGAAAGCGTATTCGGAGGGACAAGGTGAGCACTTTTACAATGATATACTGGACCTTGAACGCTGCTACCAAGGGACATAACAAGGACATGATGGCAGATTATATTTCTGGGTCTGGTGCACGAAAGTTAATTGCAGTACAATCGTAAATTCTCGAATAACTACTCATTTCTAAATGTTTATGATCACCTTTGTTCAACATTAGTGATCATACATGTTAATTTAGATCCATAAGTTGTAGTTTTTCTGAAAAAAAATGTCATATTTTTTAATGTTAGTAAAAAATATGCAACTTTATCCATTGTACAAAAAAATAGGTAAATTTCCAAATATCACTGTCTTGACCATAATAGCAAAGAAATAATAGTCATTTTTATACGTTTTACACATAATCAATTAAAAAAACAACTTACAACCAAGGAACAAAGATTACATTGCACGGTGTAATCATTATATTACTATAGACTTTATGCTCACCCTTTATGCGAACTAGAGAATATTGAGTACATGTATTTTGAACCGCCAAAATGTAGGATAATGAATTTGTCCATTATATTTGATATTTATTAAAAAATAAGTTGATATTTTTATTACAGTTTTTTCTTTTTTTTTTTTTTTGAGCTTGCATCTTACTTTCTGTCATTTTAATCACTATTTTCGGTCATATATCATCAAGCTATTAAGTATCTGTTGTGCCAGGTAACCTTCAAGGTATGTCGAACAGATTCCTTTATAACGCCTCAGGGAAGTACAGTTCTCATTTCTCATCAGAAAACCAAGATGCGCCAGGAATCGTTGGTGAAGTTCAAGCAATAGAATCCAGGAGTTGAAAACTAATGGATTTGAATAACTTTTAAAGGAAGATGCAGCACAATCAATGCAGTGAACGAGGTATGGAACTGTAATAGTATGTCTTTCTACTGGCGGCTTTTCGAGAACTGTCATTCCAGACTATCACTTGTTTCGCTTCGTGTAACAGTTCTGGTCTGATACGTAGCTCAGTTGAAAGGTGGCGTAAATTCATAGCTAGTCAGAAAAATACTTTGGTCACTAAATAATGATGCTACAAATTTATATGAAGAAAAAGGATGCTCTCAAAAAGCATCTGCATCAACCTTAGATAGATAGATAGACAGATAGATAGATAGATAGATCACACTCAGCTCCATTATAGTATGTTTCCTTTTCCTGCACAAGCATGTTACACTTCCTCTATATTGTCTTTGCGATGACTGGCTGACAGCTACAAGAGTCAGCATCTCTTACCTTCCCCTTATTTAGACTTTCTACGTTGGTTTTGCAGTCTGAGTGATGGAGACCAAAAGGTCATTGGATCAGCAAAATCAATGGATTTTCTTCTCCCATTTCGGATAGATATAAACAGCAAATTTTATGGTAACCCAAGTATCATTAAAGCCAGAAACAGAAAAAATGGACGACTATTAGAGTGGTCGGTACCGTCGCCTTTACTAAAAACGAAATGTCGCGAAGTACTTGATTGCTTAGGTGTCTATACAGAGATATTTTCTAAATTTGACTCGATCTAACACTATGTCAACGTAGAGAGTCATATAGCGAGAACTTACATCACTAAACTAGAAATGGTCTGTGAGAATAGTTCCTAAGTCATCGTTCCCAGGTTTATGCCTAAATACCCTTTTTTCCGGTGTACTACTCCAAAATGAGTCTCGAAAATTTATTCTTCATCTTACTGACCGAATTTTTATTTTATTTTTATTATTTTCAAATTTTTGCTTATCAGAATTGGAGAGCGTCCTTATGGCTAGAACATCTTCGATGCTGGTATTTACTAAACCTAGCTTTGTCAAGAACAGGGCCACACTCAGTGAGGCTCGTAATCCCTAATTATTTGTGAGGCTAGCTTGTTCACCAATTTTCTGCAGCAGGTGCCGATGGGTGACTATATGTAGGTACCTTCGTATATAAGTCTTAATTTTATACATGATTGTTTGTTGTTTTTTGGGGGGGTTTTTTGTCCTAAATATTGTAGATCTTAAATCTGTAGGACTACCACGTTGCTGAACAAGTGAGCCAATCAAGTCATCAGGAGCAGGAATCTGAAGCCGTTTTATTTTCTCACGTCCTAACTATTAGGCTAATTCACGTTTCCTAATTTACTCGGATGAAAACAACGAAAGACAAGATCTCTTCATCAATGTTTACTTTTTTTTAAAATACTTGAGCAAGATGGTTTGATTTTTATAGATTTTTTCCCTCTAACATTTGAGTCATTGTAACACTCTAAATTTGCTGGTTGGATCTATTTGGGAGATAGAACAGTCGCAAATTTTCTATCAATGCCGATCTTTAAAAAGAGGCAGCTTACAAACTTGTAAAATCGGTTCAACACAAACTCTTTTTCTCGATATGGCCCAGTGTCAAACCAGTGTAAACTATAGAGCGGTGGTTTGCAATCTTATCTTACAGACCTTGGTAGTCAGTTTGATCCCTATTTAAGCGCGCCTCCTGTACCAGTCTGAGTTAAGCTTAGTTAATACCAATATTCCTTATATACAAATAAAATATAGTCCTACGGAATGTTACTCTTGGAAAATCCAACACAGGTATACAGACACGCATACACACACGCATAGAGACGTAGAGGCAAAGAGGCAAATTCATATGCACACAATGCCGGTCCGGTTATCACATGATCTGCGATCAGAAACATCTGTGGGCGGTACCATGACGTCATTGTCAGGGCTACCACCCACTTTCGCTATTTATCGATTACCACCAACGAGAAAATCGATAAGGGCCAGGGTCTCTCCTAGCGTGACTTGGAGCAGTGATAGATGCCTTCGATTTCCATTGAGAAAAGACTGCCAGGGGTGATGGTGCGAGGGGGGACGGGGGGGGCGAAAGCTGAAAAGTGAGATGAAGAAAGACAGGAAGAATCTGACCATTACGACAGCGACTACTACTGCTGCGAGGATGGTCAGTCTGGTTGAGGCGAAGTCCGGATGAAGGCGGGGAGTAGAGGAGGGTAATATTCTGTGTCCGCGGAGGAAAGAAAGGAGGAGGGGGAGAGAGAATTAAGAGAGGGGGAGGGGGAGAAATGTAGGAAGGGAAGCTAAAACTAAGAGAGGAAAGAAAACGAAGGGATTAAGAGAAAGAGAGGGAGAGAATATGGGGAGATAAATGAATTAGGAAAGGAAAGCTGGAGAAGGGGGACTATAAGAATGGAAGAAAATAAGAAACAAAGAGGAGAGGAGAGAAAACGATGGCAATAGAAGGGAATAAATAGGGGGGAAGAGGAATGAAAGATCGGAAACTAGAAAAGAAAGAAAGAAAGGAAGAAAGAAAGATACGAAGGGAAAATAATAGACAGAGATAAGAGAAAGTAAGATGGAACATATAAACAAAACAACGAAGAAAGAAACGAACTGAAGGAGGAAAAAAGCGATAAACAATGATTAAAAAAAATATTTTAAATAGATGAAAGAATAAGAAATGAAAACGGTTTACAGCGAAAAAACACAAAATTACAAATCATAGACAAATGGAAGAGCTGAAATAACAATTCTAAAAAAAAAATCAAAGATAGAAATAAATATTTCCCTGTATGCACGTACTAATAATAGACTGCTTGGTGATTGGAATAATTACGCATTTCCTACTGATGCGTAAGGTTGGTGTTCGAGTCCAGGTAAAATCCAAATCATGAAAGATAATTCTCATGATAGGTAACACAACCTTCCTCTCTTTAATTCGTCCAAAACTGACCTCGTGTCATACTGAACTGAGACTATAAATATCATGTACGTTATCATTTCTTTCATCCGCCAAGTCATCTGGCCATCTATTCACACCCGCATGCATACAAAATGCGAGACAAAGGTTTCGGCTCTTATTCGAAAGAATTACAGCACATGAGAGAGTTAAAATTTAATATTTCATTGAAAGTTTTCTCCGATTAAATGGCTGCTTAAATCTAAATCAGGGAGCCAAGTCGATGTCTCTGTGACCAGATAGCATCAGTAATGACCTTTGAATTGAATTGAAACAATGAACATTTTCATGGTCGAAACTATTTTTCAAGGAGGTTATTACTTGCGTTTGGTATTCGGTTTTAATAAGATTTTGTAATAGTTTTTAGGGACATCATTGGAACAATTTTTTCATACCGTATTTGCCGGTAAGTAAGACGCAGATTTGATGTTTTTAAAAACATGTAAATGTTACACTGCGTCTAATGTGCAGATATTATGACAGGAAAATCGTCTATCAAAGCTCGAAAGCTATGAGGCCTGGATGAGTTGCAGTGTGTGGCAAATTATTGTAGTGAACAATGAGTCTTATAGAGGTTAATATGGTATCAATAAGCAGGATGTTTTTTTAATCAGAATTCACAAATTATACGAAACTGTTCAAACATCCTTTATGACTAGCATCCTCGTCATTAGATATTTCTGACTAGATTTTTTTTCGTCCATTTTGTGTCTCTTTATCATAATGCCTTTCAGCCGACCCGTTCGTCGGTCTTCAAGTTGAAACTGTAGGAATTTGAAATAGAGACGTAGCTTAGAACACGGCTTGAACATGCATCCCGCACCTTTAGTGCACGTCCTTCATGAATGACATTTTGGACAATTAGGATACTAACAGTGTTATAATCAAGCAGAGTTTTCTTCTGTAGTCTTTCTGCTACCCTCTCTCAATCTTCCGAATTGGTCAACGCCGTATGTTAACTACCTAATATTAATATTCTGCAGTTGTTTCGGGGTTCTGATAACTTAGTATACTCGCATCCCCGTCTTTGTTGCGTCTATCTCAGCATTTTGGTCTGTAAACTCCCCTGATCTTCTTTTGGTCACATCCAGTATCTACAAGGGAATATTTAACGAAGTTGCTCACTTTCTTCGATTTCACACGAAATATTTCGTCAACCGCTACAGGAAAAAAAAGAAATGTCTCATGAGATATTTTCCCAGCGGCTTTCAAGGGATTAAGAGATTAAATAGAAATCTCCTATTTTCTGGTTTTTAGAAAATCTAACTATTATTGTAGATACTTTTATTTGGCTCAGTATCCCTGACTGTTTTTTTCTTTTTTCCTTTTACAGAATGTTCACTCGAAACTTTTCTTCAGTTCGGCATTTTCAACGTAAAATGAACATAACTAACATATACTTCTAAAATAGACGAAAATTCTCTAAATAGTCTTTTTAAAGGAGGAATTTTTTTCCGATGGAGCAGAAGGAATATTTCGCAGAATTGTCAGTTACGTTGGCCTTGGGAACGAGTTACGGAGATAGATGTTAAACGATGATTCGGTTTACTCAAGGCATTCACTATTAAACCTGACCAACTTAGTTATGACAGTGTGAGACATTTGGCAGTCAAAAATGGAATTAAATGAACTATGCTATGGGATTCTGATGATATTTCACTTACTCTAAATATTATGTTTCTATAGAAAGTGCCAAAAGTAATGAGAATGGAATCGATGTTTTTATGGCTTCAAATGGAACTATTCATGCAAATTTTGCATGTGCACGAAATGAACATAAATACGAACATACACATGCTTATGTATGGTTGGCTGGTATCATCTGTCTTTCTCAACCTCTCTGTTTCTCTCGGACACACACACGCACACACATATACGTGTGTGTGTGTGCGTGTGTGTGCATTTGAATAGTGCAGTTTCGATTAGTGTAGGTTTTGATGTATATTTGATATTTATATATATATATATATATATATATATATATATATATATATATATATATATATATATATATATATATAATAGATTCGCTACTGAAGAACACATATGTTTCTGCCCTTCGGGTTTAAGGGCAGAAACATCACTATACTCGAACTAAATGTTTTTGTATCGAGTATTTTTATGAGACAAACCCATCCTACATCTCACACTGAATTATAGATTTGTATTCTGGTATATATATATATATATATATATATATATATGTGTGTGTGTGTGTGTGTGTGTGTGATTAGTTTTGTGATGAACCAAGTAGTTTCCAATATATTGTCAATTTTTCCACAATATTCCGTCGGAAATATTTCCTCTTATATATATATATATGTAACGGTTATTAGCGCTGAAAACGAATTCGGCGAAACAGGTTCACATACTGAGGCTGTTAATGTTTTTCATGAGGAAAATTCAACGTAAGAAACCTTGAAATAGATCGATCAAAGCTATCGATCTATAGAGATAATCTGAAGACTAATAGAGAACAGACCAGAAAAATTTCAATATATTGATTGGTATCATTTAAAAAGTAACATAATGCCAACCCCTGCAAGCTACGGCTTGAGCCATCTTTGCCTGAACTTTATATATCACATGTAGGGTGGCCAACCGTTCTACATTTAATAGGACAATCGTATATTTCACTGCCTTGTCCTGTATCCTATATTAACTCGTAAATGTCCAATATTCAGATAGCTTTTCCCTTTTGAAGGGTTCTGTGTGCAAAATCCTTGCGAAATTGAAATTCTAAAAATAACTTTTAACCTTTTAACTCCGACACTTTGCCATACAGCTAAAAAAAATGCACACAATAAGAAACAAACAACTGACTGGTGTAACTGTGCGGGATGATGATCATTTAATCGTTTATTTAGTGGATTGGAAAATAGAAGGATTGAATAAATAACAAGAATTAAGACAATGTGGATTCGTCTTACAGCAGGTAGTCAGTAGCAGGCGGGGCTGACGAATTTAGTTTTCATATCATGTCTGTTTCTTTTCCTGCAATCTGGTTTTTGTGTGATGAAGGTGAACCGCATTAAAAAGATTTATTGGGGCAAGTGAATACAAGATGGCTCTCACCTCTTCCTGCAGTAAGTCGACTTCTTCTTCAGTATTGTCTCACTTTGAAAGCCTTCGTGTACGTAACCTTCCAAAGTAAATCAGGGATATATTTTTTCATGATAGTTTACAGAAAGATTTTGTGTATATATACTTGATGCTTCCTTCTCATATCTCATCACTCTTTGACTGTACGGTGAAAAAATTGTAAAATGATGGTTCTAGTGTCATTGGAGTTTACGATATAATGGTCGACCTGAGTCAAAAGCTCAGAGATAGAATTGAAGATAATTGTTGGGGCCACGGTACGTAGCAAATTGCAAACACTTCCACAATATTTTCAAGATCTCATCAGAATGAACTTCATACATGCCACGAAAAAGACCATTGGATATCTGGAACTGTGGTTCGACTTTCCTTCAGAGAATTGGCTGTCCAATCATAATTGCCAGTCGCTTGACAATGTTGAC
>OY735200.1:49977621-49990121 GCA_963457665.1 Thysanoteuthis rhombus | reverse complement strand
CGAAGTATCCATGATCATGTCACACTAACTACTCTTAATCTGATCTACATTATTTCAACGTGTTGTCTTATAATTGTTTATCATAAATTTTTAGTTTCTTGTTGCATGTAATTTAGTTTTATTTGTATTCGTATTTGTAATGTTATTCTCTATCATGAAGTTCATCAGCTGTTTTGCCATAGCCCTGTTTCTGGAGTATATATATATATATATATATATATATATATATATATGTGTGTGTGTGTGTGTGTGTGTGTGTGTGTGTGCTGTGAAAGAAAATACATCCACGCATATATGCGTGTGTATTTACCAAAGTAAGCATTCATCATCAGCAGCAGCTGAAACCTTTTAACGTTCATCGTCGGACATTTGCCAGCCCTCTCTATCATGGCATCGCGGAGCCAATACTTTCTCAACCAGTTTATTTTGTCACAGCATGACTAGCCCATTACCATTCGGGTTTTCTAATGGATCCTTTGATATCTCGGACGCCTTTTTTTCTTCTAATGTATTGTGCTGTGATCTTGCGATCTCTCCATGTTGTGTTGAGTATGACTCTCTCATATGCACATTGCATGGTTCTCAGTTTGAAGGTCAATCTTTTGGTTAGATTCCATGTTTCAGCTCCATGGGTGAATATCGGGAGGATGCATTGGTTGTTTACTCTCCTTTTTTGTACTAGAGGGATTTTCTTGTTCTTGAGGGTTAAGCTTGCTCTACGAAAAGTTTGCCATCCTAGGGGGATTCTCTGCTAGATCTCTTCTTCTTCCGAGGATTTCATGGAGATTTGTTGCCCTGTTTAGATGTAGTGGTCTACTTTCTCGAGTTCTGCGTTTCCGATTTTTATTATTGTTTCTTTGTCTTCAACGTGTTCCTAGAACATGATGTTTGTTCGTCTAGCATTGTTTAGAGACCACGAAGGTTCTCTGCAGAAAGAACGAAGCTGTGTGCAGATCTGAGGTTGGTTTGGTAATCTATTCTAATTCCTTTGTTTTCCCAGTCTAGTTTTTGGGTGAGCTGGTATCACCTTGTCTTACCTTTTTTTGAGCTAAAACGGGTCCGTGTCTTTAAGTGGTCTAATAAAGGAACTGTTGTGTCGGTAGATATGTTGCAATACTCTGACATGTACGATGTCTATGCCTTGTTGAAGGCATCCAATGAAGACCCAACTCCCGACAGACGTAGTTGTCCGTGGGACAGGCTTGTTAACTACTACTCTACGGTGAGAAGTTCGTAGACAGATCAAGCGATAGCTATATCGAGCAAGCGATAGATAGATAGATATATAAATAGATCTGAGAGAGAAGGAAGATATATATATATAGAGAGAGAGAAGGGAGAGATATATAAATAGATCTGAGAGATAGGGAGAGAACTTGACTGCTTTCTTTTCTGGATACGAGCATAAAGAGGAACATTGTGTATAGTTTGATCGTGAGGAAAGAAGGCAAACGCAGAGAACTCAATGATTTTAAAATTGAATCACTCAATAATTCGGTAATATATTAATAACCCCTTTGTCAATCGATCATTTTTACCCTAGAGGCGCGAACTTTCTATACTTCAATCTTAGTAAATGTTATTCACGGATGCCAATGACCGATATATTATTTCCCGGTCGTTTTCCTCGGATTGAAATATCAGTTTCCAGTTATTGGCATTAATACAATGGATACTGGAGACTGGTTTCATTAGGAATTTCCCTAGACTTCACGACTGAAACAAAGCCTTCATCTTATCAAAGTGCAACAATGCGATTGCACTAACTCACACACAGAGACATATATATATATATATATATACATATATATATATGTGTGTGTGTGTGTGTGCGTGTGTGTGTGTGTGTGCGTGTGTGTGTGTGTGTGTATATATATATATATATATATATATAGGGAGAGAGAGAAAGGAAGTAATGAACAATAGACAATGAACAATGTGTGTATGTGTGTGTGTGTGTGTGTGTGTGTGTGTGTGTGTGTGTGTGTGTGTGTGTGTGTGTATGTGTGTGTGTGTGTGTGTGTGTGTGTGTTTCTTACTAGCTGGGTACCTTGCGTTACATAGGAAAAAATCTTTGTACATAAACCACAGGAAAGCAGGTAACATTTCATAGAGATATCAAAAAATTAAATTAGGGGGAGAGAAAAAACCTCTAAAACTCTTAAATGATTTTTCTAACTGCAGACGAATTTTTCGGAAAATTTCAAGGTCTAATTGATAGAAACCACACACATATATTTAAATTTCAAAAAATTACACTGTCGGAGTTTGAACTCGTTTCGCGAATACTATTTCAGGTAACTTTAACCAGTGAACATTATCACATCCAACGATCTTTTCACAAAGAAATTAATCTTAAAATAGAAACTTACAAATCAGGTCGGAAAAATAGTTTTGACCCTAAATTAACCAAGAGAGACCCCGGAAGTCAGCACCATCTATCATGTTTATGTTGTCGTCAAGTTACTTCTACAAACAATTTTTAGCCCCGAGGATTCAGCTGTTCAAGAGTCTATGAGACATATTCTTGCAATATTACTAACATTTGTTAGTTTTGTTTGTATAAGATATATATGAACTAATTGACTTTTATATGAACAATCTGAGATGTGCACATAGACGTAAGATTATATAAATGTATGAAATATTACGCTTATTCATGCTCATAATATATATCAAGACAGAAAGTATATACATATTACTGAATAGATGTACAAATAAGAATTCCTATATAATATAACATAATCTATAATCCTTCTTTCGGATCATACATCGATTTCTTAATGAATAACTGTCGCGTTGAAAGGAACTGATTGAGCTGATATAAACCGAGAATAAACGAGATGAGAATTTGGAGTGAAAACAGTAATTTAGGCCTTTGCATTACCGGAGGCTATTTAGCCCAATGTTGAAAGCCACGCTGCGCTGAAGTAGCTACCCTATCAGTTGCTGGAGTCGAATCCTGCAGGAGCCCCATTTCTTCAATCGTTTATTCTGTTTAAGCCAAATGATACATTAACCCTGTAATGACGGGAAATCATTCCAAATATGAGTTTCAATATAATATAACGCAATTCATAATTATGTACATATATGTAATATTTTTATTTTTATTCATGTATGTGTGTGTATACATATACATACATATATATATATATATGTATGATATATATATATATATATATATATATATATATATATATATATATACATATATATATATATACATATATATATATATATATATATATATATATATATATATATATATATATATATATATGTATATATATATATATATATATATATATATATATATATATGCACAAATTATTTATAGTCATCTCACCATCATTTTACGGTCAGTATCCGTCTCTATCTCTGTATCTTACTCACTCTTTCTTCCCAGAAAGGAAAAATAAAGGAAGAAAGAAGAGAAGGAAGAAAGAAAGAACGATGAGAAAAAAATAGAAGAAAGAAAGAAAGAAAGAAAGAAAAAGATCAATGAGAAAAAAGGGACGAAATAAAAAATCTATATGAGCTAATGAAGAAAAGACGAAAGGAAGAAATGGAAACAAAAAAAGAGGGAAGGGAATTGGTAAAAAAAAAAAAAAAGTTTGCGAGAAAAAATGAGAAAATTGTTGAAATTGAAACTGCATCACCTGCTTAAGATATGCCCATTTTAACCTTGAGCTTTCCACTCCCTACACACTCTCTTCACTACCCTCTCTCTATGAATCTGTCTTTCTTTCTCTCGGCCGACCCCTCGCTGTTTATCTATAGATATAATATTACTTGGAGAAAAAAACTTTCATTTAAGCATCGCTTCTCATGTTATGAACATGACTCTAACGTTTCCTTATTTTTTTCCCCTGAAGAATCTCCATAATATCTCGATGAAACGTACCCCTTTAAGGGCGACTCATTAGACAGTTGGAAACATGGAACAAACAGGGAAAAAAAAATAACTCAGTAGATTGCTTTATTATTCATTCAAAAAGCGCAATCATAAGATCAGAGCGTTGGAGTGATTCCAGAATAACGGAAAGGTTGAGTTATGATTTTAATATTCCCATGCGCATGCGTAATTACCCGCGAAAAACACATACACAACACTCCTCTCGTATATACAAATACAACGGAAAATAATGAGATATATTGATGCAGACGGAGATAGCGAGCAAGATCATACGGACATTACAGATTTTACACAAACGTACTGCTTTGGAAATAAGAGAGACCGGGTTGCTCCAATCTCTCCAGTAGGGATAATTTACCTGCCAGTCTAGATATGCTGTGTTCAAACCTGGGTAAAAAGCCCGCATCGAAAAATTCAAGTTTTTTTTTTACCTCGCCTCGGACACTGGCTAGAAATGGCGAAGAGAAACACAACAAGTTCGACCACTGAAAAATATAATGGACAGATATTTATGCCATGTAGATATTGCAGATTTTACAAGTACGCGAAAATAAGTGTGGTAGAGGCTTACAAGCTTTGGAAATCATCATTTGAAATCACGGCTTTAACGTGTGCTCTAACAACAACCACTTACGCCGGCGGGAGATGCGCAACCAACTTAGCCAGTAAGTTGAGTCTGAGATGAATAGATAGGTAGATGAAAAGACATAGATAGATAGATAGATAGATAGATAGATAGATAGATAGATCCGACCTTTTGAAATTGTCCGCCGAGTCGTTTAAGTTAATCTCAACTAGTTTGTTGTCCGTTAAATTGTCCGTTTATTTCCTGTGACGGAGGGGAAAACATGCGAGGAAGGGAAAAGACCGGAAGTCATTTAATGATAGAGATTGGGGTAAAAGACTTGGCACGAGAGAAAGTAAGGGTAGTGAGGGGGGGGCTTGCTGCCCAAGAAAGTTGGTAGGAAAAAAAAAGGAGATCAAACACAGGATGAAACGTGCGTGCGCACATACATACATACATATATACGTACACACACATACACACTCACAAAATACCAGTGAAAGAACCAAGGCACAGAGAGAGAGAGAGAGAGAGAGAGAGAGAGAGAGCACAGAAACAACTGTTGAATGTAGTAAAAATCATATCCGACAAAAAAGAACAGATAAGCATTCCAAGGGAAATTATATATGTTCATTTTTCCCATGTAAATTTAGCACAAACTTATGTTGTAAATTGAAGCCTCCACTGAAAACTTTTTAAAAAACAAAAATGGTTTCACTTATCATTGAGTGGAGAGTGTTGGCTTGCAGAATTCAAAGTTTCTACTCTACAGTTAGAGCTGGGCCGAGTTTGAATTCATAGATACGTGAATAAATACACACACACACGCTCACACACACATATATATATATGTGTGTGTGTGTGTGTGTGTGTGTGTATGTATGTGTGTGTGTATGTGTGTGTGTGTTTATAATTGACAGAATACATGAATAACTTAAACCCAGCAAAAGTGTTTAAACTGGTTTGTTATGGGAAGTGGTGACTGATAACAACAAAAACAATAACAATTGCATGCGCAACAAATGAGATATACATGAAAAGTTGTTTTTTCCCAACCTCTAGGTGATAAATGTCCTTTGGTAGCACGTTATTTCATTTAGGATATTCCTTATTTTTATCTAAAAAGAAACAAGGGTGAAAATAAATTTAGGTAATTTACTTAAGGGGTAGGGAGAGAGGAGGGGAGAAAGGGAGGTTTGTTAGTTTAATAAGGGGTTGTGAGAGAGGGGAAGGAAAGAAAGTTTCAGGTAGATTACTGAAAGGGTAGGAAAACTTTAGAAAATGAATCTTATGAATCTTTTGTATAACAATTAAATAAAATAATAGACCAGCCACAAAGATTGAAAGGTTTAAGGAAGACAATGAGAAGATACAAACGTCAATTGAGGAAAATACAAAGGCATGAGATTGTATCAAGGTTTTGTTTTAATTTAGGTATCAATAACTGAGAAATTTCCCCAGCTAGTGTATATAAACCCATGAATAACCTGAGCCTAGTAAAAGTGTTTAAACTGGTCTGTCGTGAGTAATGGTGATTAATAACTTCAATCACAATAATAGTTACATGCTTAACAGTTGGGATATAGGTGAAAAGGTATTTCTCTTAATCACTCGGCGACCAATGATTAGTGGGAAAGATGTCGTGTTGGGGTGATCAATCAAAAAATTGGAGAAAGGAGTGATCAACGAATAAGTTACTTCTCTTGACTTTTGTGGTCCAAACTTTCAAAAAATAAGGTTGGACACAAACTGAGGGTCCATTTTGGCATGAATAATATTGGATATTGACACATCCCCACTTTAAAATTTTATTTTGAGAGTATTTTTTTACAATATTCTCCCTCTAAAATGAGCCGAGTGTATATGCAAAATTTCAAGTTTCTACCATGAACGGTCGGGTCTGGGCGAAGAGATACATCTAAATGTCAGAACACATGAATAACGTAAACCAAATAGAAACACATAAATGTCAGAATAGATGATTAACGTAAGCTTAAGAACAGTATCTAAACCAGTGTTGTGGGTAGCGGTGATTAATAAATATTAGGGTTAAAGGTTTGATTAAAACGTTTGAATTTAGTGCGAGATTGTACAATATCAGTCCGGAAAGTATCTAGCTATTTAATATTAACCAGAAAAGAACCTTTCTTGGGCAATGGCGCCTCAGTCCCTTCAAAGTACTTTCCATGGGCCTTAACACACATATTTCAGTGTACCGTTCGCTTTTCAAAACAGCCTACAAAATCTTTTTCGAGATCGCTATTAGTTGCCTTGTTTTACATTCCTTAATCTTGGGATAATCAAGAAGTCGTAGTGAGCCAAACTTTAATTGTAGGAGGGGGGGGCTTACAGACATGGCTGATGTGATATTCTGCTAAAATAATCTTCACGAGACTTGAAGAAGGACTCGCTCGGTCATTTTGAACACGACGTTGAGATAGTACACAAGTTCGATCAAGGGTGTCTCACTGAGAGCGTCTCTACACGCATGAGCAGTAAGGTCCATTCTGATCGATTGCTAATTCTACATTCCGACTCGATACACTCAGAACAGATCCCGCAGTGTAAAAAAATCAAACCAGATGTAGTTAACCCAGAAGTGCACCTATTCTAAGAGAAGAGACCATTTTGATCAAAAAATTATATATCAACAGGAGGTGCCTTTAAACTTTGTTTTTGGCGATGAAATGAATAAATTTGGAAACATTGAGAATGAAACATATAGTTTTTTTAACAAAATGTTGATGATCTATAAATATGTTTGGCAAAATTACGTTAACTCTAATATAAATAGGTCTAAACATTGTTCGAAATCCCAAGTTTTATAACAATGAAAGTATATACATACAGTTAGCATAAATGTAAGCGGCTTTCCAACTTTTGTAAAGCACTGATGCCAGTCAAAGTAACGTAATGAACAAACTATTTCAACCATCCTTCTAAAAGAAGACACAATTTTATTATCTCTATTTATGATAAATCTTGCAGAATCACACGAAAGGTTTAAAATCTGTTGCTTCGGAATTAAATCATTCTTTTTCAACCTGATGAATGCGTTATGATTGTAACCGATCCACTAAGGGATATTCGTTTATCTGAGATTTTAGTGAAGAGTTTTTTTTCCTCTTTACAAGCCAACAAAGTAGACTGAAGTGTGTTATTTGGGCTTTTGCATTACCGGCGACTGTTTTGCTCCATGGTAAGAGCAACGCTACGTTGAAGCAGCTGACCCTATCTTTTGTAGCTTCGATTCCTGCATCCACTCCATATTCTTAAAATGTTTATTTTATTTACATCGTCTAGACCAAGTGATATATGACGTGTAATGACGGGGAATCATTTCAAATAAAAGTTTCAATTTGATATAACGCAATTCATGATCATTCCGTAGGGTCATATATCAATTTCTTAATACGCAACTGTCGCATCGAAAGAAACAAATAAGTCAGATATAGACCGGGAGTAAACGAGATGAGAATTTGGAGAGAAAACAGTAATTTGGGCCTTCGCATTACCGATCACTGTATAGTTCAATGGTAAGAACATTGCTACATTAAAGCAGCTAACCTATCGGTCGATGGTTCGATTCCTACAGCAGCTCCATGTCATGTTAATGTTGATGTAGATCTCCACGAATTCCATGGCTTCTTTGAAGATTCCTTAAGATATTTGAGGGTAAAAGTCCATTATGTCGGGCAGTACAAATGCATTGGGGATTTTTGTATAATGTTTCTAAACCTAGTAATTGCATCGTTTGTATTTATCCATTGGTTTAGCTGTAAAAATAAACCAAGCAGTGACCAACAACTATACAAGGAAAAGAAAAAAAAGGAAAGATATATAAATAGAATAAGAGGAAGGTTTTCCACCCAGGAAAATAGATGTCCCAATAACGTCTTAAATAGGAATCCAAATAAATCGAACCATTCGAGTGAAGAAGCCTAAAACGGACAGAAACATGAATGTGTTTGTGAAGAGAATCCTTTATTTCATATATATATATATATATATATATATATATATATATATATATATATATATATATATACAAAGGTGTGTAACTTTGAAACAGACTTAACCGAGAGACAGACCAGCAAACTGAGAAGCATGAGAGAATCATGCTCAACTTTACATGGAGAGATCACAAGACAGCACAGTATGTCAGGAGGAAAGCGGGAGTCCGAAACATCCTGGAACTATAAAAAAAAACTCAAATGGCAATTGGTAGGCCATGTTGCAAGAGTGAAAGACAACCGATGGACATCACGACTCACAACATGAATTCCCAGAGATCACTGGAGAAACCGAGGTCGACAGAACACATGATGGAGAGATGAACTTGGCAAATTCAGGAAATACTGGCTCCGCGACGCCCATGATAGATAATTGTGGCAAATCCTTGGGAAGGTCTACGATGGATGTTAAAACACTGATGATGATGATGATGATGATGATGATGATGATGATGATCCCACATAAGAGAATATTAAAGCCCTCTATTCAAAAGTCTTCTAACAAACGAATTTCTTCTTATCGCCCGTTGAGAGAAAGGAAAATCACATCTTTCGTCATTTCTTTCCAAACTGCAACTTTCTAACAGCCAGACTTCCTGTCTCCATATCTATCTGTGGTTGGTTCAACTTCCGGTGAACCCGCACCCGAGTGACCAATCAAATCGTGCACCCTCCAATTTGGGATATCATCCGGGTCCTACACGGATGGTATCTGCATCACTGCATGTACTTAATAGTATTAAAAATGTGTCTGAACATAAAACTAAACCTTCATAAGATCTCTGTCAAAAACTTTATTGATTCTTTTTATAGTTTTTGTTCAACTGTAAAGTTTTAATTTCAACTGATTCAAAGGGAAAGATTGCTTCTTTATGTTCCCTACGATATATACTCTCCACTGATCTCCATTTTAATATTCCTGTCACTGCAGTGTCAGTTACATATGTGCATGTATTTTCGATTTAGGTTGTTGATAAGCAGTCTTTCTTTTCTTCTAATAGATTTATAAAACTGGGAGTTCAATGAAATATAACTTGAAATATCAAAGTTTACCTATAAAACTAAGATGGTAAAATGAAATTTAAATAACCTTAAATTTAATGACCCTTTTGTTGCTGTGTTCCAGAAGACGGTCGCCCTATGGGAATGATATTGTGTATACATTGTAATGCTTTGCAGGCAGCACTCAAGTCATAACCCATTGTTTCTCTTGGCTCTTTTTATATCATTCAGCTCCGAGAACCAAGTTTCACGTGGTTAGGAGTGCTTTTGCAAGAATTTTAAGAGCAGTAAGTCCAGCGCGTGTCTCCTAAAAACCCGCGGTGTGTCGCAGCTGACATAAGTGTCATATGTTCGCCATCACCGTTCCATACTAAATCTAAAAATGCACATATTTAAATTGTTTATATATTCCTATACCCTGTTCGTATTCACTTATCTCGTATCTGTTGATATTTCAACTTTTTCAAATCTAGTGAAACACAGAAGAATAACTGAACGTTTTACAATCGGAACTGTCCGCAAGATTAGCTTGCTAAGCATCGCTCTACTGCAGACGACCCGTTGCATTCCGACTGCTCGTATATATTCTTGCCATTCTGTTTTTATCTAGCATTCTTAGTCTGGCCATATCTACGTGTCCATCAATATCAGTTTTTCTTTATTAACTTGAATTTACAGTATATAAGGTTGGTTACGCAGTTACATAACACCAAAGAAAGTCATTCAGGACCGGCTGTCTCTGAAGACAGATTATGTCCAAAAGATTTTACTCATTGTCTGCGGAATTTTTCCTCTATTTACAACTCTATTTCTTTTTGGTCTGAATGGAATTTGTTGGACTTCTATTACCCAAGGTTTCTATTGCGAAAACGGTACAATCGTACGGCGTGTCTATTCACCAGAAACGAGAAAAGCAAGTAGCAAAGATGGAAGAAAACTATTTTCAGCCATTCAGCTATAAGCCGACGTATCGCCACGTAATGGCACCGATCTGACAAGCTTACCACGGTGCTCAAGCCACGAAGATGTGGGCATATATGGAATGTTGGGAGAGTTCTGACCGTAATCGTGATCAGAAATGGCCAGAGAGGCAAGAGAGAGTAGACTCAAGAGGATAAAAAAAAAAAAAATATTAAACGTTATAAAAAGATGGGGGGGGGCGAAAGGTAGGGCAACTAGAAAGAGGGATTTAAAAGGTCATAGATAGATGGGAATAAATACGAGAAAGTGGAGAGTGACGGTTCGATAGACAAGTGAAAAAAGAGGAGAAAGACGGGAACGGAAATACAGCGAGTATATAGGGAGGTAAAGGTCACACACACGTATATACATATATATATATATATATATATATATATATATATATATATATATATATATATATATATATATATATATATATATATATATATATATATATATATATATATATATGCGTGTGTGTGTGTATGTATGTATATATACGTTCTCTTCAATATATATTATATATCATAGAGTATACATAAAGGTCATATATAGAGTATATACAGATGTAAAGGTCAGAGAAAAAAGAAGTTTTTTCGGAGAGAACCGGGAGACAAAAAGATAGTTATATCCGAAAGAAAGGAAGAGAAAAAAAAAAGAGGTCATAAGAGAATGTGCGATGAGAGAGTTACTTCACAAAGGTCAAAAAGAGTTTAGGAAAGGCCAAGATATGTGGTGAATGGAGGAGCACTGAAATGTGAAAGAAAAAATACAGTTTTTTTTAATAGTCGCTAGGATTTGTGTTGTCCCTACGTTTGATTATTTCTGTAGCATCTTTTTCGTAGTTCTAGAGAAATGAAGTCCAGTTTGGGTATTAGACAAAAAGTCATTAAAAAGCAAAAATAAATAAATGAACACAAGCGGCAATATAGTATAGAGTCTTCCAGATGGGGAACGCCTGTCCATCGTTGAAATCACCATTCGAAATCCTAGCTCTTCTTCACAGGCACGAACATAGTCCCCCTGGCGTCAAGAAGGAAATATGCAACTGTCACAACTACGAAATAGGTTATCTTATTTATTTACTAAGCTTAGCTCAGTCTGACACTCTCTGCGTATGTGTGTTTGTGTGTGTGTCTGTCTGTGTGTGTGTGCGCGCGCGTGTGTGTGTGTGTGTGTGTGTGTGTGTGTGTGTGTGTGTGTGTGTGTGTGATAGACTGCGTGTCTTTTTGCGAAGGTTCATCTATACATTTCAAAAGAACCTTCCTTCTAGAGGTAACAGTTTTGTTGATAAGAATATCTCCAGCCCACCATTTGAGACAATCGACTCTTTCGCAGGGACAAGTTTTGATGAAACCTCCGATAAAATTTAAAAAAAGTAAACATTCATTTTCATTATCAACAGCTTTGGAGTTGATAGCAATCAGTCCTTCAAGTAAGTGAGAGAATATTAAGCTACCGCTCGAACTCCACTGAAACACGGGTAGGTATTTTTGCCATAACATAATACTAATTGTACTAATTATTTCAAATGGTGAACTGGGGATATTCAAACCAACGGAAAAAGTCACGCAGTTTATTATATACAAACAACTCTCATACACTCTGTGTGTCAGACAATATATATATATATATGTGTGTGTGTGTGTGTGTGTGTGTGTGTGTGTGTGTGTCTGCCTGTCTGTCTGTCTGTCTCTCCTGGCTATTCGCAGTTTTGATAATTCGCGCAAGAGATTCAAGAAAGTTCCGGAAATCTATAATCCATCATAATAATATTTGTACTATTAATTTCTTTGTTCAGACAAAATAAACCTGGTTGAAAATTTATCGTGTATGAAAACTTGTTCAATCCTTACACTCACGAACCGGTTTGTCGAATAATATTTTTCCCCATTCACTGAAATTCATTTATTTATTTATTAGTTTTTAGTATATTTTTTTCATTTCTATGTAACTATTTTCCTTCACTTTAACATTTTTGCTGCTTTTAATCCACTTTTCTAAGACAGGAGGTAATTTTTAAAAAAGCAAAATAATA
>OY735200.1:49930121-49972621 GCA_963457665.1 Thysanoteuthis rhombus | reverse complement strand
TCACTTGTAAAAAAGCAGTTTAAGCAAAAACTCTGAAACCCTTGACCTGTAAGCAAATAATCCCAAATACCTACACAGAATACACACACACACATGTATGTATGTACGTAATCAGCGTTAATGTTTGACAAGAAAGCCTCAAACAGTCCAATAAACTCACGATTCCATTATTCCTTATTAAACTCTGTGACTTTGCCCTTTTGCCGAAGCCTTTCTAATTGCTCTAACATTTTGGGGCATTCCTCAATAAAAGGGGGAAGCAGTAGCCCCTATAGGGGGCTCAAGTGACCTTTTGGTGAGATGGAACGCCATTTTGGATTGTTTGCTGTCGATATGGCCGACATTATTCACTGAAACGCTCCTCATTTCTAGAGAAAATGTCAGAAATCACCGGCACGGGCGACCATTATAAAAGTCGATGACTGTTCACTAGCTTGTCTTATTGCGTTTTTCACTGGCTATTTACGCGCGTACGCGTGTGTGTTGGTAAGCATGTGCGTACAATAGAAGTATTTTATGGGTATGGAAGCAATTGAATTAATTTGATGAGATACGAGTAAACACTGTTCACTTTACAACACAGTTCATATGTATGTATTTTTTCTTGTTGCCATCTGTAGAGGTTTCAGCGGATAACAACAAGCTTACTTGAAGGCATATCTATCTATCGATCTATCTATCGATCAATCTATTTCTATATCAATCTATGTGCGTGAGTGTGTACGTGATGTGTTTTTGTGTCATGAGCAAGTATTAGAATTTCATTTTTAGTTAGTTAATAATTTTTAGTTAATTTTTCATCTAAATGAAATTTGCAAAATGGATATAAATTTGATTGCTATTAGGTGTGTCAAATATAAATGATTCAAGAGTCTGCGTGCGTATACAAACGCAGGAAAAATTCTGCGTTGAGGGACGAGATTCGCTTGAAATATGTTGGTGAGCATTTGAATATAATAGATGTATTTTAGGCGTTTGGAAACAATTGAATTGATTTGATTTGGTATGTTTTAGCACAGTTCATTTTCAAATATAAATTATATATATATATATATATATATATATATATATATAGAGAGAGAGAGAGAGAGAGAGAGAGAGAGAGAGAGAGATAGATAGATAGATAGATAGATAGATATGGTGATAAAAAGTATTCACTGCAGAAACACGTTTATGTTTCAGCTATGTCTAAGGTTCTTCAGATGAATGAAGAGTCTTTTTTTTCTAGGGTGGATAGCCTTCCTCTTATCCTATTCAGATATCTTCTCTTTTTTCTATTCTTTGTTCAGTTGTTGGTCACGGCTTGTTATGTTTTTCTTTTCTACATTATGGAGATACTTTACTGTCTGGTATTTACAAATCATAAATTAACAAGAGATACTGTAGGCACTTGCTTTATCAATATGTTGTTAAAACATCAGCTCTTTATGATATGTTTCCACCTTGATAGATAGATAGAAAAGGGCGGCATTGTGAGAATCAATATGCTAGAAAAAGCTACAAAGAATTTTTAACAAACGCAAAAGTTGACCCTGTAGTTAAATATTTTAAAGATCAGTACATCGTTCAAAAGTGTATTTGTTTTTGCATTGTATATATCATTTCGCAAATTCTCATTATAATAAGCTTTCGGCTGAAGTTTCATGCAATGTCCAAATTGTCTTTCACAGATTTAGGTATAATTGATCACTAACAAAACATATCTTTCCCATAATTACACACACACGCTCACATGTGCACACAAGATTGTCATCAATTATTATAACCACTGAATGCACGTACACACGAACTCACGTGCGTATATGTTTGTAGGGAAGAAGACCAACCGAAGACCGTTATTAGCTGAATTATTTATTTGAAATTATCACGGCATGATGTTCGAAGCTGTGATTGATGGATAAGCTTTGGTTCAAGTGCGTTGACATGGAAGGAGATTATGTTGAAAGTAAATATTATGTAACGCAAATGTTTCTTGTCATCAGGCTATGAACATATTGATTTACCTACGTATACATGAATTCAAGCTAGCAGTTATGCCTATGGTGTTATTCAGTGAGCTTAGCTGACATAAGTTCGCTTGTTTATCGGCCTGCGAGATAAGCATACTAACCATTGCGCAATGGTAGGTGTCCCATGCAGGTCTATGTTTGTGTACAATAAGTTACATATATTTAGAAATAACAGTGTGCATAGCTCCCGGTGAGGATCGAACACAGTAGAAATAGTTTGTGAGAACAGTTTGCTGACCATAGGTCCAAGACGAGAAATCTATGTATAGTCGTTATTATACGATGATTAGCTGAGTCCGACACAAAACACCAATAGTGGGCACTTGGTGAATACTGAAATAGCGTGCTAGTCCAGCTAGCTGTACAATTGTTGGTGACAATATCTACATATGTGTATAAATGTGTTTAAATGTAAATTCAGCTGACTAAACTTGGTATCAAAGAGTTTTTAGAAGATTGCGTAATACCGATCTTTCGGGACTACACGTGGTCTATGTTCCCTCTAATTTTTATTGTGTGTGCAAAAATATTGTTGTACAATATTTTTCCAGTGATATAAAAAGGTGCTCACTTTTAAGTTAGACATACTCAATAGCTTTCCAATGATAACCCAGAAAGTTATCAACAGAATGAGATATCTTTTAATAGCACATAAATTTCCTTTGTGTACTAGTTGCAAAATGTATATGTGTGCAAACATGCGCACTGCTCAAAGGGAACAATCCATACGGCATCGATGGAATTTACAGATGGACCGTTATCTAGCTTCGCACACCTATTTCTAACAAATATTACCGATGAAGATGAATAAAAACATTGCAGATAAGATAGTGTTCTATGATTTGAGAACTTTGCAAATATACCGTCTGCGATTGATTCTTACAAATCGATTCGACAGAGCTGATTGAAATTTTTTTTTTTTTTTTTAAATACGATTGGTAGCCGAGAAGTTTTGAAATCTGGTTCACTGCAATGAAACTCTGTCTAGTGATTTATTTATTCCCCCGTGCGTATATAAAGCTCTGAATTATTATTATTGTCACGGTCTGTTTCCAGGCAACCATGAAAAGGTGTGTGACATCACTATAGCCGAAAAATAAACAAAGGGAGATCAAAGCCCAGTCATAACTAGATATATGTGCATATAGATTACATACGAATAAATATAGATGCACATATACAAGCACATAAAGACATACAAACACACACATTTATGTACGTATGTATTTATGTTTGTGTGTGTATTTGTATGCATGTTTGTGAGTGTGTATGCACGTGTGTGTGTATGTTCGTATGGTGAGGAGCCTAAAGAATCACAAAATGGTCACTAACGAATAGAAATGGTCAACGTAAATGTATTTTTGACACAAATGATTCAGAAGAATTTCATGGGCGTCGGCTGGATGAATGTACAACAATGAAATAGCAACGATGCTCTCATACAATATCAGCAGTTGCTATGACATATTTGGTCAAATAGATAGATAGATAGGTAGATAGATAGATAGATAGATGGGTTTAGCAGACTAAGACCGACTGAAATAAACAGACATTAGTATATGATGAATAAATGAGGTGTGTCTTCTTGAATACCTCCACGCACACACGTACACATACACATACATATATAACGAAGAAGGCGAAAACGGAGAGAGGGGGATACACGGGTATACGCATACATGCATATCCCTGAGCACACGTGCTTATGTATGCGTACATATGCATTGACACACACACACACACACACACACACATATATATATATATATATATATATATATATATATATATATATATATATATATATATATATAACTATGTTTGGGGTGTGTGGATGTGTTTTTACTGCCTCTTTCCTTCACTCTGCATGCGCGCGCCTTGCCGACGGGCAGTGACTATTTGGCCAAAGCTGTGGACACTCGGATGTTCTTCTTATTAACTCAACGCACTTTCCCCTCATTAGACAAGTCATGGAGCCATCGAGCCATCAAGCCGACCGGCCCAGGAAACCACCAAGGTGAGTCTTCTCCCCCCTTAGGGAGCCATCATCATTCAACATCACCGTGAGGTCCTCATTAACGAGCAACTGTTAGCCGAGCATTGACCACTATCAGCAAATGAACGAGAGAGAGAGAGAGAGAGAGAGAGAGAGAGCGAGAAAAAAAGGGTACCTTCGCCAGTATATAGATCATCAACTGACCACACTCGGTATTTTGATTTCGTGAATTCTCTCTGGCTAAACCTTCAGTTAGGAAGAGTGGTCACCAGCGCAGAAGAGATAGATACATTGATAGTATTCGTGTTCATAAAGACTCCCATTTCCTCCCCTCTCTTTCTCTCTCTCTCTCTCTCTCTCTCTCTCTCTCTCTCTCTCTCTCTATATATATATATATATATATATATATATATATATATATATATATATATATATACATACACACACACACATATATATATATAAATGTACCTTTGGGTAGGGTGCGTACGCACGTGGGTATGTATACTTATCTCAGTGTACATATCGTAATACACAATGCCAACTCGATGCTCTTTTGACTCCTGAAAAGCATAATGCATTGATAGAAACAGGCATTTAAATCTATGTACATAGGCACCTGCTGTAGAGCGGTATTCAGCAAGCTTGGTAATCTTGCAAGCCAGCTACTGTGAGTTCTATCCGCATTCTGTGGTTCACTACTACGGCTTTGTTCCAAACTTGGCGTAGAAAATAGCGATATACGTAGAAGCATATTTTACAAAGATATACATTTATGTCCGTGCGCTTGTGTATTGTGAGACAGAAAAAAAAGATATTTAAAAATTTGTGCAGTGTTTCTCAAACAGGAGTTGCTTGGTTCCAGAGGTATTTCTTAAGGGGGGGGGGGGAGAATTGATGAGGAAGTTCAGTCAGTATAGGAGCGCATTGTGGAATGCATTATGGTACTATATGATAATACAAAATGAAAAAAGAATTGAGTTGTGGCCTGGGATTCTGAAAACCACTGGATAGCCGGAAAACGAGAATAAGAAGGAAAGTGATGACGAAATTAAATTGAACGCAGAATATTTGTTAAAATCGAAAGTAACCCAGACAATCATAATTTAATTGATCAATGCATTATCTATTTCATATAGCTGATTTAGTATCACTTTCAACATTGCTGTGCTTACAGCCAAATCACGCTGATCAGTACATAGATGAGTGACCGCTTAGGACGTGTGGGTATCACATGCTTACAACTTCTGAATATCGCGAGCATGTGATGCTCACACGAGTGTGTGTGGGCTCATGCATTAAAACTGATCGTCAATATCTATCTATGCGAAGATGACTATATGCAAATGAGTTAATGGATTTTCCCCTTTTCAGCGAAATCAATAATTGTTATGGAGTTAACGTTTTGTTTTTCATTTCCTGCACGCACACTGCTATATGTTTCATATTGACTGTTTTTCGATTCGTGGCCTACTTAGTCAATTTGTTGGCAGTAATATTTACAATATAAACTTGTACTGAAATGAACACATATTTTTATTTACCATCTAAGAATGACGTAAATATTACACGAATCACATTTTTGATGATTTCGAAATAGAGAGAGTGAACTTTTTACGGGGAAGAGAACTAAAGCTTTGAAAGCTCTGCGAACGGGGGTTATTTTTCTATTCACAATAACAAATGAGTTCTCGGGGAATTTTATTAAAAAACAAGTCAATTTTGAGGCAGGAGTCCTTTAAATTGGACAACGATAGATTCATTAGTATTCGTAATTAATTTCTCGTCCATAGAAATTGTTTCTATAAAAATTTATATAAAAAGTACTTTTCAAGACAGGTTCTAAATATCTAAATATTATTTCAAAACAACGCTCTACAAACATAACCACTGTTCGTTGAGTATTGTTATGCAAAAATGAACGCAATCCCTTCTTCACAGTCGTCATTTGGATTAAGAAAAGATTTTCTGCGACACTTAAAATTGAACTTTATTTGCAGTTTCGGTTCAAGTAAAACAACATTTTTATTGACGTTTTTGCACCGATTATTGCAAAAGACTTGCATTTCATTTCTCAAGACACACCTTCAACTGAGTGACTTTTTTGTGGCGATGGACCAAGAATAAGAGAAAATTTTCTCAGCCTCAAAATGTTCAATTTTTGCTATTGTATGAGTACAACCCCACCGATACTTAATACTTTCATCTATTTATATTCTGGGCCGATCGCTATACTTAATACTTTCATTTTGCTCATATTTTCTGTCCATCATTTGATAGGGGCGGTGGTAAATTTATTGTTTAGGATAATCGCTCTATTGCTATCAGGCAAAATATTTTATAATTACATTTTATCTAAACTGTTTCATTAAATAAAGCCACAGTGTGCAATGTTATAGTCCACATAACGTCGGCGTCGTCGACGTTGTCAAATAAGCATTTTGCAAGAGGCTGTGTAGCAAAAAGAACAAAACCATGTGCAGCCGTTACCTACTCAAAGCTGAACCCCCAGAACAACACATCTCAGAATAACAACAACAACAACAACAACACGGAAATATTCATCCAATGATTGAGGAACATCTCAACCAGGTGCCTGAAGTGAATCTATAGTTGCACCCCAGAACAACAGGTCACACTTTAAAAAAACAAAAAAACTACCTAATTTCAGTAAAAACATAAGTTGCATCATTTTCATTCGATATTGTCGGTTTACAGTTCTCAGTGAGATAGTCATACTGCCTCGCCATAAACAAAACTCAAGGACAATCATTAACCCATGTTGGTGTCCATTTGCAAAATCCTGTCTTCAGTCAAATCGGACAATTATATGCTGCAATGTCAAGAGCGTGGTCACTTGCAGGCATCAAAGTCCTCACACCGCCGTACCAGCAAAGTAAAAACATTATATATATACCCAGAAGTATTAGAATGAATTATACACACATTGCGTAAGTTTTCCACGATCTCGCCGGATCACTGCTGTATATATATCCTGCATGGACGGGCTTCATGACGCCACGAAGGTGCTTATGCATATTGTATATCCCGGCTGTTTGTAGTGGTTCCTATGCAACTACCTTATACATATGTAACACGTGCATATCCCCCTTTTGCAGCTCTACTTTTTTTTTTGTTAGGCGTACGTTGTATGATCCCTCATGGACCCCGTGAGCAATGATAATGATCTGATTTCTAAGAGTAGTTCAAATTAGATAATACGAAAAATATAATTCCGCTTATCGTGTAAATGACTTATAAGTTGTCAAAGTGTTGCATAGTAGCCAGTGTTACAGAATCAGGGAAAAATCGAGAAAACAGATTTAATTTCTCATTTAGGCCAACTGCGGGAACTAGCTGGAACAATCTGACCGTAGGGAGGTTTTCAGCAAGACATTTATATTTCCAGAACTTTACGATTCGAACGCCTTTCTTTCCTTGACATAAGCTAGCGTACATTATCTCTAATTAAATCTATTAATCAATACTATTTTAACAATCCCCTCTATTTTCTTTCTTACGTCTTCTTTATGCATGGAACTCACTCCCTGCTTATACGGCCTTTTGAATTATACGCCAATACCTCCATGCGTTTCCTTAATTGGAGTTTCTGTGTTGCCTTTTAACCTTCGTTCACACTTACTCTTTCCATTCTGCAGTCTCGTGAAGGCAACTGTTTGATAGTTGAAGAAAAGAAGTCAATTATCAATAAAACTCGCATTTATATTGAACTCTGGGCCATCAGATAGATAGATAGATAGATAGATAGATAGATATGATTATGAATTATATCATATAGCAATTCTCACATGAAATGATCACCCATTATCACGCGGTGAATGTACTGTTTGGCCTTGACATCTAAATACAGATGCGACTCCTTGTTCGAGTTACCTCTATTGAAAGTTAACCCCAGTGAATATTAAATCCATTGTATATATATATATATATATATATATATATATATATATATATATATATATATATATTTGTGTGTGTGTGTGTGTGTGTGTGTGTGTGTGTGTGTGTATGCGTGTGAGCGAGTGGGTGAAAGTGACAATTGGAAAAATTAAGAGAAAAGCTGGTGTCACGTCTCAAAAATTTTTATTATCACCTTGCAGTTGTCTCAATTTTTGTTTTCCTTCTGATTGTATTTCCATCAACATTCTGTCGGATCATCTCACATCCACACAACGAACTTATATATATATATATATATATATATATATATATATATATATGACTGTGCTCTTACCATTGAGCTAAACAGACACTGGTAATGCAAAGGCTCAAATAACTGCTCTATCTCTAAATTCTGATTATTACACTGTGAATGTATCACTTGGCCTTGACAGCATAAATAGAACAAACAATCAAAGAAAATGTGGCTGTAGCAGGAATCAAACCTGCGACCGATAGGTAGCCACTTTAACGTATCATCGCTATTACCCTTGAGGGAAACAGCCACTGGTAATGCAAAGGCCAAAATAATTGCTTTATCTTCAAATTCCCATTTTATTTATTCGCTGTCTATAACTGCTGTATCCGTTTCTCGTCACAGACAATTATATCATTAAGAAATGGATATATATAATTTGAACACCTTTTTGAAATGATCTCCCGCTGTTACGTGGGGAATGTATCATTTGTCCCAGAAATCGTAACATTTATCAGTGGCTTATATTACAATTTAAAAAAATATCACCCAGAAGCTTTTCCTTTTTTTCCCCCAGGATTTGTCTCAAAAAAAGGAAAACAAATTTTAATTCATGATAAACGTAGAATTGGGCCTTTTAATTCAGTGTTAAAAAATGGTAAAACGTCATTAATGAATGTTGACAGCTTATTTGACAAGGGGAAGATCAAAGCTTTTCTTTACTCATTTTTTCAAAATGGCGATCGAAAGCGTAATTGATATAAAACACAAAATTAAAAATTAAACTTAATTTAAACTTCAATTGAAGAGCGAATAACTAATAAAAATCTTGAAAAACTTGATAAGGGTTATATCTGAATCGTGTCTAAAATGACTCTTTCAATTAGTAGAAAATTAAACAGAAAAATAACAGGCTGAGTCTTTGGTTTGATCTCCAGTCTACCATACTTACAAAAAAGCTATCATTGAAAGGAAAAGCAATAAGGTGTACACAATTAATCTTTATCGCAGATTTTTTCTATAATCTTTTTCTCATTAATACCTTTAAGATTCCGACGATAAAATTAAATTTGGTACGGTTTTTGACGTGTTTTTATCCCAAGGTGTCAATTCCAAGTAAGTGAGTTCTCTTGCACACCTCTACTCCTAATTTTCAATGCTTTCTCTCATCTCAACTAGCTGTCACTGTGGCGATCCGGTAAGCTAGGTGTTCTGTTGAAACATAGCCCGGCCCTGCTAGCTGTCAACGGCCTGATTGTTGCAATTTCAGTGCAACTGTCAAAACATTCCATTACTGGAAACAAGAAAATTAGTTTCCCATTTTGATCTGCGATTACATTCTTGAATAAATTGAATACTATCAAATTGATTTTCACGATGAATTATTTATTAGGTGTGCGGTGCACAATTAGCACACCCAGAATATACGCCCCCTAATATATGTGTATGTATACATAAACACATACTAACCCAACACCTACTTTCTAGCGAGTCCATGAATGTACTCTGGCTTTCAAGTAGTAATGCTCGCAAAGCATCGGGGAAAAAAAGTCCGTACTGCATCAGGTTGGTACGCGCTATTTGAATCTGCTGTCAAAGGAGTCATCCCTCATCAGTCACGAACTATATTTGAAATACCAAAACATTTTTATTCCTCCTTCATTAGAAACTGTCAATCAAAACTGTCACAAAAAATTCCAACATGAGTTTCTGCAGTTTTTAGGTCTGTCTATCTGTTTGTCTGGCTGGCTAAGTATATATCATGTATACAAGCCGCACCTAAACGGCTGAAATTTTGTGCAATTATTACTTATGTCCGGAAAAAATTTTTGAATTTTTTTTTCCGAAAATCCCTTCTCCTCGGAAACGGTTTACAGAGGGTTCAATTTGCAGTGTATTTTTTTTACCGTAAATTGGTAAATTGTTCGGTTCCACGCATGCTTGTCTTTGTTTTGTATTGTTTTTGTTTTTTTTTGAAAATTCAGACTTTTTAGTGATCACTGTCCAAAAAAGGCAAGTGAAGAAACTTATTCATTAATCAACGCTTGTCCAATTTTTTAATTGATCACCCTCAACTCCTTCACGACCTACTTCCAAAAGACATAAGTCGTATGACGGTTCCTATTGACTGACCAACTAGACCTATTTTGAATATTTTTTTCGGAATGAAATTTGCAAAACAGCAAATAAGATCTTGAAGGAAAAGATTAAAAATATATCAAATTGTTCAACTTCATTTTAATATTTTGGATATATATATATATATATATATATATATATATATATATATATGTGTGTGTGTGTGTGTGTGTGTGTGTGTAATTCTTTACATATTTTTCTTTCGATGTTATCATTGTGGGATTGAAATGCCCTCCTCTCAATTGTCTCATGCTCAATTGTACACACAATCAATTGTTACCGCTCGGTTGTCTTGCTCAATAGTCACACTCTCAATTGTCACCCTACTATTTTTGCTGAGCGCATCAGTACCCAATTTTTTCCTTACTCTCTTTTTTCTTTCTTTCTTTCTTTCTTTCTCTAATCGCATCAACCTTCTTATCTTTGACGAATCTTTCTCTCTCTCTCTCTCTCTCTCTATGCTTTTTCCATACTCTCTTTCTACCACCTGTTCTTACTTTCTCGCACTTTCTCCACTGATTCCATTTTTTTGTTATCCCCCATCTCTCTTTCTTTGGATCCTTTCAATTTACTGATAATTTTTTTTTCTGTTTGTTCCTACGTTTCACTGTCCAAAAAATTTAGAAGAAAAGTTCATCGCTTACAGAGAAAACAAACAGTTCAGCTTATTTTGCGCTACTGTATAATCAACGTTACCACTGCATTTACGACTCAGCAACTGAGCTAGTTCTGCCAAAGTTAATGGGTTAAAATGCGACTAGATCACAAAGGGATCAACGTCCGAATTAATAAAGATCATAATGTAAAACCAACGCAGGGGAACGTTATGCCAACGAAACAAGACAATGAGAAAATTGATCGCTTATATTCATCTCACTCGTTAATTCGATACTCTGTGATCAGTTAGTGATCATTACGTAACGTTGCGAGGGAGTAAAATGCATTGGCTACCAGCAAGTTGGTTACCAGAAGCAATTGCAATCATTATCCCGATGTAAAATAAAGAGTAGACGTAATCAGGAAGGCAAACAGGCTTAGACGTGTGTTGTTCAAATATACGATAACTCCAGAAACATTAGAAAGAGGTATATTTGTGAATATCATAACTCCTGTGCTGGGTTTTTCTCGTAAAAGTTCATAGACATAGTTAATCTTCATTTCATGTTTAAAACAGATTCATCTTAATACAAATCGAATAATATCTCATATATACGTAAATGTTATAGTTCTTATAGAATATATGAACCACGTTTTGTCATTGATCAAGCTTAAAAATGTGGGAATGTAGGACGACTGTTTCGCCAGTTTTCAAAAGGTTACTGGTCCAAATAATCAGATGTATATATAGCCATGTAAATTTACAATCATGTTAAAAAAGAACAACTCCTTCGATCAATTTTTACATATAAACCCACAATACCTACAACCGTGTAACGCAAACAACTTTTGATCTGATTTGTTTTATTCAAACTTGTTGTCTTAAAAATGTTTGTTATATCTTTCTAAGTTTCTGCTGCTTAGTTTTATTTGTATGTGTTATTTCATTCTTTATTGTGGAGATCTTCAGCTGTTTTATCATAGCCCTGTTTCGGGAGTATGAAAGAATAGGACAGGTTTCTTGCTATGGTACTCTCCGTCATATTCATCAATATCTCCATGAATATAGCTACTCTATGATTTTCAAGTTAGTAATCACTTTTACGGATGATTCTATTAATTTGGATTTCAGTTAAAGTAAAATCATTTTCCGTACACTTATTTCATATGTGTTACAGATAAACTCAGATTAGATTTGGATTAAGATTCTCATTTAGCTTTATACGTATTTAATGAAATTTTAATCGTGAATGTGTGTCTCCATAAGCATAATTATTCCATAGTTTTAATTTGTTTTGAAGTTAAAAAAATCCGTTACAGTTGTTGTATCAGTGTGGTTATATATATATATATATATATATATATATATATATATATATATATATATATTACCATAGGTAGACTACTTGTTACGAAAGCTAGTTCCGTAGACAATTTTCTTTTGTAAGTGAGGATCGAGCTCACTCAGTACTCTTCTATTGGAGCCCTGTGCCAGACTAAGTTGAAAAGTGAAAACACATATATACATGAATATGGTTAATAAAGAAGGATTTAAAGAAAATTCAATTTCTTAAAATACACTCATACATACATGTATATATTGGGGGCGTACAACCTGAAATTATTATAAGAATAGTATGAAATTATTTCCCCCGATCGTGCGTAAATAATATCGCACACCCCCACGACTAGTAGCCCAAGTTGCGCTTTGACATGGCAGTGGGCGGATCATGGTTTATGACAACAGATTTGGAAAGAACACTTAGGTGTATTGTAATCCAGGAGCACGCCTCGAGAAGTTTTGAATTGAGACTTTGTATGTATAAACCTATTGAAATTACAGCCATCTTTCATTATTTGTCGCCCAACCGGATCTAATAACAAAACTCGGAGCGATAGGGCGGAAGTGACTGAAAACGTTCATGCCTAAATATTTACAAAAAATATTAAATTATCAAAAAAAATTGAACTTTAGAGACAGGAACGTCATTGGGTGTATCAATTGATGTATATTCATATGCATTTTTATGTTATTAATCAATTTCTCCTGCCTTAAAAAAAAAAAAAAAAAAAACGAAAACAAGATGAAAAATAAAGCAAGTAATAGCAAAAGAATCATTGAATGAATTTTTTTCTTCTGATTTCTCTTTTCTTAAGATAGAGGAAACATTCTTCCATTTCTTTCTTTTTTTCCTATTGAATTCAACAGACCAAATTCAATAGAAATATCGAATCATTTTTTTTAAATTCAAGTCTAACGTTATTATATTACGTTCAAATAATAAGAATACTTATTTTAATATTTTTGTAAATAAGCATATATATATATATATAAACAAAAACAAATGATGCAATCCAGTTTATAACATTCAATTTATCGCAAATAAAATTAGGCATATTCAGGTGATTTAATCTTAATTTAGACATAGACATTTTTACCGGAGAGATTTGTCTTTGAAAACTTGTTTATGTCATTTACTAGATAAAGAAAATGGTGCATAATGATTTGAATAACATTTTCAGACAAATCACACTAATATTTTTCATAATTTGAATATCTTATCTTTGTAGTTGCCTTAAAATACAAATGTTTATCAAAATATCAAGCTGTATTGCAGACTTTGGAATTGTGAAAAAACATTTATTGATGTGCAACAACTTAATTAGATAATTAAAATTATCAGAGCGAACAGACATAATAATACGACCGACTTCCCCAGCTTTGCATCTGAACGATTTTTTTTAAAGAAATTCAGTCCGTATATTCATGCATGACAATTCATATCCGTTGCAATATATAATCAGTAAAGGTTTGAACCACCGTAGCCTCCAAAGGTGGTAAAGGGTTCTATACTTTTCTTATTTGTTTGTGTTTTTGTGAACCCGTACTCATGGTCATATCGTTTTGCCTTCAGGCTTGAAAATTGGTAGAGCTTTAGTATTCATTAAAGAAAATCAAATCTGTGAACCGTGACAATATGAATTGTAAGATTATAATATATCTCTTGACTAATTATTTGATAGAAACATAAAGATCACCTCTTCAGAGTCAGCGTAATTTTAGGTAAATTTCACCACAATGAATTCCCCGTAAAAAATTTACATAAAGTACGGAAGAAGAAAAAGGAAAAAAAAAAAGCTAATTGAAATATCAACTCGGTTATCTCCTCATATGGGGGGGGGGTTCTTTAAAAATATTTGATTGAAAATTTTGTATTCTAATCTGAATTTGTGTTTTTTTTTCAGAGTCATTACCGATTGATTAAATTATACTTGCGTATTTCTTGCTGATTTATTATCTAACCAGTTGATTTATAATTTAAGTCAGTAATCCATCTTGATAATTTGTTATTGTTGGATATCTGAAGGAATGGATTCCATAGATGACTACGAAATCTTTCAATATTGCTCGTATGTCATTCTGGGTCATTTATATAGCTGAAACATAAGTTGAACATGAAAAATAATGCCCCTACTCACTTCTGCGTTGGCTGAGTTTTTGACAAAAGATATTTCCTCACGGCATATAGGCTTGCATTATCTTTTTCAAACAACGTTTTACAAAATGTAATGATTTTTTCTAGCGAAAACTTTCATCCCCGTGACTATGAGGACATTAACATTGACTTTATTTTCGACAATCAGATAAAAATAGCATTAGATACGCGCATAAATATATAGTAAAATTTATATTCAGAGAATTAGATATAATTAAGACTAATTCCGTACAACGCTTCTGTGTTGATTGAGTTTTCTATTGAATATTTCTTGAAAAGGCATACAGGCTTCCCTTATTTTTTCAAACAATATCTTACGAAACCTGATTTTTTTTTTCTGATAAAAAACAGTGCCCTCTACCCCAAACTCACACATCAACTATGAGGATATCAACATTAACCTTATTTCCAACGATCAGATAAAAAAAAAAGCATTGGATATAAACATAAACATAAAAATCGCTGATTTGACTGGGACGCCTTTCATGCATCACCGTTTATTCTTCTTGTGGATAAATAATTATACAATTCATAATGCTATGGTTCATTTTTTTTCTTGAAAAAATGAATACGAAAACGAAGCGTAATGAGTGACGCATGAATATTTCAGTTGAATTTACCGTTAGTGAAGTGTGCAATTTACCGCGACCTATTGGTGAATATATATATATATGTATATGTGTGTGTGTGTGTGTGTTTGTGTGTGTATGAGAGAGAAAGTGTGTGTGTGAGAGAGAGAGAGAGAGAGTGGGGAACGCAAAAAGTAAGGGTCCAGTTTTGCATTATAGTTAAATTATAGATAGAGCAACACCTCAAAAACGTTTTGAAATGCTGTTTTACTCTGAACTTTTTTATTCATATATACTTACATATATATGTTTATAGTTTATCTATTCTTTCTCTCTCTCTCTCTCTCTCTCTCTCTCTCTATATATATATATATATATATATATATATATATATGTATATATATATATATATATATATATATATTGATATATATATTGATATATATATTGATATATATATACATATGTATTTGTTCGTACAAATGTATGAGAACGCTCAAAGGTTATAGAAAATAGGGCAACCTATAAGTTATCATAATCAAGTTTATAATCATCATCATCATCATCATCTTCGTTGGCGCTAAACTTCCTTGCATTGTATTTACCCGGAGGATTATGCAAGAGCTTTGACGACAGATAATTTTTTAGCTACATGCCCCACAGTGAATGCGTGTGTAGAGCATTTGGCGTTTTTTTATTCAAAGCTGAATGAGGGAGGCTAAATTCTGTTCCATTTTAGGTAACGATTTTGGGAGACTCTTCTGATATTGCAACAAGTCTATGGCAAGGATTGTCCAGGCTGTACGCAATGCCACGAGTGTTTCAAATCAGGAAGAATAACCATCAGAGCCAATACCCAAACTGGAAGTCCTTTCGAATCCACGATGACGATCACATTTTTGAAAAAAGTGTGTGCTGTGATCCGTGGAAATGGTCGCCTGACTGCCAGTGAAATTTCAGACGAAGAAGGAAACTGTGATAGATCGCGCCAAATGATTTTAAAAATAAAAACTGAGGAGGCATCGTGTTGTGGTAAAATTTTGTGCTGTATTATCAAAGCACGAGACAACTTTAGCTCCACAGCCACTCTTCTCTCTGGATTTGGCCCCTTTGGATTTTTTCTCTTCTCAAAGCTGAAATTCACTTCGAAAAGTCGTCGATTTCAGGCAATAGAAGATAAAGAACAAAATGTGGTACGAGACTAGCACACTTTCTTTTCAAATGACTTTTCGGAAACAGGAAAAACGCTGGAAACGGTGCATCGGCAGTGAAGCTAACCATTTCAAAGCAGAGACATTTCAGAAGAGTAATAAATTTGTTTTTGGAGAAGTTCGGTTTCTTTTCGGACACACCTTGTATATATGTACATTCACAAGCAAGCACTGGTAGATATATACGCAGATATGTACACTCAAACACTTATATTCATAAACACAAAGGCACATATATTCTCAGTTAAGCGTATCAGCTGACTGTAAATTTACGGAAGGCAACTGATAAGTTTCTTTTAAAGAGTTATATCCCTTTTTAAATATGGCATTAATTTACAAACGCCATGCATGTATAGACAGACAGACAGACAGACAGATAGAGACAGACAGACGGACAGACAGACGGACAGACAGCGACAGATAGACAGTCAAGTCGGTGTAATGACTTATTCTAGTCTCTTTTAAAGAGTTATGTCCCTTTTTAAGTATGGAATTATTTTACGAACGCCATGTATGTATAGACAGACAGACAGACAGACGGACGGACAGACAGCGACAGACAGACAGTCAAGTCGGCGTAATGACTTATTCACTTATATTACTTACATAACTTACGGTTGTGGCTAATTTATAGAGCTTGATTTTTCCCTTATTAATTAATAGATACTGCTTTTTTATTACTATCGCGCGTGGTAGTGACGAAACGTTGGTTACCTTCGTCAGAACTGTTTTTCTGGTCAACATTATGATTCAAAATGTTACATAGATGTAACGAATCTTACCATACGAGTCAGTCAGAAAAAATGGTTTTCCTTCTCCTGGATGAAATTTCTCCTTATCCCTCAAACAGTTGTCGTCACTATCATCAATTACCAGTGGGCTGCCTTGAACTCATAAAACAGCAAGCATAAGTAAATCACTGAGTGAGAAAACGCTGTCTGGGTTCTGAATCCATCTGGCCAAAGTCTTGACCTACTCAGACGTGGTCAGCCTCCCAGTTCCAAAATAAACATGTCCTACTCCCGGACACTCGAGGCTATTCCGATCCGTCCCATCGGTGGACACTGGTGATTTTTCTTTTTTCTTTCTTCTTTTTTTTTTTTTTCTTCTTTTTGTGTCAGTATGAAATGAATTCATCAAATCCGACAAATATTTGTACGTTATTTAAAACAGCCATTTTTCTCCCCCCATCCAGCCAGAAATAACGTTGGACCAAAGAATAGATTTAATCATAGATAGTGTCGGGGAAGGTTGTCACGCATTCATACGCTTTATTACGATGCAGCCGCAGACTTCTTCGTCATGGTCGTCTTCACCGCCTCTACGCACTTCATCAACCCCCCCCCCCCACCTCCACCTCGATATCTCTTGACTGCTGTTCTGCGGATTCCATCCCGTTCAACACAAACTCCATCTTACATATACTGGTAAACTGTTGGACCAATATACACACGTTCTGATCGGATTACATACATTGATGCATGCACAAAGAGACTTTGATTAACACTATCAATCATGTACATACCGACGATTTGTATCAATGTATATATATATATATATATATATATATATATATATATATATATATATATATATATATACATCAGATTACATATAAACTGATGTAAATTTTACTCAATTATGTGGACGTTTAAGTTAAGCAATTATTTTTAATGACCATCAGCAAATGATTAATGTCGGGGAAGTACAAATAAATGGAAAAGGAAATCAAAAATATTAACTATATTAAAGAGGCCAAACTCCAAGCAATCGATGTAATACTTTTGAATCATGCAAAATCACACATAGATAGATAGATAGATAGATAGATAGATAGATAGATCTGGTTAGTCGATCAAAAGAAACTGTCATGTGACCAACGCCTTCTGGCAGCATGCCATGGTGGTGGGATGATCAATTGAAACATTCGAAGAATTGGTAACGAGTAAACAAGTTGTTTCTCTCACCATTTGCTAGGCAGTGATCACTGAAAAGTATGAATTTTCGAAAAATAAGCAGGCACAATCTAAGCACTAATTTAGCCTAAACTTACATTGCAAACTGACCCCGACTAAAAAAGTGTTGGAGGATTTTTTTAATTACTTTTTTCCACACATAATGAGAAGTAAATGCTTAAACTTTCAGCCCTCTTGCTCTATCGTTGCAGCTTGTACGCATGAAATAAATTCATTCAAAGCCACTTGAAAACTGAAGAAACTTATTTTGACGACAATTTTGGTTGACGGTATTTTAATAGATCGATAGTTATTAGTATGTACTGAGTTATACTGAGCTTAGATTGGTATGAAGCACAGGGTTACACGGGAAAATTGGTTGTAGGGGAATTTTGTTGCATCAGTCTCCCAAGAGGAGAGAGTCTGCCTACCTTGAAAATCGGCTTTAATCTGAGTTCAGACTCCGACCATTGGTACTGGTAGGAATTACGAAGCTATATTATTCACGGACACAACCGACTTCCCATGTATCTTTAGTTACTTACTAACCATAGCTTAGTTCTGGCATAAGGCCACTAGTATTGGACATCCAGTGAGAATAGAACCCACAACTCAATAGTAGTGATCTGTGAGACCTGCTTGTTAACTATTTCACAACGCCCCTATATCTGTATCTATATCTATGTATAATCATTTTTTCCTGACACGCTCGGCGCCTCCATCTTTGATGTTCCCTTTACATACTCTAAACAATATCAATAGTCTTATTATCTTGAAATTTTACTACTATTTGATGAAGCCTTATCATTTTGTATTATTTTTTTACTAGTATTTACTCCATCTTATTTTTGCAATAGTATTGCAACTACTCAGACAGTCATTTATTTTTGTAAAAAGCGCGGATTCGAAATAATTTTTTTTCAAACTTTAGTAAATCTTGAACTCGCATCTGTTTTTCCACCAGCAGTAAAGCAACTGTCACTGTGCGACATGTTTTTCGAGATAATATTTCTCGATTGAAATAATTCACCAATTCGAACATCAAAGAGAATCACCAAGTTTATTTTGCGCATAGTGAACCAAGTGAAGAGTAAATTACAAATGCAATTCTCTTGTAGAATCGCTTGAAAACATCGCTCACCAGCAGGTGTCCTTCGTGTTGCGATTAGAATTACTTTTATAGTCTAGAAAAAAAAAAACAGAATATACGAGGTCTCTCTAAGTTGAATATCTCGGGGAATCGTTTGCACAGCCTTAATATAACTTATCAAGCAATCTGGGGGAACTTATGCTCAGAAACTCTCTTGTGGGGTAACACAGTCGTCAGTTGTATGAGTTTTATGTACTGTCTGATCGCTACATTCAAAATGATCATGGAAGTCAATCTTCAAGTCTCGTGCTGTTTTTTTTGTCTTTTTTTTTTGTTTTTTGTTGTTGTTTTTTTTTTTTTTGGCAGGATTTGGTAAAACATCGCATCGCCAAGGTTGGTAAGCCTCCCTCCAAACCGTGGCCGAGATGAAGGGGAACGCAACGAGGCAACTAATGACGATTTCGAAATGGGAAGGGGACGCTGGGATAAGTGTATCAAGAAATAAAGTGTCATTATTCAGTGTAGACTATTTTTCGTTAATATTAAATGACTGGATACTTTCCAGACAGAGCTCGTACTTCTGAAAGACCAACGTGTGTGTGTGCTAATTTTTTTTGGCACCTCCTGAAAACACGACGTGTGACGAGGAAAAAAAAGCTAAAAAGAAGAATCAATTCTGTGCGATTAAAACATGTTTTAGACCGCTTTTCAGAGAAATCTTCCGTGAAAAACAAGAGCGATTCTGTCATTTCCTGGGAGTTAACTCTCTTGACAGACAAATTTGAAATCTGTAAAAGATTTAAAGAATAAAATAATCATCATTTTAAGAATTTTTCACAGGAATTGTTACTTAGACGATTACTTTATTGAATTATCAAAAATATCATTTACTCTTCACTTGAAATATTATCAAAAATGAATTTATTCTCGCCAAGGTATTTTCCGTGAATGATGATCCTAACGAAGTCGCGATTGGTGCTTACTGCTCCTCTCAAGTTGGTATGGATGATCAGAAGAGAAAGGGAAGATGGAACAGTTATATTTTCTTTGTGTCAAAAAATGAATTTATTTCATTTTGTGAGCCAAAAGCGTGAAATTCTATTCTAATAATGTAGGTATTTGGGCAAATATAATCAACTATTTTTAATAATTTTCTTCAGGGAGGTAATAAAAATGAAAAAGAAATTTGTCAACCAGTCTCCCATACTTACTAATTGCTTCACAATGGATATGATTAAACATAAAATTAACACAATTGAAAATCTCCAGTCCATTAGATTTTTTAGAATTATAGTCAGTTTTATTCAACTATGAAGTTTCATGACTATTCTGGAGATTTTGAAAATATTCAAAAACATTCATCCATGAAATTGGCTTTTGAAAAAAATATTCATACTTTGAGCAAATACCTACCAATTTCACAATCTCAAAGTGCTCAATTTTTCCCGACCCAGATCATTATTTCCATATCTAAGTATAACTTACATTGATTTGATTTATCTTTATAGTTTTATAGATATTTTTTATTCATAGGATATTGAATAGAGATTTGATGAAATAATGAAATTTAAAACTATCCATAACTAAAAGCATCCAAAATTGTTCCAAAGATTCTATTGAAACAGGATACTTATTCAATTTTTAGTAGAATTTTAAATCTGCGTATATTTTACATTGAAAATTTCTATATGCAAATTATTACTTCCCAATGTTTACATTTCTTCTGCAACAACGGTCTCCGGTTCTAAACAATTAAAACGAATAAGATCAAAAAAGTCTCCACTTATTTCTTACAATAAAAATGATTCTTACACAGGTTTTGACCGTTTTTTCTCTTAACGTCAAAAGTTCGGGCGGTACCCACCAACTTTATGCATACGTAGCCAACACTTTCGTATTCATATGGGGATACTGTATATATGGAAGGCCTAAGTGCCAATCTTCTGCTGAATATTGGTTCTGATATGGTACTAATCTCCATATATAAAATCATGCCTAAAGAAGGTTGGAGAACTTATCAGCTGAAATACTGAGTTAAAACAATAAAGATGAGGATTCTAGTTTGAATCATTTATGTAATAATGGTGATGCTCCTTCGGAAAGTTTCAGACGATATTTTCATTCTTCGTTCGATGAGAGATTGTGGGGGAAATGCACAATCAATCGATGAAGATCTCAAAACTGGATTGCACTATATATAATTACTCTTTTAAAAAACTGACGGTGATTTTGAAAGCCGTTTTAAAGTAGTTTGCATCAAAATTTGCGGCTATGTCTTCGGATAGTGACCAATAAAACTGGATCAGAGGATTTCAAAGATAGGGAACCATACTGGAAAGTAAGTAAGATGAAGGAGATGACATATATGTTTTTGTATGAAAAAAAATTGTACCAGTTGACAGGATGTGGAGATAAGTACCAGGTCGAAGTTCAGGAAAGCAGTAAGATCGTATGAGAACATTGGATGTTAGGGCTTTCCGAGTCTGATGTGAATACGACAATGGTTGCAAAGGAGATATCCCTTTCAAGCCAAATTGCTAAAAAGTTACACACACCTTTGGCATTTTTGTAAGTCTACCCCCACCCACCTAGTCTCCATTTTTTACAGTATATATTCAAACCTTAGATGCATAAACATAAAAAGATACTTATGAATAGGATTTCAACGCGCTACCAGACTATAGTCTCTTTTTGCAAAACTTTCGTAATAAGCGTTTCGATTCAGTAACGAAATAGTTACATTGTGTACGACGCGCCATATAAGGACGTCTTTTATGAATGTTGTATTGCAAAAAAATCGAGTGAAATACAGTACATAATTACGGCTTAACAATGTTCCCTACAATGCCTCGCTTGATTAATGCCAAGGTTTGCACTATTATGGGCTTTATTGAATAGTTTTTCATTTGCTGAATCTTTCCCATTTCATTGTCTGTTGAATGACTATTGAGGGTCCTCTAAGTCGTCATTAGGGTCATGTTGTTATCCTCAGGGCATGCAATATCCAGAATAAGGAAATAAATTACCCAACCCATCTTTCCTATTTTTCTTTTCGTCCTATTTAAGAATACCAGGCCGATTCTGAGTTATTATCTTGTAGTTACTATTAGGATTATAAAAAAAATGGCATAAATATGTACTCATACGTACATACATACATGCATATATCTATACAAATTTTGAGGGGTTATTTTTTGTTTTGTTTCATGATTCATGTCTCTTTTCCGCTAATACTACGAGGCCTTTCGACCTAATATTCTGCTTGTATACCGAGGAGGAATCAACTTGCCACATAAGCTATGTGAGGTTGACCTCGGAGGTCATTAGATGTCACCAGAGGTCGTTTTTTGGTAATTTCCTGCCAAGGTAATTGATTGTTTTGTTTTTGTTGTTGTTTTTTTGTTTGTTTGTTTGTTCATTGGGTTTGGGGTTTGTTTTTTGTTTTTTTGCTGTGTTGCGTAAGGAGAAATATATCAGAGAACATATTTCTCCTGTTTGGTCATATTTCAGGTCATTTCCCCCGGTCAACGCCGGATGTCCCTGGAAGTATACATACATACACATTAGTACCCCCCCCATATATATATATATATATATATATATATATATATATATAGTTAAAAATACTAAAAAATACCATTGTTTATTTAGAACCCTTTGAAAAGCATACTTGCTTGGGAACACCGTGTAGAGTCTTTTCTGTCCTTTTTATCACTATATATATATATATATATATATATATATATATATATATATATATATGTGTGTGTGTGTGTGTGTGTGTGTGTGTGTGTGTGTGTATATATATATATATATATATATATATATATATATATGTCAATCTCCTTACCCAGAAAAAAGGGTCTTTTCTCACTCACTGAATCATTCAAACTACCTAATTGCTCAATGTAGTTTGCTGGAATTTATAAAAAAAACTTCTTTGAATCCCTATAATCGGAGAGAAGAACGTTTTCCCCATTAGAGTCTGTTAATGTTGAGGTATTGTAAACTCAGTTCTAATCACAACATTTCACAAAATTCATTTAATAAAATCTATCTGTTATCACCAATCTTAGATGACATTTTTCCGTTCCATGTACATTTGCTGACGTATGTTCCTTTCCGAAAGTTGATTCGTGATCCATTTTCCTATCCTCTTCTGAGAACTACGGTCGACTGATCCACCTCTATTTTTTTCTGCAAGTTAACGTGTTGTTTGTACTGCATCTTCCTTCAAAAGTTCCTCCAAGTCATCAATTTTAGGATTCTGAGCTCGTCAGAGCGTTCTTTAGCCTTGGACTCATTTATAAAACTTCTCAAACCATTCTCACGCTTAAACCTATCGCATGAGCCTCTGTGGCCTATTTTCCGCTGTCCTTTTACCAAGTCATATATGAGTAGTAAACAATGTCGATTGTGCATTTTTTAAAATTCAATTTTGATTTTCACAAAAATAAGTTATCTATCTTCAGTATAGAGTCGTAACCAATGGTGCAGTTTCAAACTTCAGTCCCTCCTACTTTACCCTGGCTTGGGACCAGCTATGGCGTCTGTCAAGCAGGAGGTTTCTCAGTCAAAGTAACTATCTCTTAGGTAGACGGCTTTTCAGGGCTGAAGGGCTTCAACTGTACATAGCTTGGACAGAATAGGATTTATGCCTCTCCCAAGGGTATTGAATCTATTTCCCCACCAGCTATGTGGATGACTAAGTATGTACATGCGTTTACATTTTACATATTTTCTGCGATTGTATGTATATTCAGCGTATTCGTGTACTTGTGTGTAATTGTGTTTATATGCCACTGTTGATGCGTTTGAGTTCGTGTGTATGAACGTGTTTGTGTTTTTATTGTGGGTGTATTATTCGTATTCGTTGCGTGCTCCTATTAGTGTATGTATGTGTGTGTGTGTGTGTGTGTGTGTGTGTGTATGCGTGCATTTGTGCGCGTGTGTGTGTGCGTGTGTATGCGCGCTCGCTCGTGTGAGTGTATGCGTCCCAGCGCCCGTAACGTAATACAAGATGTTTGATATATCTTTATTGAAATTTGGCAAATAGATCAAGACCTCTACAATTTTTTTTCTTTCTTTCTTTCGTCTTATTCGGACCAAATCAGATTTGGCTCTCTTGTTCGCTTTCATAAAGGCAACAACAAATCAAGACATAGAAATAGAATTTATTCAATGAACACATTTTTCTGAAGGCAAGTGACGAACTCTCCGTTGAAGGAGAGTCACAAATACAGACTTTTTCGTCAAACAGTGAACGAGATTAAATTGCAAAATTCATCTTTTCCTGACTTTTCAAAACCAACATAAAAGACGGAGGTGAGGATGTCAGCGTTCTGAATTAAAAACCCTTGTCTAAATCCTCCGACATTTTTCTCTATTTTGGTTTATTTATCTATTTTTATTTATTTTTAGTGTGTGGGTTAAATGTTATGTATATACAATATGAAGGTAATAAGTACTGTTAGAGAGGAAAATATTTCTTCATTTTTTTATCGTCTATTACCGTAGCTATTAATAGGTTTTCCTCTCCTTACTAGAAATACTTTCTGAGTTTCTTAGTCTCTAAATTTTCTGATTCAATCTTTTTTTTTTTGAAGGTTCCTGTAATAAGTTATTATTTTTGCACTTATTTAGTTTTCTCAAGAGTACTATCTGACCACTCTCGCTATGGATCAAATGAGTATTCTTAATACTCTATTAGAGCAATAATTATTAAGAAAAATAATTACAATTACGATGATTTTATTAATATTTTGTACTAGTTTAATTTTCAAATCAGTAATATTTAGTGGCTCTCATGATCATCATCAGATTTTTATCGTCTGTCGTTGGACACAGACCTTCCTCATTCGCCACACCTCTCTATTATGGGCGTCGCGGAGCCAATACTTTCTGAACTTGTTTAGTTTGTCTCACCATCTTGTATTCCGTCGGCCTCAGTTTTGCATGTAATCTCTGGGGATCTATGTTGTGAATTGTGATGTTCATCGGTTGTCCGACATTCTTGCAACATGACCAGCCCATTGCCATTTGAGTTTTCTGATGGATTCTGTGATGCCTCGGACTCCTGTTTCTCCCCTAATTTATTGTGCTATTGAGTGATCTCTCCTTGTGATGTTCAGCATGATTCTTTCATGTTGCACGTTGCATGGTTCCCAGTTTGAGGGTCAGTCTCTTAGTTAGGTCTCATGGAAGATAAGTTTACGCTCTCACGTTGCTGTCAACTAAAGAGGAAATAGACAACTTCTACGATGACTGGTGGTTCTCACTGGAAATCAAATAGCACCAAATCACCAAAGCATAGTAATCTTACTGGTTTTAGTAGTGTTGTCGTCTTGGTGGTTCCAATTTTTTCTCAATCTCCAATTAATCCAGGCCCTTCGAAGGACTTGTTGTTCCAAGCGAGCTAATTATAACAAGGATCCAATCGTTACTCCGATATTCCACAAGTTTAATCAGTTCTCTGATAAGGTCTAGATATTTATCCATTTGCTGCTCTCTGATAATTCCATCATTTGACTTGCAGTAACTGCAAAATCCACAATCATTCTTTTTTGCTTTGTTTACGATGATTAGATCTAGTCTTCTGGGATTCTTTGGGATGATAGGTTTGATTTTAAAGTCCCATCTACTTTTACTAGAGAAAGCTTCTATTTTGTTCTTATATCAATGCTCTTCATGTTCTAATCAAAATCGCTTGCATTTATTTGACATCTACCAGCTCACCTTTCATTTCCTATCCACACTGTATACTAGTATGGCTGAAAATGTTTCATCTAATTGAAAAATCGAGATAACATTACTACTGCTAATACTACTTGTGTACGTTAAAACAATAACAAATATGGCGCCAATCGATCGGTGAAGAATGAGGGATAAGTTTTAATGGTAAGATGTGATCTCCTGTCTGAGTTAAAAGCTTTCGTTGCTCAAGCAGCAAAGCAGCTCATGCAAATAAGCAGGCTTCCCAGGGCTAATGGTTGAAATCGTGTTTCGCCAGAAGTTCTCTTATTTCCGACACGCACTGTTTACTAGCAGCCGTATTATTATTATTATTATTATTATTATTATTATTATTATTATTATTATTATTATTATTATTAATAATAATAATAATAATAATAATAATAATAATAATAATAATGATAATAATAATAATAATTTTCACACCAGTTGCCTGGTGGTTACAGCTGGAGACAGAGTGAAAACAAGTCTCCTCAGACATCCAGCTTCCCTCTCCACACAGTTTCCTTAAGTCTCTGGCCTGACTCTGATATGTATTTCACCTATCTCAACAGCGCTGTGGTTCGGACCCCCACCACCATTTGCTTATCTTTTTTGTTCTAATACTTTCCTCAGTATTTGTGCAGTATCCAACAGTGCTGTGGTCTATATGGTCTCAATCCTTCCTCTTATCCCCATTTCTTCCAATCTCGCTTTCAGTGTCTTTGGTACAGTTCTGAGGTCACCTACTTTTACTGGTACTACCCTGACTTTCATGTTCCATACCTTCGTCAGCTCCCTTGCCAGGCGTTGGTATTTTCCAAGCTTTTCACCCTCTCTCATTTACTCCGTGACCTGCAGCCATAGCTACGTCTATTATTTGGCAGGTTCTCCTCTCCTTGTCCACGATTACAAGATCTGGTCTTCTCGCTTGGTCGGTCAGTTTAGATATTAAAGTATTATTATCATCATTGTTATTATTAGCACTACTACTACTACTACTATTATTATTATTATTATTATAATCACTACTGCCGGTACTACTACGATTATTATTGTTGTTGTAATCATTATTAATACTATTACTATAACTATTGTTACTACAATCATTATGATCAATATTATCATCATTATCATTATGCTGTTTTTATCATTGTTATTATTACTACTATCATTACTATTACCATTATTATTACTTTTACTATAATCACTATTACTATTTTTACTAATATTATTATCATCATAATCGTTATCATTATTACAAAAATTATTATCATCATCATCGTCTTAATCATCATCATTATCATTACTACTAAAATTATTATTATTACTATTATTGCTGACGATGATGATAATAACGCTCATTGAGTTTTCACACCAGCAGTGATTGAAGGCTTTCAGTGGAGATCAAGTGACTTCAAGTCTCCCCAATACTCTAGAGATCTCCTCTTTTTCTAGCGAACTTTAGAAAGGCTGTCGTCTGGATACTCTCAGCCCTTCTTCAAATTTTCAGTTCCTCCAACCTCTTTGGTCGGTTCCAAGGGACTGTTCCCAAGGCTCCGACCAGAATTGACTCAACCACCACTTTCATATTCCACAGCTTCTTCGGCTCCCTGGTAAAGTCCAGGTACTTATCCAAATTTTCACTTCCTTTCAGCTTCATCCTGAGGTCTGCCGTAATAATGCAACCACCATCTGACATGTTCCTTTATCCTTGTTCACTTCTGCAAGATCTGATGTTCTTGGTTGTTCTTAGGTGATCGTTCGAATCTCTATGACCTCCAGTCATCAGCAATGGACTAACAGGGGCGAGAAGTCCCCTTTTCCCCTTGCTTATTCTCACATACAGTCTACATCGTCTTCGGACGATGTCATTGGTTTTCTTCTTCTATTGTCCTGGTTTTCCTTGTCCAGCCTTAAAAGGATCCCGAGTAATACACATTTTAATCACTGTGGACATTATCAAGGCATCTATTCCATGATCAAATTATCATTATTTGCCTATCTGTTCATCTCACTGGTTGATTGTGTCTGCTTCCAAGATCCCTGAGTGTTTATACCATTCTTTATCGTTGGATAATTCTCAGTATTTGTAGTTTCCTTTCCTAAAGAGTGCTCTGGTTGTTTCCTGGTTGAGTATTTCAGTTCCTTCTGTAGTTTCTTTTTTCCTTTACCATTGCCAGCAGTGTGCAGTGTGCATTCCTCAATTCCGAACTCAAATCTAATGTCTGAACTACGGATCCTGACCATTTGCAATAGATTCTCTAGTTTCTGCTTTTAATCATTATTATTATTATTATTATTATTATTATTATTATTATTATTATTATTATTCATCGTGATCGTTGTTGAAAATTGAGTGACTGTGTCTCCTCAAATCTCCAGTCCTCCTTTAAACACTCTCGATCCTCGCCAGTTGCCTGGTGGTCATCACTGAAAACTAAGCGACAGTAAGTCTCCTCGGGTCTCCAGGCCTCCTCATGTCGTCGTCACATATCACTGCAGCTCTGTGGTTTGCATTGTACCAACCTTCTCCAAACTTCACTTATACATGCTTTTTTCATTTTAGTTGATAGTCAATTGCTAACAAGTGGACGTCGTAGATTTTATTACTTATATTACTCTCCTCAGTATTCATGCTGACACAAGGAGCGTTTTTATTTTCCAGGACTGTCTCCGGTTAGTGCTGATACCATTGGTGCGCATGACTGGATCCCAGTCTTTGCTTAGTTCCTAGGGTATATCTGTTGCTACCCTGTCATGCCTGTTTTTGTACTCCTTTTGGGCTAGTTTATTACATTCACTTGTTATGTGATTTGCAGTCTTGCCCCTTTCTCCTCAAGGTAGCATCTGCTTGGGTTTCGCTTATTTTTGCCCTGACACAGGTTGTCCCTACGCATTTGTTTTTGACTGCCAAGATGAACGATCATTAGCTACTTTTTAGGTGTTAGATGCACAGCTTCGGGTGCTTTTTATAATGTTTTAACTATTTGATTACACACAATCTTCTTATCTTTTGGGCACAGTATTCTGCGTTGATGCGTTCTCTTCCGCCTTCTTTTCTCTCCATGTGTAGTCTATATGTGTCATCTCTCGAAGGCCGTCAATTATATGATAAATTAATGTTGCGAATCGTTCAGGGTAGGCGTCTGGAGATAGATATAACTGGGCAGAGACAACGCTCCTCTGGGAAGAGTGTTAATGATTAGGATTGGATCAGGCAAGTAGTATAAGCACAACCTGAAAAACTATCTTAAGAGAAATAAAGTTATACTGAACTCTCAAATTCAGACGGATCAAATAATCAAGACCGGATGTCCAGATGACTAGATCTAGTCCCTGAAAAACATAGAAAAGAGGATCTGTCATATATTGAAAGTCACCGTTCTAGCTGACCTCAAAGAGAAATTGGTATAGAGTAGAGAGCTAGATAGCCAGTGCAGTGAAATAAGCTGTGGAATAGAATGGCGACAATTCTATTAGTCATCATTGGAGCACTCATTCCTGAAGAACTCTCTGAAAAGACTGGAAAAAAAAACGGAAAACCAAAGTAGAACAAGAACAACCCAGATGACATTACTAAAATCAGCCAGAATACTTGGGCGTGTGCTGTAGCATTAAAGAAACTTGTTGTCACTTGATCACCAACGAGAGCTACCAAGTAGATCTAGCGTGCTAAAGTCGATAAGTACATATTAAGGAATGTCATTATCGCACTTTTATTCATTTTAATTGTATTTTCTCATCATCGTCATCAACATCATCATCATCATCATCATCATCATCATCATCATCATCATCATCATCCTAGTTGATATTCTCGCTGTTGCAGTTTTCGTCTTATTATCGTGGCTGTTTTGTCTCTTTGTTCTTGAAGTACCACGATTCTATCCAGCCTGTGGCTACGCACATGTAATTAGATAAATCAAGTCTGCGTCTGACCTGAGTTGTCTGCTCCTGATCCCTAATCTTCTTCGTTGTGACTTGTGTAAATTCTTGTTGTTTATTCATTCACTTATTGGAGTTAATTCAAATCAAATTTTGTCTCCCTAACCCGAAGCTCCTTTTTTTTTATTTCATTTCAGTTTTCCCATTGAAATGGTTTATTCACGAAAAGAGGTAATCGTTTCGTTGTTTAGTGTCTTTACATAAATAACTGAAATTTACGAATTAGACAATCATAGAAAAAAGTATTCAATATAAATGCCTTAGAGCAACGAATAGAAAAAAAATTATAATGTTATGTATAAACATTGACATGAATGATCATTTTCTTGTTTAAATCATATTGTGAAAGAACAATTTTTTTGAGATTATTATTTTTATCGTTTAATAAGATAAATATGAACTTAGCTCGACATCAACAATCAATTTGGACGTGAAATTCAAACTTTTTTTCAAATTCTATCATTGCTTCAAAAACATACTCGAAAAGCCTTTGATATTCTTAGATCATAGAAATTAGAAATGAGATACTACAAAAATATTATAACTTCTACAATCTCTAATAATAATTAATGAGTTCGACGATGTAAACAAATGATCAGCAGATAATAGAGGCTGTCCAAAAAAATAAAAATTGCAAGATACCCCGAGACTTTGAGATCCAGACTGACCAACCAATCCAAACTAAGAGAATTGATTTGATATTTAGAATCAAGGAAAAGAAGATCTGCCAGTTCATGAAAGCGACTGTATCAGAGGACCGGAGGATGAAAACGGAAGAAAGCAAAAAGTTGGGAAAATACCAGAACATGTCTTGAGAACCAAGAAGACTGTGGATCATTAAGGAGTACTTGGCATGGTGCCAATAACACTAAAATCAACGCTGAATGAATTGGAATCCAGAAAGAATAGAGACTGAAGATTGCGGTGGTGTTGAAGTCTACAAGGATACTAAGGAAGGTGTTAGAGATTCGAGAAGACTTGCTGTCACTCGATCTCTAGAGATAACCATCAAGCGTCTGGTGTTAACCTGCAAATCGATGAAATTTTATGCTACTGCTACAGATAATAATAATAATAATAATAATAATAATAATAATAATAATAATAATAATAATCTAATCATGTAACAGACATATGCAAATTAGTTCGTTTGTTTATTTGGTTTATCTGAATGCTCATGTTCTTGTACATAGAGGATTCGTCATAATCTGATGCATTCACGTCTAAGGGATCATATGGAATCGGGGAAAATGTGATAGTTGTTATAAGAACGATTATTATGTGAAATGTGTCATAGGACCGCAGTGTGTGCGACTGAGAGAAAAAAAATCATTTATTGAGTGAGATGCTCTTTCTCCTAACTGTATACAATTTTACAACGGTCAGATAGTGATGAGAGTACAATTGCTAATTAGTTACAGACGTTTCTGGTCAAAAACTCGCAAAAATGTACCAAAAAGATCAAATGCGAAAATAATGATAATGATTGTTTATAGTCAAAATGGTTCTAAATTTTAATCATGTCCCAACCAAAAAGTTCATGGCTGAATGACTAAAAAAAGAAAAGAAAACGAATGTAGAACTATTCGGCTGCAGATGTTTAAATTTTCCTTTTTTTAACAAATACTTTTTCCAAAATAAATTTCATTCAATTTTTTCTAAGAAAACGACTTACAATCTTATTTTCTTGTTTCATTTCTAATCAAATTTGATATCACATGATACAAAAATCTACATAGTTATGGTGTGGGCTAGACATATGTAGTATGATTATTTTTCTCATAAACTATTACTATCATTTTTTCATAATTAAATTACCTACAACATTGGCTTTTGGCTCTTTACTCCCAATTGATGCTTAAATAACAACGTCATCTTGAAGGGTATATTATAGTAATGATGATAATTTTCTTATACGAATATTACTGTCACCAAATTTGCCTGTTTTTCTGTTGCTGTAAACCGAATCGTTATATCAAATACAATCGCATTTACCACGACCGCAATTCGACTGCCAAAAACTGACTTTTGTAGTGTGATGACATCATCATCATCATCATCATCATCATCATCATCATCATCAGTCTTTCAACGTCAGTCGTTGGACATAGACCTTCCCAAGATTTGCCACACTTCTCTATCATGGGCATCGCGGAGCCAGTACTTTCTGAACTTGTCTAGCTCGTCACTCCATCTAATATTCGGCCGGCCTCGGTTGCGCATGTGATCTCGGGGATTCATATCGTGAGTCATGATGTCCATCTGTTGTCCACCATTCTTGCAACATGGCTAGCCCACCGCCATTTGAGATTTTTAATGGATTCTATGATGTCCCTGACTCTTGTCTTTTCTCATGCTGTCTTGTGGTCTCTCCATGTGAGGCCCAGCATAATTCTTTCATGTGCACGTTGCATGGTTCTCAATTTGCGGGTCATAAACAATGAGAAAATGAATAATAAATACAGAAATTCAATAGTATTCATCCAAATTTGCAGCAGCATAGTCGTCCTGAGGACTTCTTTTTAGCAGTTGAAAAAGTTTGAATTTTTCACCTTTCGTTGCTAAATATATCATGTCCGTCTCCCAGCAAGAATCTACTACTTGAATGTGTCGCTCTTCCATCTAATCTAACATTTTGTGAGATGACATGAATGAGCAAACACTACTAAAACCGGACGAGGCGAAAAATTTAGGCGTCGAATATTTTCGCTCAGTCAGTTTAGCAAGGGGAACGCACGCTTAAAAAAGCAGTCAAGTCGATAGACAGACGACCGGATGTGGAAAAAAATATATGTCACCGGAAATCAAAAATCACTTTTGACTTGATAAAACTGAACAACTGACGAATGGATCAGAAAAGGATGAAATGGGCCACAATTATAAATTTCATTTTGTCAAAGTCCAATGTAAGTTGGAGCTTACTACGAAAACAACCGTCACCGAATTTAAAGGAATGAACACTCGTGTTCAAGTATCAAGTCACGTTAAACCAAACCTATATATGTATATACATATATGTTTAATTACCATTTTCTGACCGGGATTTGCGATCATAACCAAGTGATTGGTAGATGGACGTCTTACCAACTGAATTAAACTATGCGCTTATAAATCTATTTATTATATACACAATACAGGTTTGAGGTTTATATATATATATATATATATATATATATATATATATATATATATATATATATATATATATATATATATATATACGTTTCAGTAATCATCTTCAGTCGGAATAGAAGTAGGAGTGAAGTTTGACCTTGGAGCAGCCGGGCTTGTTATATTTGTTGTTTTTTTTTTAGTTTGATATTTGTAATATTTATTACCGTATTTACTCGAGTACAACGTGACCCCGAATATAATGCAAACCCCACTTAGTGTAGCTAAGAATCAGTAATATACTTTATCCTAAACCCTAGAATAAAGCCATTATATTTTTTAAGAAGCCAATGTTATAGCACTGCAACTTCAAAAGCACATAAAACATAGAATCTAAAAAATATACAACATGAATTCAATAACTGATATGGTTCCTGCTTTTGCTATTGAATTTGCCTAATCTTCTAATTAATTGATATTCTACTTCGGTATATATTTGCTATTTTATCACTATAATATAGAAGAAAATTATACCATTTTTTTACACTCGACTATGATTTATACTGTATTACACTACCCCAAATTTTGATCCTGATTTTTATATCAAGTGTCTTGCATTGTACACAAATAAATACGAGACTTCATCATTTGATTTTATCGATTTAATACTTGATATCTATCATCATCTATAATTATTTATTTATATCAGTTGCAGTACCACTCTAATAGCCCAGCTGCTACAGTGTAAAAGTCTACTCCCACCTCTCTTCCGACTGGATATGATTACTGCATCTTTTTTTTGTATATATAATAAATGAAAAAGATATTCAAAAAATCGTTTTCAGGTTAAATTTATTCATTTATTAGAAATATTTATTTGAAGTAAGACCTTGCATTTGTGTAAGATAGATTTTCGTAAATATGCATGACTTGTCAGTTTGACTCAGTCGGTAAGACACCAACCTACCAATCACTCGGTCGTGATTTAAAATCACATTCGAGAAATGGTGATTTTATAATTTGATTCATAATTAGAATGAAACAGTTAGCTCTTGCATGAATTTTGGTAGATACATAAAACTTGTCATTTCAGCTCAGTCGGTAAGAGATACGTGATTTCAGATCATGGGAAGCAATGTTAGTTTGTATTCCCATAATTTTCGTGAAGATTGTTCTTGTCATTTAATTGGACTGTTTATTTCCAACAGGATGTGTTAGTTGCAGTGAGATTTTTGTAAGGGAACATATTTCGTCCGGCACTACTGTTAACCGGTTGCAGAACAGCCGACCATGCACTTTCTTTATATATTTACCTGGTCGGCTGTTCTCATTTGCTACGGGTTAACATTGGTTCGAGACGAAATATGTTCTACACTGAAACTGTCTCAACAATTCTTATATATATATATATATATATATATATATATATATATATATATAGAGAGAGAGAGAGAGAGAGAGAGAGAGAGAGAGAGAGTCCAGAAAGCCTTATAGATTTATGCACTGATGATATTGCTGAAATATTCTTTTAATATATTATTTTTAATCATGCCATAGTAAACAACTGATGATTATCTCAAAGTAAATTTGCTCAGAATTTCTATGTAAACCAAATCGAACTTCTTAGTTCATTTCACTAACAGCTGTGGATTTTTTTTTTTTTGCCCTTTTGTCTTCAAATTATTTTATTTTCAGACTGTTTATAAAGATTTGAACAATTAACATGCGTAGCAAACATGAGGGTGGACGGATGAAAGTCTGAACAAGAGAAATTTTGCGGAAAAGGGAAAGGGGGAAAAGTTTGGCCGACTCACTTGCAGGGTGTACACGAGGTTAAAGAGATGAATGAATGCAGAAACAAGTGAATTTTAGTTTATATACTAAGATTGTTTGTTCTTACAGTAGTAAGGCTTAATCGACTATGTTACCGTAAGATAATTTATCTTACACGTAGATTACATAAAAAGATATTGGGGAATAATTGACTGAGATGACATAATTTTGGAGAAACAAGATTTTTTCATTCGTATTGTTTAAAGCTGTGAAGTTTTGTAGCTTACAGGAATACCTTAAATGGTGTGATTCTGATTAGTGTGGGTTTTTTAATGTAATGCCGTTATGGTATTGCTATTCAAATTAATGGTAGAATAAACTGAAAAAAAATAAATTGAATTATTTTAAGACATTGATCAAGGTATAACTCATGTGTCGTAAAAGGTCTAATTTTTCAAAAAGGCGTCGTCAATGCAAAAGATTTGAAAACTCAGCTCAAAGCAATGGTTAAAAGGCTAAACTAACCGATCTTCACTAGTTTAATGAACTCAACGGTCTCTACACTCATATTATATGATATAAGTAAATTTCATTAACAAACAATATATGCAGTCAGCAAATACTGATCTCACAATAGGATTATGTATTTTTGGATAACCTTAAAATGAGTGCATGCAAGGATAGGAATATATAGATTGTAGATGTGTATGAAATGGGCCTTGTGTCTAGTGTCGTTTTACTTGTATCCGTTACGAGGCATTTACTTTGAAAGGTTACGGCGTGAATTTCATAACCAATTTATAAAGTATTTAAAAAAATTCAGGTAATATTAAATTCGCTCAGTCTCCCGATAGTCAGCTATGGAGCTGAAACATGGAACCTAACCGAGACACTGACCCTCGAACTAAGAACCATACAACGTGCATATGAAAGAATCATGCTCAGCCTTACATCGAGAGATCACAAGACAGCACAATATATTAGGGGGAAAAACATGAGTCTGAAGCATCATAGAATCCATTACAAAGCTAAGATAGCGATGGGCTGGACATGTTGCAAGAATGGCAGACAACCGATGGACACCACGACCCATATCATGGATCCCCAGAAATCACATTGTGAAACCGAGGCAGGCAGAATACAAGATGGAAAGACAGACTAGAAAGTTTTTGCTCTGCGACGCCCATGATAGAGAGGTGTGGCAAATCCTGGGCACGGTCTCAGTCCATCGAAGAATGATAAAAGATTGATGATGATGATGCATATCGTTTAAATATGATATGACGGTCAAGTCTCGTTGAAAACACAGGTTCTCACCAGTTAAGCTTGAACAGTACTTTGATGGGTGACCATTTAGGAAGATGAGGTGCTGTAAGCCTGAGCTATGGTTAAAATAGTTCAGGGTGAAGTATGTGGTACCACAGCGAGTGTTTCTTGCTTCTACGTTTATTTTACATCTCGCAAGCCGAAAAGAGAGAAACTGGTAATGCCCGAACGACTGAAACCGAAGCTAACATAAGGGTATAAAGCAAAGCGAAGTATCGGAATATGAACCCAGCAAACGGCATACTTTAACGCATATCAAGGAACACAGACAAACACACCTGTATATCTGCACATATACATATGCAGGTAAGCATATAAATGTTCAATGAAATAGTGAAACAAAATTCATAATATACCTTCGTGTGTAGTTTATACACACACGCCTGTCAGTGATAACGATATATTTGACACGCACATACTGACCTATGAGCATACTCACACATAAGTGCGCCTCACATAGTTATATACATACATATATACACATCATAGGCATGCACACACGCATATGTACATGCACACACTCACTCAGACATGCACACACACACACGTGTACATACAAACACTCTTACACACACACGTTATTTTCGATATAATAATTCACTTCTGACCAACCCACCCGATAACCATCCTGCATTTTCTTGGTTTCTTCCTATTCTTCAAGATACCCAAAGAAAGAAAGAAAGGAAGAAAGGAAGAAAGAAAGAAAAGAAAAATGTATTATTATGTTTATAATTAAATAACCGTGATGGAAGAGCTGGCTTTTGATTTTCTAGTTAACATCTGTGCCGGTAGGGGTCGCTTGGGTCGTTCTCACGTAAGCTGGCTGAAGCCAGGAACAAACGCCATTGGCTCACACTTCGGGAAATTTCGCCGCTCCCCGTCTCCGACCGGATGTCGCCCCTGCGCCGGCCGATAACTGAACGGCATTCTTCCAATCTTACAAACAACGTTACTTTGTAATGTCATTAGTTCGTTTTGCCAGCTTTTGCTTCTTTTTGCAATCCGAATTTTAATGGCGACTTATAACAGTGTTGAGCTGCTGAATTCGATCGAAAGAAATGGACAGGAAAGTTCTCCTCCTATCTCTCTTCTTCTTCGTTTTTTTTTTTTTTTTTCGTCCCTGTTTCTCGTTCTTTTGTTTTTATAATGATTCATCTTTCTTTTTATCTTTACTCTTCAACTCTGGCTATTTCAATATTCCAGTTTCTTTTCTTTATTGTCTCGCTCCCTTTGTTTTTGTTTTTTTTTTTTGTTTTGTTTTTTTCTTCTGCACGCTTGTTAATTTGAATACGTTAGCGTTTAGAAATGCTTCTGGCGAATTTCTTTTTTTTTCTCTCAATCGATCAATCTATCCGCGGGTTTGTTTGTTTTTATTCATTTTTTTTATCTTAATCTTATCTCATATATCTAAGTCCATTCATCTCTATCTTATTCAGGGTCGGTGCAAGAGTTTCATGCGCCCTAGGCGAGACTTGAAATTCGCGCCATCTTGCTCTATTCCATCAACTATTTTTTTTTTTTTTAGGTTGGAGTGCGCCTATGCGTCCTAGGCGACTGCCTTGGTTCGCCTAATGGGTGGTCCAGTCTTGATCTTATTCTACTCAATTATGTTAGCTGCGCAAAGGTTTCCAGCAAGAAACCGGTCTTTCGCTCTGTATTCAGTCTTTAGTTTTCAAAAGAGAGCGCTAAGCACTTTTGCATAGTCCTGATATTTCTATTCCAACCAACATATTTCATCTAAGTTTTTCTCGATCCCCCGACATATATATATATATATATATATATATATATATATATATATATATATATCCCAGTTTTCCAAGTCTCTCTCTCTCTTCATCTTTCTTTTTCTCCCCCCTCTCTCTTTCTCTCTCTCTCTCTTTCTCTCTCTCTCTATATATATCCCAGTTTTCCAAGTCTCTCTCTCTCTTCATCTTTCTTTCTCTCTCTCTCTCTCTCTCTCTCTCTCTCTCTCTCTCTCTATATATATATATATATATATATATATATATATATATATATATATATATGAGACAGTGATTATACGAAATTCTGAAAACAGCACAGATCGATGTAACGAAGTGAGATCATTTCAAACGTTTCAATATAATATAATGCAATTTATAATCACTCTGTCGGATCACACATATTCATTTCTTAATACATATATATAAATGTTCGTCTTCTTACTATTATTATGATTATTGCTACTACTACTACCGCTAATAATAATAATAATGATAATAATTGTGGCCACACACCATAGCCAGATGAATTTTTTACCTTTAGTTAAATTGCAACTGAGAACCAGGTTCTTTAATCAAAAATCAAAATTTCAACGAGATTTTGGATCTGAATGGCACCAAACAAACATTTCGAATTCAAATAATAGCATTTTAATTAAAGTTTCAACCAATGAGAATTTATCTAGAGACTCATCAAATGTTTTGCTTGTTTTTTTTTCCAAATTGACTCTGCAGTAGTTTAAGTCTCAGAATCCTCATTAGTTGGAATCAATTGTTTTCATCAAGAAACGATGCAAACTTCGATCAAGGCAGAATAAATCTATAACTCAAAATACTTTTAACGGGCGTTCAGATTTCCTCTGAACTTATGGAGGTAAATCGAATTCGTTAAGTTACTTTAATCGACAGTGTTTGTTCTGCACGAATAGGAATCGTTTTAGGGGCCAACGAAATTCCTTGCTTCGGTTCCCTTAGCAAATAATTCGTTGTTTGATGGCAGGGGTTAATTTTGTCGGCTTCTTGCTTGAAACCTCTTACTAGAATAGAAAATAACCGTTGTTAACACTGATTAAATCATCAACTTCTAGCAAAATGGTGGAAACGCAAGCTCTCATTGTGAACAGGAATAGATAAAATAAAGATTATTGAATCATAAATGCACGTGTATATACATGTAAACGAAAAAAAAATTCTTCATTCTCTCCCCTTTATTGATAAATGTTCAGAAAGTATAGTTTAGAACGGCAAGGGACAATATGGATTGGTCGGAAGACTGTGTTGCACCTATTTTCGAAGTGGGCAGAGTTTGCTTAACTTAGAGTATATCATTTGAAATATTGCTCCCTTGGGTCCGAGAAGCGACGATTGAGAGGTCTTCCTTGATTTATCAACAGAGTAACGATTGAGATATATGCAACTGAATCTTAGACGAGCAGACATTCATATGATTACTGCTCTCTCAACGTTGGATGTGTTGAACTTTTCTGCTGGAGATTAAGTTTTTTTTGCTTCAGAACATTTTCAGAATAATTCTACGCAAATAAACAATACCATACATACAACACAATCCGGCTCTATCTTGGCTTTTTTTCTTTACAACTCTCTCTCTCTCTCTCTCTCTCTCTCTATATATATATATATATATATATATATATATATATATATATATATATATATATATATACGATTCCAATAGTTCGAGCTTCATATTGCTAGTGTCAGGTTGGATTGATCGCTCGGTTAGATTGCATAATATCTATTCAAGATAACGCTTCTGACCCACATTGCACGCCTACCATGCATTCTTTATAGGAACACAAATAAATATCAAATGCCAATGAAAACCTTTTCATCAAATTTTAGTGTGATTAAAGAATGCTGGACAACTGGTTATCTGACAACATAACTCCTATTTGTGTAAATATATTCACGTTGGCCCATCAAGCTCGATGGTAAATAAATCGTTCATTTCACAAAACAAATTTATTTTTCAACATAATCATCCTCTTTGTCGATGCACTTATATTCTCAACGCATCTCAATAAGTGACATAGCTCGAACATTATTCAGTTAAAATTCCAGATCGAAATTGATATAATTGTGTGTGTGTGTATGTGTGTGTAAGCTTATGAGAGTGTAAATGTGAGTGTATCTGTTTGCATTTGTTCTTATAAGTGAGTAAGATCGTGGACAGTTAAAGAATGACTAATAACTGGTAAAAAGTACTGTTACTCCGTTGATGAATAAAGAAAGAGCTCCTTCTCACTTTTCATGGCACAAATGAACGTCGGAAAGTATTGATATCAAAAGAAAAATAACAATACCTCACCATAAAGCTTCATTGCATAGATATCCCACATAATCTCTTTCCAAACTCAAAAATTGGCTAACTCTCTCTCTCTCTCTCTCTCTCTCTCTCTCTCTCTCTCTCTCTCTCTCTCTCTCTCTCTCTCTCTCTCTCTCTCTCTCTCTCTCTCTCTATCACTCAGACATGCATACTGTTCCTCTGGGTCCTTTTTTTCATTACCCCTTGTTCTCCCCTTTCTCTCTTTCGTTCTCGTAATTCTTTTTTCCTATCTTTCTTTCTTTCTGTATATTAGTCTTTCTTCTTTTTTCATATCTTTCCCCTCTTCGTTTTTATTTATTCATCTTTCTTCGTCTTACATCCTTTATCTCTCTCCACCTTTCTCTATTTCTCTTCTTTTTTTTTCTTCCTTTCTATCAGTTCCTTTTGGTTATTTTCTAAAGTCACCCACCATTTCCCTCTTCAAATTCTTTATTCTCTCCCAAGTACCCCTCTCTGCCCTCTCTCTCCAAGCATGTTCCTTTCGCTTTTCAACACTCTCCCCCTCCTCTATCATTGTTATTTTATCTTTCTTTCTTTCTTTCTTTCTTTCTTTCCATCTTGCTCGCCTCATTCTCATGTTTTCTTCATCTTCATTATTTTCTTCTGCTTTTCGACTAATTTCTCACTTTTTCCTATCCTTCAGATATCTGCCTTTTTCAATCTTGAAGGCCAGCTGTTACAATTAACTATTTTTAAAAGTTCGAACAAATCCGTAACATAATATTTGTTTTGCTTTATTTCCCTTCCATTATTATTCTTCTTATTACTATTGCTTCTGAAGATGCTTGATTCAACATGGCGATCACGAATGAATCAATGCCGTTACTCAAACCACCATCAATACCACCGACTCCCCTTCCACTTCCTCATACAAAACCTTCGCCTACAATTTTGACTCATGATATGATAATTCAGGCTTCCTGAAAAATTCAATATTTTCCCATTTTCTTTATTTACGTAGTGTTGAATCAACCTTTATAAGCTTTCGATCAATTATTTTTTCTTCTTTTTTCATTGTATCCACGACTGCAAATATTTAACGGAATAATAAAAAGAAATCTCTGATAAATTACTAATTAGTTATCTGTAGATATTAATACCATGCACGTAAGGTGGATATTACCGATGAATAGAAGAAAACGATATCTTTTTTTCTACCCCCGACCCCTTGGAATATCAGTTTTCGTTCTTTGGGGTTATTTTGTATATATATATGATTATTGTGTCATCCACGGACAGCCATTTCGATGTATTACATCTCTTCAGTGTGGCTATAGACTTTATCCCATCCGGTACCGCGAGGCAGAATTGAAACCCTCACATCGGAGGTCGATATCCTACCTCTGGACTACGGAACTGGGTGGTAGGTAAGGCTGAATTTAAGCGATATATTCATTTACGCAGAAACTCCTCATCCACCAGAGTGCTCTATTCCTATGGAAGAGCTTTGCATAAGCTTACAATGGATGTGTTACCTCACTTAAAGAGTGCTCAACCCTGAATAGAGGAGCATTAATCATATATATATATATATATATATATATATATATATATATATACTTGGATGCTTTATTTTTTCTCACACCCATATAAATTAGTAAGTCATAGATAGCTCGCTTACTAATGTACCATAATATTCATGACTTGAGAACAGTTTTCTGAAAGTGTGATCTCAACATGCGTCATGCAATGCATTACTTTTCAAAATTAGAACGATGGTTTGTGATTCATGCCTATCGATTCAGCCTTTTTATTTGTTAAGTTCACAAATAAATTAACTCAAAACATATCTATTATGTCTGTGCCTCAAGTGTATTGGTAAGCATAAAATGAAACTTGGTTATCATATAATGGAAATCACGAAGTAGAAAATTGATGGAAAATAACCGCAAAGAAAGCGAAAATCTTTGGAGGTGGACAATGCACTTTCGAAACGTTGGATAAGTATGAACTGGACGAATCTGTGGGCACAAGATATGTCATGAAAGAACTAAGCGTTTTGGCCTTGATTTAATTTGAAAACCTATCAGAAGGGACCTTTTTATGACCATGCATGAACAGACACTCTCTCATTGGCTAACTCACTCGGCAACAAGACGCCACTTGTTTACTGTGTGACCGTCGCACTCACAATGCCTATTCATCTCGTTTGCCGGGTATTCTGGAAGAAAAAACATCGTATCACCTAAATCTCTTAGCTCCACTACGGTTCAGATTTGGCTCCGACTTTTGGCTTTTCCAAAAGCCAAAATCACCGTTGATAGGGAGATCATATATTGTGGACGAGATTAAGTAGAAC
>OY735200.1:49895121-49925121 GCA_963457665.1 Thysanoteuthis rhombus | reverse complement strand
TATATATATATATATATATATATATATATCATGAATGTGTTGTCTTTCTTCTTTTTTTTTTCTTGGTCTACTGTCCATAACACGATAGTGATCAGCGATGAAAAAAACTTCTGATAAAATTCCTCATCATTCCAATCCTGGATCAGGTCGTATAGCGATGACCAAAAGCTATACGTACAGACCGTTGTTAGTGGGTCAATATGCACATTTTTTTCCCAGATTTTCAAGCTTAAAACTCAGAGGTGTCTAATATATAAGAGAAATAAATATTAACCCCTTTCACTGGCCAAATGCATAGCCATATTCGGGACAGCTTGACCGAACATAGGTTACATCACACTGGCTCCAGCTAACCAAAGCGTAACAAAAAATCACTAACCAAACGCTAGAGTCGTTTGCAATGTTTTATTGACATCGATATGAAAAACATTTTGGTTTGCTTCACGGCTCTCCATTTTCAATGTGAATTGCATAAAATCTTATCCAGGTAAAAATTTGAATAAAGGTTCAATTTAGCAGCAACTAATTCTGAAAAGCCAGTGCGTCTTATACATAAAACATATTTTTTCAAGGATTTCATGATCAAGGGGAGCGCCAGTGGTAGTACTTGGGCGCGGATCATTGACGGATAATTACGGTACTTATGAATGGACTGTGAGAACTTCTTACTTTTCTGTCCATAACACTGGACTCTCCACACTTGGGTCAGCATTTTACTGATGAAGATACCTTGTACCAACCATTTGAAACTATAAATTCAGCTGAAACAAAATCACAATCTTCCTCTTAAAAATTGTTTTATAGAAATTCAAATATAACCGTGAATTTCGTATCAACTAGTATACACACTCACACACACATACACACACACACACACACACACATATATATATATATATATATATATATATATATATATATATATATGTATTATAAATTGAGTTTTATTATTCTTGAGACTGATCTCCTGTTATCACAAGGTGAATGTATTATTTGGCCTAAGCAACGTAAATAAGATATACAATTATAGAAAATAGCGCTGTTGCAGGAATCTTCAATTTCTTCAATTGTCTATTTTATTTATGTTGTCTACACCAAATTCACGACGTTAATACGGAAGATCATTTCAAATAGAGTTAGAAAAAAATAAAACACACACATATATATATATATATACATTGCACACAAATCGCACTCTCCTACTGTGAAAAATATATGTTCAATATTATGCCTATCGTCACCCATGCAAATTACGATAAGTAATTGTTTTTTTATCGATTATGCAAGTTGGAAAATTATCACCAAATAACATAACTAAGTGAAGTATCGGTAGTTTGGATAAAACTACGATATTCCTGGATATAAATCGACTGTGAGTATAAGACGAGTTGATCATAAAATTTCTGAAAATCGACTGACCCAGACATAAGCTAAGTTTATGATTTTGTCATAACGTTGTTGCGAGATAATTGAACATCTGATTTAGGGTCATTTCTTGTTTAAAAAAATTAGTCTTTTATTCAAGAATATACGTTACTTTGGTTTCAAAAATTTCATCCCAACAATGCAGTTTGGTGTGCAAATTTACATGCCGAAATGTCTTTGAAGAATTTGGCGGTTATAATTTGCTCAAAGTAGGTTCGCAAAATTTAGACAAACTTTAGAAAACGCAAAGAAGAAAATAAAGAAATAAAGAGATGTGGGAAGATTGTTCGGGGTGCCACCCAGCAACCTAATAAAGGTGCGGTTTTGTGCTGTTCTTTCAGTGATTTGTCTAACATGGAGTGCGGAAAGAACTAGGGAGGAGCCACTCGTTATTTTCAACTCTTATTTCTGTTTATTTTGATTCTAACCGTAGCTTGTGGGCCGGTGGGCGCCATTTCCAACCGAAAAGCATTGTGGGATACCCGTCGGCGCCAAAATAGTAGGCAATTTCGGTGCAGGTTAAAACAAGTAAAAACAGACATTAGCAGCAAGCAAGGAAGAAATCAAGAGAGTTAATGGCGGTGTCGACATTTATTTTGGCCCCGTTGAAAAAAATTCGTGTGGCGAAGGTGATTAAGGGAGAGACGACTAACTGCTATGGTGGTGAACGTGCGTCTCTCATGCAGAGAGAGAGAGAGAGAGAGAGAGAGAGAGAGAGAGAGAGAGAGAGAGAGAGAGAGAGAGTTGAGGGAGACGGGAGGATTGGGTGGTACATACCCATTGGCTGTTCGGTGCAAAAATGAAGAAAAATTCTCTGTATTTTTTTAACTGTCAGGTTGGTTCGGCTTCTATTGTATTGTGAATCTAAGGATATAATTTAGTTTGACAAATGTTCGTAAAAGGATTTCTTAGATTTAGAAGAGAACATTGTTTGTTTATTTGTTATCTTAGTTTAGTCGTTGTTTTACCGCTTGGAGGATCTTGGGAAACGTGAATCTGACATCCTTCCATTGAGAAGTGAGGAAGACTAGATTTCCGCTTCTCGACTGAAACACGGTTAAGCTATCAATGCTATCATAATACGAACTACAACAACCAGGCCAAATGGATATTTCACTTTTTTTTTCATTAATTTCAATCTGCCCGTCCTCAGGCAATTTATATCAATATTTGCAAAGCTTTTCTAGAAGGCTTGACGATAGAAAATGTGGTTAGGATCTGTAGGATCCTGCGAGAAGTTTGATTTGGTCCATCTTGGTTATACGCTGTCAATTCTCAGTGCCATCTATATCTAGAGGACCCGCCCCTGCAATTTATACTTTCCCTTTGTGCAAAGAGGGTTAAGGTCAGGACTATTTCCCTGGTGCCCGTGGCGTGCTAAATGGTAAGTGCCGAAGTACACAATTTTTATCTTCATTCTCATGCGAACGTGGGACCCAAAATTAAACCTTACATTGCATCAGATTTGCCCTCGTTGGGAGTCTTTTGAATATCACATCTTTTCCAACAGTTTCAAGAACTTTCTTAAGACGTAACTCCGTCCGAATTTTTTTATAGAAATAGTTGGTTTTCATTTGAACGACGCGCACGCCACGCGTACTGCACTTTCTAAAATGTTTTGATTTCGCTGAAAGAAACAAGCTCAACGAGGATGAAAAGACGGAATTGTTGGCTTTTTTTAAAGTAGACAACAGTAATATGAAATATAGATTTAGCCTATGGAGCTGAGCCATATATACATAATCATCATCAGTTGTTTCAAATCCACTGCTGGTCAAAGGCCTTCCCACCCCCTTACTTATAAATAGTACCTTTATTCTTATTATGTTTGGATTATTTACTTTGTGCGATTAAATTAAACGCTCCTAAGGTCGCTAAAAGAGCACAACTAAAAAAAAACATTGAGCAAGTATGTGCAACTACTTTAATTACGCAAAGGCAAGCGAAAGATTGATACGAATAATTTTATAAACTTTTTTATCGGATAATTTGGAAAACAAAATCAGCCATATGTAGCCAAAAATAGCTAATTTGGCAACTCTGGTGTGATTCTTTGCAGTGAAAGCCAACGTGCGTTCTGATTGGTTTATAATATTGTTGACACTAGTTCATTTGAACTTTACTAAACTATTCGATGATGTTTAATCGTCACCTAATTCTCTTCTTTGGAGTTTTCAGTGAGATTTTGTTCGATTTATCAGATTTCTGCCATTCTGTTTAGTTTATAATATATAAGGTATTCTGCTTTTATTTTCTTCCTTGATTTCCTCCTACTTTAATGAGCCACATTCGAGAACTCCAAGGTCTCGTGATCTGATTGTTTTGTTACCTGGAAAATCGATTCCTTCCATTATCATAAGTTTTACCCTTTGCATCACTAATTGCACGTATTTTTCTATTCATAATTCTATCGCGATTTCGTTGCTGTAATTTTTAACTTTATTGATCAACATTTCGAGTTCTTCCCTTTTTTCGTGAATACTTTAAAGTCATCCATGTACATGAGTTGGAAGACTTTTCCCTTTGTTTCGAGAATCTACACCCTTCACAGTTTTTTTTTAATTATATTCTGTGGTTTCATAGCTATGACAAATAATAGTTGGGATATTGAGTCCACTGAGACATTCCTCATTTCATTATTACCCCTGCTAAGTTTTTCCTCCTGCGGTTGTCAAGCCCACTTTCCAGCTTTCTTAGAGTTGCCTATGAATCCTACCAATGACTTGCTAATCTTGAACATTTTGGGGACATTCCAGTATCTAGCAAGATGGGATCATGTATGATTGTTTGCCTTTCCGAAGTCAATCCAACCCATTGCAACATTCATCTTAATTTTTTACTTCTTTTTTTTTTTTCACATCTTTCACGATTACCTGGTTAATTTTGAACCATTTGGAAACAACTAGGTCTAGCGCCTTACGGTGGACTCGCGCTTAGGTAATCTTCTCTAGTCTTTTCAAATACACATAATTCATTGCAACATACAACCAACACCAAACACATCAGAGGTTTTAAGAACAGCAACGATTTTAATCTTCTTCGGAATTTTTTAAAAAAGTAGTTTTAGTCTAAACTGTTCATGTATTGATTTTTTTTTACTGTGCTCAAAATGAATGATGTGATAATCAATTATAGAAAAGATTCAAAATTAATTTCTTTGAAATTTTTAAACGCACATTTTGATTGCTTTCTATTCTACTATGAGTGTATAAAGTCTATGAAAAACTAATTTATATATCCAAGATTCAAAAGACCTTGGCAGTAAAACTGGTGTCCCGTAAAAAAAAATTCCCAATTTGGCCCCACTGCTCCTAAGGCTGGTCCTGGGCAGGTCATTCGGTCCATCAGATCCTCTCCAGCACCCTTTCTATTCTTCTCGTAGGAGTCTACTTCTTTCCACAGAGACATATTGTATCAGCTATTTGTCCAGTCAAAATTTCTGAAGTAATGGTAGGCACTTGATTGGTCTGTGATCGCCTACCATATCCTCTTTTTCGGTCAGCTTTTGGGTTAGGTTTGTTCTGCCTCTGGTGATCCATTCTTGGACTGCAACTTTATCTAGGCAACTTTGAAGTTGATGGGTCAGTCTATCATCATTATCATGGTAAGATGTGATCTCCTGCCTGAGTTAAAAGCTTTCGTAGCTCAAACAGAAAAGCAGCTGGTACAGATAAACAGGCTTCTCGGGACTAATGGTTGAAATTGTGTTCCGCCAGAAGTTCTCCTACATTTCCGACACGCACTGTTTAATAGCGGTTGTATTATTATTATTATTATTATTATTATTATTATTATTATTATTATTTGGAATCTCACACCAGTTGCCTGGTGGTAACTGCTGGAGTTTGAGTGACAGCAAGTCTCCTCAAGTCTCCAGCCCTCCTCTCCTAGTACTCATAGGTCGCAGTAATTCTGCGATTTACAGTTTCACTCCGGTTGCCCAGTGGTTATCGCTGAAGGCTGTGTAACAATAAGTCCCCTCAGGTCTTCAGCTAACGTCTCCTCTCTCTTTTGCATGTCATGACAGAGCTACAATTCGTTGCAGTACTTATATCTCTAGCACCTTCCTCAGTATCCGTGCAGTTCCCAGTAGTGATGTGGTCTGTACGGTCTCTATCCTTCCCCTAATCCCGATCTTCTCCAGTCTCACCCTCAGCGTTTTGGGGACAGTTCCTAGTGCGCCCACTATGACCGGTACTACCCTGGTTTTCATGTTCCACATCTTCCTTAACTCTCTTGCTAGGTCCTGGTATTTTTCCCTTTTTTTCACCCTCCTTCTTTTTTACTCTATGGTCTGCAGGCACAGCAACGTCTACTATATGGCAGGCCTTCCTTTTTTTGTCTACTATAACTAAGTCCGGTCTTCTTGCCTGGATGAGGTGGTCAGTTTGGATGTCAAAGTCCCAGAGTAGTTTGTGGTTGTCATTCTCCAAAACTGCCTCTGGCTTGTGCTGATACCACTTTTCCACATGGTTAAATCCCATTTGTTTGCTTAGTTCCCAGTGTATCATCGTTGCTACTCTATCGTGTCTTTGCTTATACTCCTTCTGGGCGAGTTGACTACATTCACTAGTTATGTGGTTTACTGTCTCATCTCTTTCACCGCACATGCCGCATTTGCTGTTTATTATTATTATTATTATTATTATTACTAGGAATCTCACACCAGTTGCCTGGTGGTAACCGCTGGAGTTTGAGTGACAGCAAGTCTCCTCAAGTCTCCAGCCCTCCTCTCCTCGTACTCATAGATCGCAGTAATTTTGCGATTTACAGTTTCACACCGGTTGCCCAGTGGTTATCGCTGAAGGCTGAGTGACAATAAGTCTCCTCAGGTCTTCAGCTAACGTCTCCTCTCTCTTTCGCATATCATGACAGAGCTACGATTCGTTGCAGTCCTTATATCTCTAGCACCTTCCTCAGTATCCGTCCAGTGCCCAGCAGTGCTGTGGTCTGTACGGTCTCTATCCTCCCCCTAATCCCGATCTCCTCCAGTCTCTCCCTCAGCGTTTTGGGGACAGTTCCTAGTGCTCCCACTATGACCGGTACTACCCTGGTTTTCATGTTCCACATTTTCTTTAACTCCCTTGCTAGGTCCTGGTATTTTTCCCTTTTCTCACCCTCCTTCTTTTTTACTCTATGGTCTGCAGGTACAGCAACGTCTACTATTTGGCAGGCCCTCCTTTTTTTGTCTACTATTACTAAGTCCGGCCTTCTTGCCTGGATGAGGTGGTCAGTTTGGATGTCGAAGTCCCACAGTAGTTTGTGGTTGTCATTCTCCAAAACTGCCTCTGGCTTGTGCTGATACCACTTTTCCCCATGGTTGAATCCCATTTGTTTACTTAGTTCCCAGTGTATCATCGTTGCTACTCTATCGTGTCTATGCTTATACTCCTTCTGGGCGAGTTGGCTACATTCACTAGTTATGTGGTTTACTGTCTCATCTCTTTCACCGCACATGCGGCATTTGCTGTTTGTCTGTGTTCTATCGATTTTTGCTTTTATGTAGTTTGTCCTTATGCTTTTGTTTTGGGCTGCCATGATGAGCGATTCTGTTTCTCTCTTAAGGTTTCCCTTTCGTAACCACGTCCATGATTTCTCGTCTGCTATATCTTTTATCTGTCTTTTAAACTCGCCGTACAATTTTTTCCCTTCCCACTTTTCTTTTCTAGTTTGCTGTACTGTTCCATTGTTTTCTACTTTATTGTTTGTCGCACTATCCCTCGCGCTCTTTATGATTTCTTCATTATTTGTTTGCACATATCTATCTAGGACTACCTTAGCTCTCTGGACACAATCTTCTATGCTGATGAGCCCCCTACCACCTTCTTTTCTCTTAACGTATAGCCTATCTGTATCATCCCTAGGGTGTAATGCTTTATGCATCGTCATAAGTTTCCTTGTTCGCCTATCCATTGATTGGAGCTCTTCCTTTGTCCATCCTAGGAATGGTCCTGTATACCTAACTACTGACACAGCCCATGTGTTCATTCCTTTTATTAGATTTCTGCTATTTAATTTGGTTTCTAATATTTTCCTTATCCTTCTGAGGTATTCTCTCTTAATTTTCTCCTTCATCTCTTCCCGTTTTATCGTGTCACATTCAAGGACACCTAGGTACTTGTATCGGTCTTGTGCAGTTAATGCCCTAATCTTGCTGTTGTCCGGAAGTTCAATTCCCTCAGTCATTGAAAGCCTTCCTTTATGCATCACCATGATTGCGCATTTTTCTATCCCAAACTCCATTCCTATGTCCTCACTATATTCCCTTACTTCGTTGAACAGAGTCTCAAGCTCTCCCCTGTTTTTTGCAAACAATTTAATATCGTCCATGTACATTAAGTGGTTGACCTTTATTATTATTTGCAATCTCACACCAGTTGCCTGGTGGTAACCACTGGAGTTTGAGTGACAGTAGGTCTCCTCAAGTCTCCAGCCCTTCTCTCCTAGTACTCATAGGTCGCAGTAATACTGCGGTTTACAGTTTCTCACCGGTTGCCCAGTGGTCATTGCGGAAGGCTGAGTGACAATAAGTCTCCTCAGGTCTTCAACCAACGTCTCTTCTCTCTTTCGCCTATCATGCCAGGGATGCAGTTTGCATTTCCGCTTTCGTTTCCCTTCCTCTGTTGGGTCACTGTTAACAATTAATGTTGCAGTCTATATTTCTAGCACTTTCCTCAGTATCCGTGCAGTTCCTAGTAGTGCTGTGGTCTGTACAGTCTCAATCCATCCCCTTATCCCGATCTCCTCCAGTCTCGCCCTCAGTGTCTTTGGGACAGTTCCCAGTGTGCCAACTATGACTGGCACTACCCTGGCTTTCATGTTCCAAATCTTCTTCAGATCTCTCGCTAGTTCCTGGTATTTTCCCGCTATTATTATTATTATTATTATTATTATTATTATTATTATTATTATTATTATTATTATTATTATTATTATTATTTGTTTTCATTGAGTCTTCATATTCATAATAACTGATGGCTTTGAGATCAAGTGACAGCAATTCTTCTCAATACCCCAGCATTTTCTCCATATTCTTTCGGAATTTAGCAATTCTGTCATCAGGGTGTTTTCGACTCTTCCTCAGGTCTCCAGCAGTCACTTCCATTTCCACAATTCGTTTCAACTTTATGTTTTCCATTCTCTAAGACAGATTCCGGCTCGTGCATACACCATTGGTTTTTATTTTTAATTCTTAGTCGTTGGCACAGTTCCCAGTGGATCACTTTTCCCACCCACTCGTATCTATTTCGCTCTCCTCCTGAGACAACTTGCCTCATTTGCTTATCGTATGATTGACAGTCTCATCTCTATCTTTGAGAAGTCCGCATTCATTACCTTCCCGTGTCCTGTCTATTCCAGCCTCCTTTATTATTATTATTATTATTATTATTATTATTATTATTATTATTATTATAGGAACGCCTTATTAATGATAATAATAACAGATTGGAAAAACAAAAGTCGTACAGATCATAATAATTCTTGTCAATGCGCTTACAAATCGGGCATTATTTACTGACTAAGAAAATCTAATCAAATCAGTGCATTTAACTCATAGAAAATTTCAGGAACAGATCCATCATAAGTCAACTATATATTGATAATAATGGAGATGATCCTGGGGATTACAGTGTAATGAAAATAACTATAATAATAACGATGACGAGAAGGAAAAGGGAGACAGAAAAAAAGGAGGGGGAGAGAAGAAGTGGTCGGAGAGATGGAAATAAAAGGCAATAATGATTATAATGTCGTTGTTGTTGTTGCTGTTGTTGTTGTTGTTGTTTGTGGTAGTAGTAGTAGTAGCAGTATAGGTTTGGTTGTGATGAGTGATCATTAAGGGTGATGATGCGATGGGATCATCGGACGGAGTGGCAGGGAGGATGATGAAGGGGTATATGACAGCAACGTTTATTAGAATTAAGGAGATGGACACACAAAATGTGCAGTGCGCTTGGGTGATAAATGACGAGTTGTGGGAGAATGGATAGACATACGAAACGGACATAAGAAAGAGAGGAAGAAAGAAGTAAGGAAAGAAAAGAAAGAAAGAAGGAAGGAAAAGAAGAAAAAGTTGAAAACCAACAAACAAAAAGAATCAAACAAAAAGGCCCAAAGAAGTAAAGAGAAAACATTGAACACAGAAAAAAGTTCATGTAAAGCACGACTTAAATCCCTAGAATGAACGCATATATATATATATATATATATATATATATATATATATATATATATATAGAGAGAGAGAGAGAGAGAGAGAGAGAGAGAGAGAGAGAGAGAATTTATTCGAAAGTTCTATGCGCCGTTTTTGCTCAATGTAAGGGGAATCTTGGTAGTTTCTGTCAGGGGTACGGAGGTCTTCATTGCTTGCAATCAGTCAACTTGAGTCATCATCATCACCAATCTTTTTTCATCCATCGTTGAACATAGACCGTCTCCAAGATACGCCAGACTTCCGTGTCATGGGCGTCGCGGAGCGAAAACTTTCCGAACTTTTCTAGTTTGTCTCGCCATCTTGTATTCTGCCAGCCTCGGTTTCGCATGTGATCTCTGGGGATACACGTTGTGAGTCATAGTGACCATCAGTTCTCCGCTGCCCTTGTAACATGACCAGCCGATTGCCATTTAAGCTTTTTAATAGATTATATGATGTCTTTAACTCCTGTTTCTCCCCAAATATTGTGCTGTGTTGTGATTTCACTGTGAGGTTTGAGCCTGATTCTTTCATGTGCACATTGCATGGTTCTCAATTTGGTGGTCAGTCTCATGGTTAGGTTCTATGTTTCAGCTCCATAGATGACTATCGAGTGGATACATTGATTGTATACCCTTATTATTATGATTAATTGGATTTCCTTGTTTTTGGAGGTTGAGCTTGCTAGGCCAAAGGGTTTCCATCCTAGAATGATTAACTTGAGTTCGTCGTTTGGAACGAAGAAGCTCGATACAAATGCAGGTCAGTGTTCGAAAACTTTTTTCTTTTCTTGCCAACGCAGAAAAAGACCAGTTTTGTACAAGATTATCACTGGAAATGAAAAATAGATCCATGTCGAGAATTCAATAGAAAAAAATCATGTTTGAATCTAGGACAGCAGTTAACATTTCACTCCTCAAGGGATCTGCCACGGGAAAAAGTTATCTGTGTTTAGTGGGATTCAAGAGGATTTTATCATGGATTGCCGGGACCAGGGCGCACTGTTTCTACACTACACTACAGTAAAAGGAACAAAAAAACTGGTCCATTTCAATGACATATCGCAAGGAAAAAAAAAACTTGGAAAGGAAGTTGACCGAATACTTTGCTGCATAATAACTCCTGCCCTCATGTTGCAAATACGACGCAGCAAATGATAGCAGAGCAAGGAAGAGAGTTTTTTTCTACACGTGGCGTAATCTCCAGACCTGTTACATTTAAAGTATCATTTGCTATACTGTATACCACGCCATTTGCTTGTCCAACACTTCCAGTGATTTCAGCGTATCTGCAAATTCATTGAAGAATTCATCGAATCGAAAAAAGAATCGTTTTTATATATATATAAATATATTAGAATACACAATTTAGCCTGAAGATGGCAGAAAATTTGGCACACTTCTTCTGTGGCCTTGTGCTAGCTTTAGCAGACTCAGCAAAGATCAATACATGTTGTATAGTAAACAAAACTTGCTAAATATCAAGTTACACTCTAGAGAGGAGGAGAGCATGGCATAGAGCAATTGTTACTCTCGTCAGACTATTCGCAATGGTAGTGAGTTCGATTCTCATTGGATACTCTCCTATTGTTCGTACTTGTACCAGACTAATCTTGGCAAATAGATTTATGGGGATGCCTGCCAGTGTGTTTGTATATGATTTTACTTGACCATGTGCGTGTAGTTGTGTGTCCCTTGTTAAATGGACATGTTAGAAGGTATTCGTACGCATTTGCGGAACCAGTTCCGAACGACCACTAGAAATGATTAAAAAAAAAAGGCTTATAAAAGAGAACAACAAACGAAATAAAAGACAGGATGAAAAGACGAATGCTGCATCGGAAGAGAGAAAAGCCAAGAACGAAAAACTAGAAGGGTTATGTCGAACGAAGAAGATGCGGCTACCGGTCGAGGCAAAGAGTCGGGGGACTAGATGGCTAAGTTGGGTGGGGGGAATGGCGGAACGGAGAAGAGTTCGTGGTGGGGATAGGCAGGAGAATCGGGGTTCGAATAGAAATAGGATCACCCGAGGGTCTGTTGAGGGAAATGCAAATTGTTTTAGACATAAATTTGATCAATCGATCATTAGATAGAAGCAAAAGGCGACCGACGCGCCATTCACTTTTTTTTCCTCCCTCCCCTCCCTCTCTCTCTTCTTCCTCACATGACCGCCGGCTTTATTTCGATTCAATGCCGGACGATCTTCGCCTCGAAGTGGTCGTCCGAAGAAAAGAGGACAAGGAAGGCAAAATGAAAAAGACAGAGGGGGGAAGGGAAGGGATGGAGAGGTAAGCTGGGCCAGATTAATATTCTGGACACGCCCACCCGACCATCCTTTATAGATGGTATGATATGATTTTTCATATCTATTTATCTATCTCCGTCTGTTCACATCAACTTATCAATATCTCACTGCATTTTCATATCTATCTATCTATCTATCTATCTATCTATCTATCTATCTATCTATATATATATATATATATATATATATATATATATCTTTCTATCTATCTTTCTTTCTATCAATCTATCTATCTATCTATCTGCCTATCTATATATCTATCTATCTGTCTGTCTATCTATCTCCATGAGGTTATCTCCCTCTCTCTCTATCTCTCTCCCTCTTTCTATTTATCTACTTGTCGATCTATCTGTCAGTCTCTTTATATCTTTATCTCAATTCATTCCTATCTATCTACTTGCCTTCATTTATAAATATATGTGTGTGCATGTACGTGCGTGTGCGTGTATGTGTAATGTATGTATGTATCCATTCTATCGATCTGTTTATGTCTATCTCAGTCTCTCGTCTATCCTTAATTTATTGATTCCGAGCGATAGACTGAGTTCAAAAAAACATCTCCTATCCATGACGTCACGACTACGACAGAAAACTATAAACTTTTTAAAATTTATACAAGCAGGGATACCTGGCGTTGCCCGGGGTTGTAGAGTGTAATAATTTGAAACCATAACTAAATCATTACCAAAAAAAAAAAAAAAAAAAAAATGAAAATTGAGTAGAAATAACCAGAAACGACCTCTGGTGATATTGAATGAGCTACGAGATCGATTTTGTTTAGTCTGTTTCTCTTGATGTGAGAAGATGTACCCATATACTCAATTTTAGCATCCTTGATTCAAAATGGGGCTGACAAATTTTGAAATTTGACTAGAGATGACCTCTAGTGACCTCAAATGACCCCTGTGGTCAACTTAGCATTGCCAACGTATGTTTATCCACACTACTTCTCTGCAAATATCCATCTTTCGACCAAATTTCAGTTTTTATTCGCGAAATTGCAGCTTACAACTTGGAAAGTTGGGTGACCCGAATGAATTTAGAGGGCAACGTCGCGTAGCATATGACCTTCTCCGTTGAAGAATTTAACCCTATGATGAATCGTAGTTTCATAGGAGCGAAATTATAACTCAAAACCTTGAAGATTGTTTTTAAAATGATCAGACAAAGACTTTTGGTCACCCTGAAAGACCTCAGAAGTCAATGGCACATATATTTCGATCTATCCCGTGAGAAGACGTACCCATATGCTAAAAATTAACATCCGTTGTGGAAAATCGTGGCCTACAATTATGAATATCGGTAAGAAATGACCTTTGGTAGCCCTAATGACCTTAGAGGTCAATTTCGCTTTGCATATAACCTTTGTAATGGAAAGATTTGCCTATATACCCGAAATCAGTTTCATGGATGCTAAATTATGGCCCCAAATCCGGAAATTGTCTTAAAATGACCAGAAATTACCTCCAGTGATCTCGAATGACCTCTGTGGTCAACCTCACATAGCCTATGTTTTAAATTGTCTAAATGCAGAATATTAGGGGAATAGACCGTATAGTTTTTGCAGATTAGAGGCATATATAAACGAACAAAAGGCTCAAATATTAGTGTAGATTTAATCACTCTCACTATTGAATTTTGGCTTTACTTACATACGTAAAAACAATGACAGATGCCAATGACCAGGGCAATTACCAGTGATATCATGCACGAATAACAGTGACACAGTGATTTACGAAAAAACTGATGACGAATTCACTCCCATTTCTAAAGCCCAACATTCACAGGAACTAGTATCAGAAGAGTTGAAATGGGGCACGTAGATTTGGAACGCTAGGTATCCCTACTGCTATAGATATTATTTTTTAAAGTGTCTAGTTTTCTATCGTATTCGTGACGTCGTAGATGGGAGATGTATGGAGAAATTAATTCTGTTTTGTTTACTTTTTAGATTTTAATGAAGCAAGGGACTTTGACTCAAGCCAAGCTTGTTTATTCATTTATCGTCGAAGTTCTACTCACAGAATCCGTTTGGCAAAAGAGCAAGCACCATTCGCAGTAGAAAGCTAAATCCTACCATTTTCAGTGAAGAGACACTAAAACAGTCTTGACCGGCTCTAAGTACGCTATAATACTAATACTAATAATGTATTATCATCATCATCATCATCATCATCATCATCATCAGTCTTTTAACGTCCGTCGTTGGACATAGACCTTCCCCAAGATTTCCCACACTTCTCTATCTTGAGCGTCGCGGAGCCAGTACTTCCTGAACTTGTCTAGCTCGTCTCTCCATCTAATATTCTGCCTGCCTCGGTTGCGCATGTGACCTCGGGGGACCCATGTCGTGAGTCGCGATGTCCATCGGTTGTCTGCCATTCTTGCAACATGGCCAGCCCACCGCCATTTGAGATTTTTAATGGGTTCTATGATGTCCCTGACTCTTTTCTCGGATGTACTGTGCTGTCCTGTGGTCTCTCCATGTGAGGCCCAGCATTATTCTTTCATGTGCACGTTGCATGGTTCTCAATTTACGGGTCTGTCTCTTGGTCAGGTTCCATGTCTCGGCTCCATAAGTGACTATTGGGAGGATGCATTGGTTATACACCCTTCTGTATACGGATGATTGAAAAATATTCCCTATATAATTTATTATCCGGATTGTGCCTCCCCGTTGCACTAAGATGACTGAACCGGTGCCTTTGCAACTCTAGTTTCGGAGACTATATCTATTTTTGGACAACCAACTCACAAGTACGACCTTGTGTCACATCCTGTCCTCGTGGGAAAACAAGTCAAAAACTGCTTACCTGTCACAGAACGTGTCTTTTGTCGTGGGATAAGTTCATAAAATATGCTGTCATAATTGACGGTTAAATTTTACCTTAAATTTTGCTTGCATCAGATAATCATAATATCTCTTCATCTTTTGCTCATATCTATATCTACTAACACCCGTACACGTATATACGCATTCTGTGCTTCTATCAATCAGTTTGATCCAGTTCATGTTTAACCATTTACCGATGGATGAGTGAATGCATTTCGTGTACCTATCTATGAATCAATTTATTGAAATCTACATTATAGATTTGTGTCAGTATCATGGCATCCACAAGTTCACAAGTGCGTGTGCGTGTGTGTTTGTGTGTGTGTTAAGAACGTGAAAATCATGAAACCTTGAGAAACGAGTTGTACGTGCCTATAACAGTGAGCGAAAAACGAAAAAATATTTATGTTTAAATATTTGATTTTCGAATGAGGATCGAGACTAATTTTTGATACTTCGATTTTAGTCGCACTATTATCAGGGAATCATACAAACAGACACACATTTCTTGTTTGTTAATCAAGCGTGGCATTTACTAAGTTTGGTTTAGTCTAGTATAAGGCAATAAGTGCACTTCCTTCTGTAAGTATCGAACACACTGCAGTAGTCTGCAATAATAGCTTACTAGCAACTACTCCACAGCATGGCACCTTCTCTTGATATTCACTTCCCTTACAGGGTAGTACAAGAACAGTGGGAATGGAATGATTGGGAGATTGTGTTGCGCCAATCTTCAAAGAGGGGGTGGGCGTGCTTGCCTTCAAAGTCAGCTATTGAAATTCTGGCCTTTTTACCTGATTACGAATACAGATATCCAGCCTCAGCAAGAAAAAATGCAATTATCTTGAAGAATGAGAAATAGAATCGGATTATTATGTACTAAACAGACAACAGTGAATAGATTTAGGTGTCGCAGATCGTGAGATTCTCCAAGACACTAGATATCGCAGTTTGGTATTAGCTATGCATGGTGGAAGGACCGAACAAAACACATTTCTCGCTTGTTAATCGGATATTGACTACCTACAAGCATCTCTCTAAGAGTTACCTTCCTCCTTCACATATGTATACTTACATGGGAGTCCGCTGACACTTTCCAGGAAGGGAGGGGAGGATATATTTCCAGCTGGAGTTGGGCTGGGGCGTATATCCGTAATATACCTTATTGACAACCCTGTCACGTAATAGAACACTCCAAACTGTAGAGAAGGTGTTGCATTCGACGCCATTTGTAGTGTAAGTAAGTGCAAAGCAAACTCTATTATCTGGATGTCTATGGTGTGATTGGCCGATGATGGAGAGGCAAAGCACGAACCTGGGTTGACATGATGGAGCGAGCGACAGCGAATTATAATACACTCTTTATATAGTAACAGTTAGTTGGGATTACATAAAACTGCACCATCATTCTTTATATATATAAGTATAAGCTTCCAACTTTCAAAGACCCTCGCCCTCGGTGGAAAGATCCCACCTGGGGTGCAAATGCCCTGTTCGTCACCCATCGAACACTCATGTATGCTTTGTTATGGATACACGTTGATCACGAGTATTTTAAAGACAGTCGTGCGAGTGATTTTTTTTTAAAATCTAATTTCAGATTTTAGACCCGAACTCCTCGTGTTTAATGCTAACATTGTTGAACGACACTAATCAAGTATACGTTGGTACATCAGCCTGTAGCCTAATCACGAAAATTTTCAACACAATCTCCTTCTATACAAATATACTCAAGTCAGTGGTGATTATTATTCACAATATTATACAGGTATCTTTTGATTTTCAATATTCTCTTTTGTCCCTTTCCGGATTTACAAAAAAAGGTGAAAAGTGAAAATATTGTTTGTTTTCCAACGAGCCGTTATAGAGGTAGAGTGAACCCCCCCTCTCTCTCTCTAACACATCAGTCTCCTATAACTCTTGTTAAATCAACTTCTAACGACTTGGACAAAGCACATCATCATCACCACTTGTGGGATCTGGGAAATTTGAATTTTTTTTCTATCTATACTATTGATACCCTCGTCACAATTTCCTTGCGTTACGATGTGATTGGTCTATCATGAGAAGGAAAATTTTTGAACGCAGAAATTTGTTTCACTGTCACGCTACAAAATTACACTTTTTGAAAAAAAAAACCTGGATACGATTCAGTTTAGCAAAATAAATTACATTTTTTTTTGGGGGGGGGATTATAAACTGAATGAATGAAATTATTTTTATTTGAAATAATGTCATTTATCAAGATCTGCTTATATAAAGAAAACTGTGACTCTCTTGGTTACCTGTCCGTAATACTTACCTGGCACAGGTTTCTGGCCCAATCTTCGGAATCAAAGTGTAGTATCTGCTCCACGGCATAGACCGAGGAGTCGGTACTGACGCTTGTCCGTTGAGTGGGCCGGAGATTGTGTGCAGGGTATCAAAGACCGAGTGCGCCGGTGCAAACGTTGGCCAATGAGGTTATACCGAGGCTGCGTTTGCTAAGCGCAACGGGAGGCCTTTGGACTCGTCCTTAGGTTCTCCCATCATTACTCGGCCCAGCTTTCGCAGGTAACTGCGTCAGCTGGAGCCATTTTTTAGCGGTAAGGTACTATTTCTTCCCACGTTAAGCCCGACCTTGTGTCAGATATTGCTGCGGTGGGACAGTGATTAAATAAATAGATACCTGTCCGTAACAATTGACTCTCCTACTTATGGGTAAGAATTTTGCTGATCAAAATACATCCCGTTCACAATTTGAAACTATGGATTTTTACAATGAAACAAATTCAGTATTTTTTTTAATCTTGAAAACATTTCATAGAAATTAAAACATACTCGTGATTTTTCCACTGGCATTGTAGCGGTTTCGATTCTTATTGGATCTCGAAATTTTGATGGCCTGGAACCAAAATCCAGTGTTAAAAATAATATGAAAAAATAAGAAAAGGAAAAAAAACGAATCTAGACACACATAATATAAAAATGATCAGCAAACTAATCTTGCTGGCCGTTGTTAGTGGGTTCGATCCACATTGGATATTTCGATGGTTTGATACCAACTTATGCAAAGTCAATCAACTTACATATTGAACAGTCTGATTTTTTTTTTCTGAACTCTTTCATTTAAAAGTAAGAATCGTGCCAAAAATGATTATCTCGAACCCACTATTTGGAATTAGTAGCACAGGATCAGTTCCGAGATAAAGATTATGCTGTGCCAATTCTTCAATAAGAACGAACAACTTGCCTTCCTAACTCGAAAATCAGCATTCGACATTTCGCTTTGGCGTAAACATGACACCAGCGCGGTTGAAAATGCAACAACATCACTCCTTTGGCATGTCCTTGTACTTGTAAAGGATCTGTTTGCAATATCCATATTTAGAAGGATATTATCGAGTCAACATATAAAAACCAAAGTCTTTAAAAAGAGAGTCACGACAAACTCTCTCTCTCTCTCTCTCTCTCTCTCTCTCTCTCTCTCTCTCTCTCTCTCTCTCTCTCTCAAGTGACGCGCTGTATTAATCAATAAGCTTGCATCGCTATTGATTTATGATGTTCGGGTTAGTTTATCTTTTGATAAAAGACACAGCACCAATCCAATGAATTGCGTTTGCTTCTTCTTCTCCTTCTTCTTTTCCTTCTTCTTCTTCTTCTTCTTCTTCTTCTTCTTCTTCTTCTTCTTCTTCTTCTTCTTCTTCTCTCCCTGTCTTAGTTAGAAACTGTCAAGGAAAACCGTCAACATAGGTTTCTTCAGTTTTCAAGTTGGTCTGTCTGTCTGGCTGGCTGGCTTGCTGGCTTGCTATGTATGTAATGTATTTACTGGATGCACCAATGGGACAAGAGGATTTAAAACCTAAACATTTATAAAACATTTACTCATTATGCCCGGAAGAAAAAAACTTCTTTGGTCACCCCTCCTCCGAATTTGCTTTTATTTTGGGTTCAATTTGCAAACTAAGTTTATGCTAAATTGATCCTTAATTCTGTATTCAGCAGCATTCACGCTTGTTTTTTGTTGTTTTTTTAATCTTTTTTTTTTAAATAATGACTTTTTTAGCGACCTATTTCCAACAAAAGGTAAGAGAAGTAACTTATCCACTGCTTTTTCCATTTTTAAATGATCATCCCCAACACAGCGTGCTGCCAAAAGATGTTGACGATGTGACGGTTTCTACTGACTGACTAACCAAACCTGTTTACTTTTACTTTCATTTTCGTACTTTACACATCCTCTTCTAGTCTTTGTCTGTTTTCAATTTCATTATCGTTCTCTACAGAGCAAGACATAGTATCAGATTAATCATTAGTGGACATCAGTGAATAGATTTAGATGTCACAAATCGTAGACCTACCTGAGGCACTGGACATTGCAATGCGTCGGGGGAAAGGGTTGAAGAGAAGACGGAGTGATTTAACCCTGACTTCAGCTTCGGTATATACAGTTCAAGAAAAGAGAGGGAGAGAGGAGAGTCAGGATCGCAATGATAACGGATAATCTTTACGAAACTTTCTGTGCAAACGATGATAGACAAAATATTTTTTAAAAACCTTATAGGCATACAATTAATTAGATATTAAATGGTTCATCCAGAGGAGAGAGCACAATAAATCCAATACAAACATCCCCGTGCAGACTCACACACACAAATGTATATATGTGTATGTGTGTTTGTGAGAGAGGGAGAGAGTATAAAAATCAATCCAATGCACATAAAGAGTCTTGACATATGAATCACTGTATTTTTATTGATTTGTTTGAGCAAGTGATCTATAAAAACTTGAGTGCGTGTAGTTGATAATATACGTTGTACATGAAGTAATCATCATCATCGTCCACTATAAGTCAACTCCTGAACAAAGGTTCTTCTCAGTTCCTCCCATGCCGACCATGACTGTGCTAATCTATACCATCTTGGGCAGACCCTTTCTGACTTATTTCTGGTCTTCTACTGCGTTTGCTATTTCTGGGGTATCAATCATCTAATCTTTTGATTAATCTGTTACCTTTCCTTCTTGCTATATGTCCAACCCATCTCCAATCACTTCTATGATAAATATTACTTTGTCCTGCTTTCATATTTGTACTGATCCTCATCTGTATCTTAGATTTATTCCAAACGCTCCATTGCTTTTTGTTTGATTCAGCGTATTTTTTAAATGATTCTGCGAGTGCCCATGTTTCACATTATTTCTCATAGATAGAATCAGCATTAATTATACCCTTTACGTTTCAAGTATATTGGCACAGTGTTTACAATATGGCTTCATTTTCTACTAGATGCTTTCCAAACTGTCGTTATATGCTGTTGTACTTTGTTCCTATGGTATTTCTCCAACTCTATCTTTGCAACTCATCTTATGTTTCAGATATAATTGCGATGTCATCAGCAAATCATAAATGTTTAAAATATACACCAACTAGATTTACTTCCATTTTCGGAGTGATTTTAAGACTTGATGTAGATAGTTTAGGCGAAATTGTACCCTTTGTCGTAACCCTTTCCCATTTTTTATCTTATTTCTATCTTTATACGATATATATATTCATTTCTTTATAGAGAAAAATTACAAAGCGGTTAATATGGGAGAAATGAAGAGGTTACCGGGGACAAAGAACTAAAAGTCGAGGAACATTTTCCATATTCTAATATCAAGCCTGAACCAGCGTGTGATAAACAACCATAATCATGAGAATGTAGATTTCGACTATAATCAGAGATTAAAAGTCAAACAGTAAAATCGGCGTTGGGTAATTCTTTTGAGCTCAGTAGACGAACCCACTAGCTCTACCTTCATTAGACTCCAAGGGTTCTTGATAACCAGGGTCGTTACATGTAGAGTCTTCATTCCACCCCGTGTCTTGTGGCGTTGTTGGAAGTCTTTGAAAAGATTTATTAAACACTAATGGAGGGATTGCAACCAAGCCTAAATCAAACATGGCGTTGGGACTACAAAAATTAAAATTTCCGAGGAAATGATTGGTGAAAGAGTACATCAAGCGATGATATCAGTCGGGGACCGGCGCCATCATTTATATGATAAATCAGAACTGAGTTCACAATAGAGCTAAGTAAGCAAGTATGCATCTGTGAGTGTGCTTATACGTCTATTATCTAAGCAATGTGTAAGTGTGTACAAGTACTTGAAACATAAACAAACACGTACAAACAAGTGTCAAAGAGACACTTCAAGAGCCTATTGGCACAAATCCGACTCTGTTTGTCTTGGAATCAAACTTTTATGACATTTATATGAATGAAAAAAAAGAGCAATTCTTGTCTGAATTTCTGAGACGTGGTGTTGTTACTGTTAAACATTGATCCTTTCATTGTGATATTCTCGTCTTTGACGATCAATGTTTAATACGAAAATGTCGTCATGAAATAACTCTGCAACTTTTAGAAAAAAAAATCTTGTGAATTTTCTAGATCAGCATTTTTTTGTGTTAGATTGAAGAAATATTTTTGAGTTGGTTTGTTTTTTGAAACCAGTTTTACTGAAAAAAAATTATTCATACCTTCCGAAGATTTTTATCATTAACATTTTTTATTGGGTTGCTACGTCTGAAAAGTCGCTATTTTCTAACATCAGTGGGAAAAGTGAAAGACTTACTAGTGTCGTTGCATTTTATTTTGAAGTCAAATATACAGATATAATTCGTTATTATTGGAGATTTTAAGCCTCGTTAGAAATGGTGTCTACTCAAGAAGTTAAACTAATTTTCAAGTACGAATTCAAATTAGGAGATAATGCTGCTCAATATGCTGATAACGTCTAGAAAGTATTTGGAGTGAACATTACAACAGTGCCAATTGTTCAGCGTTGGTTCAAATGTTTTAGGTCTTGAAATATGGATAACAATAATTAAATTCGAGTTGGGCTCAAACCTATTTTTGCTCTTGATTAATTATTGTCTACACTGACCAACGATCCATGAACAACGGTTTGAGTCCTTTCTAAAGACTTCATGACGTTTACAGAGACCAAATCACCTTAAATAGTTGGAATAATAGGACCCACATGAACTGAATGAAACACATCATAACAGTGACAGACTGCACTCTTTTCAGTTGACTAAGACTAAGCAGGGATAATTTCGATATGATGTCTTGCAGCATCCTCTATATTTACAAGACATCACTCCTACAGATTACCATTTCATTAAGAATTTTGAACTTCATATCCATAATACAAGGTTTAATGATGAGGGAGCCATAATTGGTGCTTTTACTGGCCACTAAACCAAAATAATTTCTCAGAGTTAGCATACTACCATTATAAAATCATTAGGAAAATATTATTACTTCAAATGGGTCACATTTTGATTGAACATTTTCCATTTTTGTTGTTATTTATATCATCCTTGTTCTTACCACTCACAAACGATATTTCATACACAATAATTCAATATATGTTGCAAATTATGTACACAAATTTACTGCTTGTCCCAAAATGTATACACACTTCCTTGCTAGTATCTTTGTTGTAATGATGAAATAATTCGCTTAGCCCGAAAAATATATGAACAAAAAGATATATACATTTGTTATCAAGCAAATACTTAGTAAAGCTCATTACTGAACCTTTTGAAAATTAATCATTATGAAATCGTAAGCATGTTTTTAACTTTATTATAACGTGTTGTTCACCGTGGATATTTTTAATTAGATTTCAGGTGGCTACTACAAACGATATGTATATCCATTTGGGGACATTGGGCAAAATGGGTACAATATTTACAAGTATCTGCAAAATCTTTTTAAAATGTGCAAAAAAGTTTGATTAATTTTATTTATACTATTACAAATATTTCTGATTTATTCAACTTTGATAATAGAATTATGTACCTAATTGTAATTACTCGCTCAAAGGCCATTTTCGTCAGGTATTAAGCTCGATGTCAAATCATTTCTTTCGTGATCGAATATCATGATTATTTGCAACTGGATCTGTAAGGGAAGCTATGATACATCTAATATTTTTCTCATAAAACTTCATTCAGAGTTTGCCCCATTTTTTTGACAACTAAAAGGGAAATACTTTTACCAAAACATGAAGTCGGGTAAAAAGAAAAATGTTAGAAAAAAAAAAATGTTAGAAAAAAAAAATGTTAGAAAAAAAAATGTAAAAAAAAGTGCGATCAGCATATGAGTCCAGGTAAAAAAAAACTGTAAAATTTTTATCAGAATATGAGGTTAGATAAAGTATCAACTTCCCAAAAATGTGTCAGAAGAATAGGAGCTAAGATGAAAAAAAACAACTTCTCCAAAAAATGTTTTCAAAATATTTGGTTAGGTGAAAAAATCAACTTCCAGAAAAATGACATCAGAATATGAGTTAAGGTAAAAAAAAAAAAAAAACCAATTCCCCAGAACTGTTCAAATAAAATATGAGCTCAACAACAAAAAAATTGTAAAAAATGTTATCAGAATATGAGTTCAGGTAATTAAAAAACAACTGAAAAAAACGTGATTAGATTGTTCTAATTATATGATTCTTTCTGATGATGTGTTCCCTGGCGGCGTCATAGTATTATTCTTTCACATCATAACGACTGAACACAGAATAAGGGTCTAGATCCCCATTGTAATTGTATCGTAGATTGTTTCCCCTTATTAAAACATGATGTAACGGTTGAAAATCACTCGTGACTGAGAGTATCATGTGTCTGTGACACACGCACAGATACGATCACATAAACACTCAACTTGTGAGATATGTCTGTCAAAGATAGGGCCTTGAGCTCGGCTGATAATATTGTCATTGCAATTAGCACTACCGACCCTAACTACACAATTCTAAGAACTTTTTTTTACTGATCAACGAAGGGAGATACCCAATATCCTTTACTTTACACACTCACCGATATATAAGACAGAAGATTTCATAAACATGCACAATCAATTTTCCAATGCTGCTTTTATCCCTTTGCTTTCAGCAGAATCTGATCTTTTGACTGTTGATGACCTACACACAAAAAGCTATAAGGATTAACTACATCCATAAACAAATCCTGAAAAAAATCTGTCATAACACATGCTTGATATCGCGATATCTATACTTTTACTCTGCCTAGTATTGTATTTGGAATAGTAATACCGCACCAGATTTCAACAAATTGTTTTCGCATACTTTTGGCGGGAAAAGGCCCTAAATCGATATGAATATTTTTAGTGGGATGTTTTGTAATCAAGCCAAGCACCAGTAATGTACAAAACTCTAATTTCCAAACAATGACAGGATATTTTTTTCCAAGAGAAGTGAAATTTCCTCTTATAACTGACCTTTTGACCTGGTGACTTATTAGCATATCAATTTGCATAACAACTATTTTGATTTGTAGAGTACTTTAATGCAAACATTTAAGGTATTATTTGTTGTTCTGCATCTTCCAGATTGAAATTGTGGTCTTTCTTGTTTCATGTCTGCATGTCAATTATTCTTGAAGCTCTTTTATGGTCTTTTGTTGTTATTTGACCGATGTATTTATCATCGCAGTTTTTACATTTTATTTCATATACACTGGCTTCAGATGTAGGTTTAATATTTGTTTTTCGTTGATAATGATTTTTTTTTAGTTTTGTTTGTACTGTTTATAATTTGGATTCGAAAGTTTGTAATTTATTTGTAAGTCTTTTAGCTGTGGGGTTGGAGGCAGAAATAATTAAGGTAGAACCAAACGGAAGAAAAAAATAGAGACAGATAATAGAAACAGCGCTAATTTCAATACAATTCAACAAATGAAAAATGCACGTATCTTCAACATTAGCAAAAAATGATATTGAAAGAAAAGAAAATACCATCGAAAACAAACAAGAAGACGGACACGGAACTAAATTCCAAGTAAACGAAGCCAAAATATTTGAAGTATCCAAGAGAGAACCCAATATGATCGATAAAACGTAATACGTTGGCCCTCATATATATATTTTTTTAATATCTAAATCCGATCTGACGAAGCCATTGATAGCGAAATGCATGATCGGAAATTTAAAGAATATGTGAACAATCCGTAATTTACAGGTTTTTCCAAATTTTCGAATAGATGAATTGCACATTGTCGAAAAAGTCTCTCCACTTTTCGAACTACCCCTCCTGGTCGGTCCTGCACACACTCTTGGGCAGACCACCGAGTGGGCTTGCGTAGCTCCTCCTAAAACCTTCAAACAATCATTCTTCTTAAAATTGAGAATTTATGTGCTCATTCTTGGCGTTAGTAGTTTGTACGTCAGAGCAAACCATTTAAATAATGACGAACAGAAAGTAGGGGTATAATTAAGCAATATAGTTATATAGTAAATAGAAACCCCTTCGAAAAAATTTCTTTTGAATTCTCACAGAATTTCCAGAAGGTTTTAAAGTTTTAAGGTCTATTGGATTGAAAGCACATAAAATAAGATAAAAATTAGATTGAATATAAGGTTGAATTTAACTCACCAATTCCTTTCTCAGGGACCCTTATCACTGAACCATTGACGTGTAATGATTGAATTTTTAAATGAATGTTTGCAAATTACGCTGACACTGGTCTATACGGTGTTGCATAAAAATATGTCCCTCTGCAGTTTGGTTGGACATAGTAATTTGGACCCTACAGGGAACTTGGTGGTCGGTACCTTCTATCCTACGTTGATCCCTGGGTCAATTTACCCTTAAAGTGAAATTTTTAAACCCCAGGGCCTGTATATGTCTGTACGAAGTGCCACCCAAAAGTTCAAAATTTGAACAACTTTCACCGGTCAAATGTATACGGTTACCTAAAACGTCCGTTCTATTTTGCCGTTTGATGACATTAGAGGCATTAGGTTTTACCTAACTTAATTCAAATACTTCTTCTTCAAATACTTGGGACTCTATCTGCTACCATTTGTTAACATTGCATTTCTTGATCATTTCCCTTTGTGAGTCAGGGCGTAAACACCAGGAAAATAATAACTTTGTTGTTGGAAACTAGGTATCAAAGTAATTTGTTTTCTAAGTCAAATATCTCAAACCTCTGGTTAGGTCAATAAATCCGTATTCTGATGATGAAAAAATTTTTTACACAAGACATATTCATTTTCCAACATAATCTCCTTCCTTATTTCAATGCCCTTAACACAACAATTCTCCATCAATCATTTAGATCGGGTATTATATGGTTAGAATTTCGGATCAAAATTCAGCTAATAACTGTATGAAGCTACAGATATATGAATACACTTGTGTGACAAAACTGAACGGGGGCAATTGAGTGGAGGACAATTAAGCGTGAGTACAACGAGCATGAGACAATTGAGCAGAGGACAATTGGGTGTAGGTACAACTGAGCGTAAACAATTTTGAGGAAGATAATTCATGGATGCGAGAACAAAAAATGTGAAAAAAAGGTATTTCTGCATTCATACCCCACGTATATTTATTTACCCGTAGCATTTGCATGAATTGAAGTGTATTACTCATATATATGGAGTGCAATTTCGTTTTTATTCAGGAAGACCAACATATGTTTTTTTCTATTTTCCAACTTGAATATTTTTTTTAAATCAAAATTTGTACGAAATAAATTTGTTATATTTATATATATATACATGCCATGATATATCCTCAGCTGAATCATTTCACGCTCAGCTGTACCCTCGTTCGATAGTCCTCCACTTAATTGTCCTCCACTTAATTGTCCTCCACTCAATTGTCCTCCACTTAATTGTCTCACGCTCAGTCATCGGCCAAAGCATATATATATATATCTTCCATAGGAATAGAGCACTCTGGTGGATGAAGGATTTCTGTGTAAATAGATATATCGCTTAAATTTAGCTTTACTGACTGTCCAGTTCCGTAGTCCAGAAGTTGGATATCAGCTTACGGGTCTAATGTGAAGTTTTCAATTCTGCTTCACGGTACTGGATTGGACAATGGAAAGTCTATAGCTACACTGAAGAGATGTAATACATCGAAACAGCTGTCTGTGGATGACACAATTGTATATATATATATATATATATATATATATATATATATATATACACACACATAATTGCTCTCCGACTAACTTCTCTATCTAACATTTTGATCTCGGTAAAGACTGGCGATGGGACAGAATTCAATCTATTTTCAAAAGCATTGGTGCTATGTGGATATAGTAATCACGACCGCCATTGTATCTTTTTTTATGGAAAACATGACAAAAGAACAAGTTCAGAGTTGGCTAATTTCATTATTTTCATTTCTCCTGATACCCTGTTAATGGGGAAAAAACGATAATGCTTTTCACTTTAAAACTCGTATAGATATCGACTGACTAGAGAATCATGTTTGCATTCATTCTAGACATCCATATTTTTCTCAAATCGCCATTTTCCTATGTCCTACTTCATTTGCTTCCCAGTAACCAATATTTCATCTTCAGCTCGTCTTGGATGCCAAATTCCATCATTCTTTATCCCCTTTTCGGTCTGAATCCTTTCTTTATTCACTTTCTAATGATTAATTCTCTTCTCTCCTGTCTTCTTTTTCTGTTCTCCCCGAGGGGAGAGTTGTACTCGATCTTCCGCCATGTGCCAGAGCAGTATGAAAACAAAATAAATCCGATGCCAGTAACATAAGCAGGGAGGTATTGACAGCGATGATGGGGTTCTGTAAAGAGATCTGTGGATTGTCCGTAGCCGACAGAGAGCATGGTAAAAGGGATCAGTTCAGATGGGAAGTTCGAGAAAAACTATTTATATATATATATATATATATATATATATATATATATATATATAAAGGAGAATAGAAGATGGATTAGAAAAATGTGCACAAATGACGACTCCATCATTGGACGCCTCTAATTATTTGAAATTTTCATTTTCTTTTTCCTTTTTTGATTTCGATATTTTTCCAGCTCAGCTTACAACGATATAAGGTTGTACGGGAGTTGAAAGATTATGCTACGCCAGTCCACTAAATAGGGAGGACCTATCCGTCTAAATCTTCTAATTTTTCCTCGTATCATGTGTGTGTGTGTGTGTGTGTGTGTGTGTGTGTGTGTGTGAGCAGGGTTGTTGAGTTTACAGTTGTTCTGAGCTTGATATATTCTTCCCTTACAGCCTCGGTAGTGTGAGTTTGTACCAGATTAAGATAAGCTCGGCAAATAAATCTAAAATCTATTCAAAATACATTAAGCCTGCCTGGTTGGTGTCACCGTTGCGTTTTTCCCGTCGCAACTAGGGGAAAGAGGTGATTATCAAGCTTGATATTCTCTCATCGCAGCTATGCTCTACTCAAGTCGTGCGACACAAAAGGCACATTTTGTTTCATTTTTCTCGAACAATCCATGAAAACTAAATCATCGCTTTTTGCAGTTGTGTTTTTCTGAAGCATCGAACCGACGCTCAAGATGAACCGTCTTATAGGGATAAAGAGACAGGAGGACTGGATTCATGCCTTTTCGAAGGGCATAAATGAAAAATGAATGCTAACTGCCCCGGCTGTCTGACAATGCCATTCTTTGTGCCGTTAAGCTTCAGGCGACCCACACCTTCGAGTTTGAGATTGGTGTGACGGTATTTTCCTTCCCACACTCTTTCTATCCGGTCTTATGATGCACTGCAAAGATCATTGAGTTTTATACCGGAAAGTGGTCAATGATAATCTTGACAAAATGAGACAAAAAACTTAGCCAGCATATTCCTATATTTTTGCAATTACACATACATGCACGCACATGCACGTGCATACACACACATATACACACACACACACACACACACACACACATACTCCTTTCTCTCTGACTTATATTTAGAGGTATAGATTCACGCATATTGATACTTACAAAAAGTTCCCCGGTCTCACATCAGTAGATCACATACAAACAGCAATATGTATTTATTTAGCTTGACCAAACCTGATTTCTCAACTGCACGGTTGTGATTAAACGCTTTCAAGACCAGAATGCCAACCACTTGCTCACCGTCGCTCTGTAAAGCAATAAATTGTCGGAAAATATTATATAGACAATTATGGCAACAGGCCAACTTTTTGTAATTAATTTCATTAATACTATAGAAAACGATTTCTACTGATATAATGGGAACTTGTGTACTAATTTGATTTTCATTTTATTTTTTTTTATGAATAAGTCTCCAGCACAATCTATAACAATTTATTCGTGTGTTGAATTGGTTAAATTGAGTGACCCTATCAATGCCTGACATAATAAATTGAATACACCGCGAAATATACTCTATTCTAACTGCAAGACTATTTTCTAGTTTATACTAAAAAAAAATCCTGTACCCCAAAACATTAGTAATGGTTTCATTGTCGATTTTTTTTCCCGTTAGGGGTACCGGTGGGAAATGCACAACTTCCGAATAGAATAAGAATTAGAGTCCGACAGTCAAAAATCGTAGAATTTTCCAAGACATCGGATATCTCAGTTTAACATTAGTGATGCGTGGTGGAAGGTCCGAACAAAACACATTTCTTGCTTGTTATTCAGATATTGATTACCTACAAGCATCTCTTTGAGAGTTGCTTTCCTCTTTTATTTAGTCATGCATGTATTTTGATCACGAGTTCTCTAAAGAAACTTATGCGAGTAAGAAATTTAAAAAAATCAAACTTCAGATTTTCGTCCAAATCTCCTCCCTCTAAATACAACCAATCATAAATGAAGTATTACGTATGCCTTTGTATATAATCAAGTCTGTAGCTTATGTTGAAAAACGCTTATAATTCAAGCAGCAAATATCTATTCTTCAACATGATAATTGAACTTAATTCAGCGGTGTAAATTAATCAAACTTTCTACTGTGAAATTTTCTGATGTATATCCAGCAAATAACAAACTGTCAAGCTGCAGACTTATTGATCCACCCTCGTATCCGTTTATATGAATTGAGATATGTTTAATGATATATTTATTTCCTTGTTCAAGTTTATTTAATTTCTGAAACACTTGGCAATTATCGAGTCCTCTGACGGAGTTTTTTATGAGGGATACCCAGAGATCACTGTACGACCACGACTACGAATACTCCTAACATGGACATGAAAATAGCAACCCTGGAAATCTATACATTCCAGCATTCACTCTCATTAACAGGGATACTCCCTAATCAAGTGCGCTAGCACTCCTACAACGATACGTTTACTCATATAGATAACGATTCAAAAAGACATTACCTCATATATGGTATCAGCCTACGTGCACACATACATTCACACACATGCACATCCACTGATACGCACACGTACATGCAATCGCAGACACATCTCCATAACA
>OY735200.1:49877621-49890121 GCA_963457665.1 Thysanoteuthis rhombus | reverse complement strand
AGAAGAGAAGCGAAAGAAAGGAAGAAAGAAAAGTGGGGACTAATGAAAAGAAAGAATACAGAGAGGGGGTAGAAATGAAGAGACGTTGAAAAGGAAAAGTCAATACAGAGAAAAGGGGGTTCGGAAAGAAAGAAGGAAAGATAGGAATAAAAGAGGGAATGAAAGAATGGAAAAAAGAGAAAGATTAGATAACAGAAGGAAGGAGATAAAGATGGAAGGAACAAAGGAATGAATAGACCAGAAGAAAAGTGGGTAGCAAGGAAAGAAGAGAAAGAAAGTTGAATGAAAGGAGGGAAGAACGCGTCTAAAGGTTGGAATGAGCAGAGAATTAAAAAAAATGAATAATTAAGAATATAGGAACATTGAAAAAATAGAAAAGAAAGGCAGAGACTAGAAAGAGGAGTTAGGCATAAAGGAAAAAGCAACAAAAAAAGAGAAAGAAAAAGGAAAGAGGTTTGGTGATGGAGAACGAGCAAAGGAGGGTGACGTAAGAGGAAACAGAGAAACATAATGGGAGTAGGATGGACTTGATGAAGGAAGATACATGAAAGAGTCACTATAGAAAAATAGAGGTCCGTAAGAGAAAAAGAAATAAGATTGTGTAAAAGAAATAGAAAAAGAAATGAACGGAAAATCGAGGAGAGTGTGAAGGAAGAGAAGAAGAATAGCAAGACGAAAGAAAATATGACAGAGAGCCGAGAAAATGAAAGAGTAGATTCGAATAATGAAGCGAAAATAAATATGGCGGAAGAGTTAAGTGTAGAGCGAGATGAATGAGAAAGAGAAAAGAATGGTGATGAATTGGGGAAGGAAAAGGAATCGATGACAAGTAAAAAGGGTTGAGAAGAATTCAGAGACTCTACATAAATAGAGGACACAGAAAGGAAGAAAAAAGGCTCAGAAAATAAAAAGTAAGAAACAAAAGAGAACATTAAAAAAAACAAAGAAGAACAAGATCAGAAAGAGTAGGGTTCGGATAGGAATTCATAAAAAGAGAATTATTTCAAAAATAAGGGAAAAATCGAGAAGCCCGAACGAAGAGTAAAAAGCGCTGACGGGAAATGGGGGTTGGGACTGTTTATGCAAACGTATATTTTTGAGTGCACGAGTACGCTTGGTGATGATGTAAGTGTGGGTGTGCATGCATGTGTAGACAGTTCATTTTAAGTACTGTTTGTTTCCCAATGAGTCAAATTTTTGGGCCATTGCCAATAAATAAAGCGAATGAAGGGAAACGCTAGCAAAATAAACATTAAAATTCAGTAGAAACGGCGTTCGCTGCATCGTCTGATCGAACACCTCCTTCAAATGAATGACGGACCCTTGAGTAGTCGATTTTGCAAGCATATTGATTATTACTGCTGTAGACCTGGGTCAAGAAAGAATTCGCTCATCATCAATTAACAAGTTTGATTTCGCAATAGCAACAAGCTAGATCGTGTTTTGCGATTAGTCTGCATGACCATTTATCTTGAAAAATATGAGCTCATTGCGATGCGTTTTCGGCAAGGATCAAATCACGTACATAATAAGAGCCGTGTCTGTAACACTTATTGCATCAGCAGCAGCCATCAGTCTTTCTCCCTTCCCACACTCTTATCAAACTACTTAACTTTCTTTTTTCTCTCCTCTCCTTTCCTTCCCTCTTATTAAACTACCTGACTTCCTCTTCACTCCTCTCCTTTTCCACTGTCTTATTAAACTACCCAATCATTTCCTCTCCTCTCCCTTAATACCTTCTTATTAAACTACTTAACTCTCTTCTCTCCGCTCTTCCTTCCTCCCGTATCTGTCACACAGATAGTATTAGCTTTGTAGCAATAAGCTGAGCCTGCTGTTGTGCACTTCTGATAACCCTCAACGAAGCATCAAGATACGTGTGCGTGCGTGCGTGCGTGTGTGCATTTGTATTGCTAACGTCACGAAGGAGTTTGATTCCTCTCTTAATGCGAATCTTATTCATATACCCCATACCTGAGGGGTCAGTGATGGTAAATAAAGGATAATTTCGATAGATTGATGGCGTGACAGTCTAGCACTAGGCCACAGCATTAAGGGGTGAGGTAAGAATAGAACTCAGTATACCTCTGAAACGACTAGTATACACCTTATCGTTCTCAAGTTGAAATAAGTCTTGGGCACCAGGTAAGTATATATATATATATATATATATATATATATATATATATATATATATATATATATATATATATATAATGATGAAAAAATGCATTTATTTTACACAACAGATATTCATTTTTTAACATGATTTCCTTTTTGTCTATGATCTTAACCCGACTCCTCTCCATTGATTACATACGAGATACTGTTCAAAAGTTCGAGAAAATTAATCATAAAATCAAAATACTTAACCTGATAACTAGTTCCACCCGTCTTCTACGAAGTTCAACTTTATTTCCGCCAGATCTCTTGCAGGCTTATGAGATTTCTACATGTCGGTGTATCAGTTAAAATTTCGAATATTGATTCCCAAAGCACTTCAGCTTCCTTTGCCTGCAATAGCGATGCGACAATCTTACTCCTCCTAGACAGCAACTGCTTCCGTTTACTTGTAAAATCTGCAATATTCATGACAGACAGAGAGAGACGGAGAAAGTGTGTGAATAAAGGAGAGAGGGGAAGAAAAACGGGTAAAACAGGTAAGTCTTGATTTTGATAACAATTATGTTACATGATTAGTAACCGTCATACAAAAGTGATCACCAAAACAGTCAACGTAAATTTCTTCAGTTTTTTAGTAGGTCTTACTGGCTAACTGACTGGCTAGCTGGCTATGTATGTATATATCACGTTTACCGTCCGCACAAATGGAGGGCAGGAAATAGTTTTTTTGACACCCAACACCTAAATAGCTGTTTAGATGAGTTTTCAAATTTACAATGTAACGTATAAGGTAAATTGGTCCCTCACTTTGTCTCCGTTATCCTTCGCACTTGCTTTTTGAAAATTCATACTTTTTTTACTGACAAAAGCAAAGTGAGAGAAGTAGCTTATTCATTGTTCACACCTTTCCCAAATTGTTTAATTGGTCAGTCTCAACATGGTGTGCTGCCAAAAAACATTGGTTGCATGACGGTTTCTATTGATTAACTAAGCGAACCTGTTTCAATCCTACTGTCTCCGTCTCCAATAAACGAAAGGAGGGGAATCAATCAATGAAGACTTTATAAAGTTTCAAATATTGATCCATCCTGACCAAACGAAACTGGCCCCGTTTCATTTCCTCCTAATCTTAGGAACTTTCCCTCTTAAATCGCACAACCCTGTCTGCCTCTAATTTTCGTACCCGAACACAGAATCTACAACTCCGCAGGAAAGAAAGTAGCGAGGTCGAACATATTTGTGAGTGGTCGTCCAGTAAGCGTGGTCAGTTTTGTCTATTGATTGAGTCATTAGCTATTCGAAGAGGACAAAATCAATCACTGGCTAATCAGGCTCTCCTAGGCGATAGGTCAGTTGCTGGCTAGTGAAGCGCAGACCAATTAGTCACTGGCCGGGACAGATCACTTGACCAGGCGTTGTCCGGGCCTCGATCAGACGAGTAGGCTCCCTCCCGCAGGGGGTTGGGACTGTCATGGTAATCAGGAAAACTCTCGCCATCTTTACACTCACCTTGATGCTTGTTAATTGAAGAAATGTTTCAGGGTCCTTTCCCACGCCCCAACACTTTTCAACTCGACTTCTTACAACCGTTCCACCAAATGATTGTCCTCTGGTTAATTAGACAGGTTAGTTTGATTAATAAGTTATTCAAACCAATTCTTCAAAATCTCTTGCAACCAAAGAGAAATGGTTTATCAGTGCAGCTATTTATTAGATTGTTATTACACCGAACCCGTTACTGATCGGAGTATCATAGCTCAAGATATGTATGCCACTGTGTTATTGCAAATTTATCAAGCAATAGATTGACTACTGGTTTGAAACAACTTACTTCCGACTCGTAATCAGCGTTTCTTTTCGTTGATGTTTTTTTTTTCTCTCATTCTCGCTCTCAACATCGGGAATCCTCATATGAAACTAACCAGAAAGAACATCAACTTTGAGCATTTCATGTCTCTGCGTCTCAAACGGAACTGATTAGAAAGAAGGTAATTTTGAGCATTTCATGTCTCAACTTCTCAAACGGTATTGACTAGAGAGAAAGTAACGTTGCTTAACTTTTAGTAATCCGCCCATTCATTTTTGGATTCCGTATCAGTAACTGTCATTTGTATAAGCGAGAAATGTTGATCAATAATAAAATAATAGATTGAAGACGATTTTATCACTTAAAAAACAGAATAATTACTCGTTAAAAGGCCGTCTTTGGCAGACTCGATTCTATGTCAAGTCATTTCCTATCCCCAGTCGAAAAGTAACAGAAATCAGTATTCATTTTAAACGAAATTCCTTGTATATTGAAGTCTGATATTTTCCTTATTGTTGCCCTTGGGATTCTTAATTAAAAATTACCGCTAGCCCGATGGTACAGGAAATTGCTTTAATCCCCATACAAGAGCAATTCAACGGTATTCCGCTTACAAAAATTGCGCTGTATTACGATGAGAAACATTCAGCCACACAGAAAATGGATCATTGTAACATAGATTTCAAGGGATGAATAAGAAAGAAACAAAGAAAACGAAGAAGATTTATAGATTATAGGGATTCTACGAGCTGTCAAACTGAAAAATATTAGGATAGATCAAAGATATTATTGAGGAAATTATTCAAGTCCCCCAGATTAGATTCACTGTCATGGTTGTTGGCATTCTGAAATGTTGACTGAAGTCTTGCATTATCCACGAGTCGCGAGTTAATATCAATGTGATTTGAAATAATAGCAATTATTATAACTCCCCACCACAGACAATAATTGAACAAACGTTGCGTCGAATATACGGACAACGGATCATTGTAATAAGGATTTCAAGAGATGAATAAGAAATGATTGTCCACTATTACACGGAAAAGGTGTCCCTTGGCCTAGACAGCATGAATAGAAAAACAATTAAGGGAAATGGGTCTGCAGCAGGAATTGAACCAGCCTCTGATAGGATAGCCGAGTCAATGTAGTGATGCTCTTACTATTGAAGTAATCAGCTGCCGGTAATGCAAAGGCCCAAATAACTGTTTTCCCTCAAGATTCTCATCTCCTTTATTCTCGATCTATATCAGCTCTATTGCGACCAATAAGGTAGCTGCTTAAACGTAGCGTCGCTCTTCCCATTGGACTGAGCAGCCCCCCCCCAACTGTTTTATCCCTACGTTCTGATCTTATTCATTCATTGTCCATGTCTGCACTCTTGTTTCTCAACACTGACAATTGTATTATTCAGAAATGGATGTCCGATCCGACATAATAACCATGGATGCGTTATGTTATTTGAAACTATATTTGAAATTACCGCCTGTTATTAAACGGTGAATGTGTCACTTGGCCGAGACAAGCGTGAATAGAACAAACAATTAAAGAAATATTTTCGGAGCAAGATCTACGTAATTTGGAGCTACATGTAGTTAATTTTTAGCTCTATCTAGCTATTGCAGAGCTAGTAAAAATAATTATGCTGAACGTTCCATACTCATTTTAAATTAAACTGTGATATAATGTACTTCGTTATAACGGGAGAGGTCTTCATTAAACTCTACTGTTACTTCCCATTCGCACAGAAGTAAGCTCGCCAAGTGTGTGATTACTTGAAAGAAATACAAACTGGGAAAATAATGATTTTTTTTTCAAAAGAAAAAAATTAGAAACTGATAAGAAGCAATTATTCACACTCGTAGCCAACAGTAAAATATTGCAAAGTATTAAATGATGGTTAGAAAGCACGAATAGCTTTGATATAGTCTTGGTAGAATATTTTTTACTTTAACGAAAAGGTTGCAAGAGCAACCTTCGCAACGTATTGAACCCGTGGACGGTAAGAGAGGAAGTAATTGGCCACAGTGAAGAACTAATGTAATAATGAACAGAACTATTGTTTGCAAAATATGGCATTTTACGAGCCACATACTTCGATGAATCACTTGCGTGAGACGGACGGAAATTGACTGGCCAGTTTAACATTACAGTTACTTATTAAATTGATTACTCTTATGAACTCCACAAGATGTAATTTTTCTCAATATTAAAACAGCCTAAATACCGGAAGTATTTAAGGTGCTAAGAATTGAAAACATAGGAAATTCCACTCGTAAAATAAGCCTTTTGTCCCAGAATTTATTGATGAAAAATAAATGTCCGAATTTTTAGTATAATGTTTATGTCGTAAATGTCTCCATTTGTACCTCACAACGCACAAAATCTTCGATCTACCACAGTTTAAGCCAACATTTATCCAATGCAGGTATTATTTTTTATCAATTCAACAGTGTCAGAATCGTGACGTCATGACAACTCCTGTAACCAGCTTGAATTTTATTTATGCTATTTACTAATTAACAATGCAAGTATAAATTTTACCTCCTGATACTTGTTTATTTTTTTAAATTTAGAACTCTTTTTCAACATAACATACATTAAACACAAACTCTTATTAACATATAATAAGCAACCAACTTGATTGTCGTTGTTGTTGTTATGACTTTGTTTTGTCGTCTGCTTTCCAATGAGAAAACGTGTGAAAATCGATAAAAATCACTGAAAGTTACCAAACTTTTTATCAAGTATAATCAAGATATCGTATACTGACTAACTCGACGAAATTGCAGCTGAAATTAACAAAAACAGACGAAGAAAGAAACGAGCAAGATTCTCCTAGTTCTAATTTAGTATGAACTGAACCCCAGCTCAAACTGAAAGTTTGTAGTGACATCAGACTTAGAAAGTCTATCAGACCTGGCCTTTATTTTCTGTGCTTGATATCTTAAAATTTTCATTTTTTCTCGTACTGTACTCTATTGTCGAATAATTCTACATCTAGAAAGCAGTGACTTATTTCTTTATTGATTTTGTGTTTGAAAATTTGTTGTTGTTCTTTCACATAATTGTTAATTCAAAATATCAATATAAAAACAAAAATTCTAAAGAGAAATACTTGGAAAGATGTAGGACAAGTTCGTAAAAAATATTTTGCTTGTTCTTCAAATTTGAAATCGCCATGAAAAAAGGAAGGAGGAGGGCAACACCATGAAAGACAACGACTTTTTGTTTGTGTTCGTTCGTACTTGCCATTTCGATAAGGAGCGCAAGTGATATTGAAATATGCATTTAGTCATCTGCCTTTTATCGTCTATTGTTGGATATGGACCTTCCCCAGGATTCGACAGACCCTTCTATTAGGGGCGCCGTGAAGTCAATACTTTCTGAACTTTAGTTCGTTAAGCTATCTTATATTTTGCCGGTTTTGCAAATGATATCTGGGAATTCAGGTGCAGAGTCAAGATGTCCATCGGTTGCCTGTCATTCTTCCAACATGATCAGCCCATTGCTGTCTGAGTTTTCCAGTGGAATCTATGATATACCTAACACCTGTGCTATTTTGTGATCTCTCCATGTGATGTTAAGCATGATCCTCTCCAATACACATTGCATGGTTCTCACTTTGAGGGTCAATCTTTTGGATAGGTTCCATGGTTCAACTCCATAGGCGACTATCGGGAAGGTGCATCTTTTTAAGACTAATGGAATTTTTTGGTCCCGAAGGTTGAACTTGCTCTACCGAAAGCTTGCCACCCTAGAGTGATTCCCCGCTTGATTTACTCTTAAAATAAGAGTACATATCTAACCCCCCCCTCTCTCTCTCTCTCTCTCTCTCTCTATATATATATATATATATATATATATATATATATATATATATATATATATATATATATATATATCTTTTGATAATCAACGTTTTCCCTACTGCCAAAAATATCTTTATTAGTGCGAGAAATGACTAAAATGAAGTGGATGAATAGTTGAGTAGCTGTAAACTAAACAGGCAGTAGTGAGAAAAAAACTACCTTACTTACTTACCCTTAGTCCAAGTTCGATCACTGCTAAAATACAGCTATGTTCATCGATAATTTCATATCAATTCTCCTGATGGAATTGCTGTGCTAAAGCATTTAATGTAGTACGAACTCGCTGTCACTTGTTTATGAATTCAATGCCCCCAACTACTCTGATTAAAGAGACGTAATTTTGTTCGAAGAGCAGAATTCAGAACAAAAATCTGAATTATTTCGGGAAACAAGGCTAAAGTAATTGGGAACCCACAGAGAATCTAATTCACTACATTAGCTGATTCGACAGTCAGATTAGCACCCTATGATATTTTGTTATTCTTTATGTTAAAGGAAACCCTGATGACAGAAAAAAAGGGAGATAACTGACTACAATATCTTGAAAAGCGCCAACGCCCAGGGGCAGTTGTGCAATATCCCTGGGAATAATAAACTGGTAATTATAAAACAGAGGAAATTTTGCACCCCTTCACCCTGCGCCCGGGGGGATCTCCTCACTCTTGTCCCCTCTCTTTACGCCACTGGTTCACTCAACTAAAATCGTGCACACATTTTCGAAATTTTTTTATGGCGAAGTCGCTAATACCGTAGCAAACGTCAGCCAAATACTGCGTAGTGATTTGTAAAATTTTATCCTGTAGTCTTTAGTCATTTTCCCCCGAGATATATCTTGCGTTTCTAGCTGTAAATATTGTCTACAGATCGCATTAGCTTGGTGCAGTCGATATAAGTAATAATAAATAAACAAATAAGTAAAAGCTCGTCTGTTCAAAACGAAAGGTAAAACCGAAGTAGAAGACTTTCTTCTTTTTTTTTAAATTAGAAATAAGCAAGAGGGAAAAAGTCAGCGAAAGAAAATTGGTTGTGCATCGAGCGAAGAAAACGAGACAAAATCTGTAAAGGATTTCACAACAGGAAAGATTTTGACGTATAATCGAACACGAGGGTGTTGCGGCAGTGACCCCTATTAAGAGTCGTCTCACCGATATTCGCCCTGCCACCTCCGTTTCCATCTTCTAGTTCCTTTTTCTCTGTCCTTACTGACGCACGCATGCGCACAGAAGTTCCCGTGCTCATCACACACACACACACACACACACACACACACACACACACATACATTGTTCTCTTGTATTCTGTATGTCATTGCTCTTTTTTTAGAAACTGTCAACCAAAACTGTCGCTGAAACTATCAACGTTGGTTTCTTCAGTTTTTAGTTAGTCTGGCTAAAAGGCGTGCTATGTATGCATCACGAGTACACGAAAATTGTTGCTGAAGCTGTCAACATAGATTTCTTCAATTTTGAGTCAGTCTGGCTAAAAGGCGTGCTATGTATGTATCACGAGTACACCAAAATTGTCGCTGATGCTGCCAACATAGGTTTCTTCAGTTTTTAAGTTGGTTTGGCCAGATGTATATGTATGTATCGCACATACAGGCTGCACCAATTGATCCTATAGTTTGTGTCTGGCTGCGTTCGTGCTTGTTTTTTTGTTTGCTTGTTTTTTCAATTCAGACTTGTTGGTATCCAGTAAAAAAATGAGAGTTATTCATGTATCAACCTCTTTTCCAGTTTTTTTATTGATCACCCCAAACACGACACACTGTCAAAAGTGGAGTGATGGTTTCTATTGAGTGACAAACCAAGCCTATTTACCTTTCATTCATTTTTCAATCTATCAAAAAATTCCCGCCCACACTTACATTCACACACATTTTCTCTCGTTCCAGCCTACTACATCTTGCTTTGAATCTTTTTGAATGTCCAACCCAAGTTATTTACCATTTAATCTTTGTTTCTATCGATTCTTTATTGTCTATCATCAAAGTCCGTTCATGTCTGTCTATATTTTTGTCTGTCACTGTCTATCTGTGTCAGTGCTGGACCTTGTTGATGACTTTGATCATCGTATCATAGGCGTATCAGCCTCCAATTCCTGTAGTTGTAGTTCGAACCCAGTTAAAAACCAGAATGGATTGAAACTGACTTTAGATTTCAGATAGATTGGTAGTCACTAAAAACAGATAGAGTCCATATAAACTTGATAGGAACTGGCACCAAAATCTTGATCCCATCATTTGAGAAAGCATTCAAATATATCAGTCTTTGAAGTAGTTCCCTCAAGTGGTTGTAGAAGCGAGGAATGAAATATTTTGGTCAATTTTTAACGTATCAAGACCCAAGTATCTAAACTTGTCAAATATCACGCTGGACCTGTGATAATTCCAATCCTAATAAGCGTATAAAGACTCTTCAGTAAGAAGGCAAAGGGCTCCATTTGCACGAAATTTTACAATTTTTTGTCCGAATTGAACTGATATGCCCGAAATTTTAGTGTTTTCTCCAATCGGGGGAGAGGGTAGTTGATTCCTTGCCCTCTGGTTCGTACCTCTATGAAAACTGGTAAGATCCAGATCTATCCTATTGGATCAGGATCTATCCTGTTTGGTTCAGATCTATGTAGCTAAATCTTATATAAACGATTAATCTGAATAGGACCGAAACTAACAGGATAGATTCAGAACTTCTGGTTAAATCTAGATCTAATCTGGTTCTAAACGGATTGATCCAGATATAACCTGAGAGATCCGGTTAGAACCTGGTAAGTCCGGCTAGAACCAGACCTATCAAGATATCCATCTATAAGAATAAATAGAGAGATCCACTACAATAATCTTATCAGCAAACGCAGAAACCAAAGCGCAAAATTCGCTTTGGAAGATGGTGATGAGTCATCGAGTAAGTTGATTTTTCTCCCCCAAAAGAATAACTTTGGACGTGATCATCCTCTTGTTTAAATCTGTTCAGCGTGGCTAAACATTGAGCTGCTACAACTCTGAAGAATCAGCCATTATCAATACTTTCGTTTTAATGCCCGTCTATAAAACTGATCTTCTGTGCATGCTCATTTTCCATAAGAGTATCTATCAGCGTCATTTTCTTTCACAGTCTTGTTGATTTTTATTATCATTGAAGTAAAAGCGTTCTCTGATGGCGGTGTTTGGCTGACGTTTCGCTGGTACTTCATCTGCCAGCATTTAGCAAAGGTGTCAACGTCCCCTCTGTTCCAGATCTAATGCAGATCATCTTTGTTGAAAACAAAACGGAAGTCATCTGAATCTTTCTCTCTTTTCTGTCGATAACCTCCCTTGACCATCTTATGCAGCATCGCAGAGTCCTTCGTGTGTAGGCACTCCTTCTGGCATTTTGTGAGGTTCTCGGCAAGGTAGACCATTACATCTACCTGGGACAACGAATCTCCATGAAATCCTCAAAAGAGGAGGAAATCAAGCGAAGAATCAGTCTAGGATGGCCAGCCTTCGGCGGAGCAAGCTCTACTTTCAAAAACCAGACGATCCCAATAATCCTAAAAAGAAGAGTATACAACCAATGCATTCTCCTGATAGTCACTTATGGAGCTGAAACATGGAATCTTAACAAGAGACAGGCCTGCAGACTGAGAAGCATGCAACGTGCGCATGAAAGAATCATGCTTAACCGTACATGAAGAGATCACAAGACAGCATAGTATATAAGGAAGAAAACGGAAGTCAGAGACATCATAGAAACTATTAAAAAAACTCAAATGGCAATGGGCAGACCATGTTGCAAGAATGACAGACAACCAATGGACATCACAACTCACAACATGGATCCCCAGAGATCACATGCGAAACCGAGGCCGACAAAATACAAGATGGAGTGATAAACTAGACAAATTCTGAAAATACTGGCTCCAAGACGCCCATGGAGAATTGTGGCTGATCCTGGGGAAAGTTTATGTCCAACGACGGACGTTAAAAGACTGATGATGATGATGATGATGATGATGATGTCAACCACGAGTATGTCAAATGGCTTCTGATCATCGCATTAAGGATGTAAACTTGCATTCACAGGATGATCCCCTTGCGGAGGAGTTTCTTGGCGAGTTCATAAAATTTCTCGTCTGCTAGGGCTATCCTCGAGTCAATTTCTTCATTGTAGGTTCATCGTACTTTATGTCATCTCGTAAGATTCGGAATAATTTAACGTTTTTGATAGATTTACTGTGCAGGCTAATTACAATCTCTGAGTAAGCGCTGATGTCATTGTTGATGAATCGATAATTTACAATCACTGTTTTTGTCTTGTATGTTCTTATGTTGGAAAAAATTGAAGAAGTCTAGATAGTCGGGGTTTAACATAATAACTGCAAATTTGATAAGGTTTCCTAAAATAAAAAACATACTAACAACCACCGGGGTGGGATGAAAATTTCCAATTATGGAAGCTCGAAAACAGCTTTCAATTTATTGAAAACTCTCGTCTATATGTCGGCAAAAGGAGGGAAAACATTTACAGACATATTGTTTCAATGTTGGAGATCCGTACAAATTCATTATAAGCGTCGGTGGGGGGGGGAACACTTTGACTTCAAAATGCTTGGTTGTTCTGAAACAGACACTAAAACTAAGATTCCTATCTTACACCATCGTTTGAAGGAACGTTCAAATATTTCACTCCTTGAAGAATTTTCAATGGAAGACGGTAAAA
>OY735200.1:49847621-49872621 GCA_963457665.1 Thysanoteuthis rhombus | reverse complement strand
TATATGAAATACAAAAGTAATCCTTTTCATTCTGAATAGATGTTTGAGTGTAGTTTGACCCTGCAACATCAACACTCATTTTTAAAAAGATACATTTGCCATGTATCTTTATTTATCCTCTATTCTCGAAATAATGTGATGGGCTATTTTTCAAAGTGTCAATTTTGTGTTCGAATTTTTCTCCGAAGACGTATTATATCATTGAATCTGTTGTCAAAAGTTCTCAATATGCATGAGGCTGTAAGCAAATCTGATAATAGAATTTCGTTGGGAAACTCAATTTATTCTTTTGCGAACACTAAAACTCATAAAACTAACGGGTATTTTGATCAAGATAAAAAAATCCCTTTTTTGAATCAGCCGTCCTCTGCATTGTATCATAATTCTTCAGACATTAACAAAGTTAGGTTAGCATTGAAAAAAAAACATCTTAAAAAATTTTGTGAATAGTGGAAGTTTTTTTTTTTTTTTTCTTACTTAACGTATTTCTGTGTCTGTTTGTTTAGATGAACCCTGGTCGGAGATGATGATTTCTGAAAACATCATATGTAACAACACTGAAAAGCAAATAATATCTTATAGAGCTTTCAAAAAATGAAACAGGGGGGGTTCACACATGCAGACTGTAGCAGAACGGTCAAGGGTATCGTGGATTTTATGAGTAGAATTCTTTTCGAAGGCATATTTGCCAGATAAAAAAAAATAAGAATTCGAATACAAAAGCTATGTTTACAATAGACCAGCAGGTGTCACCAAGAGTTTTCATAAACAGAAAGATTGTTTAATTTTAGAGAGCAAAAATAATGCGTCCATTGAAATGTCAATTAAGGAATTTTATCTAATGATTTGGATGGAAATAGATTTAGATTGGAATGTATGTTTTGTTTTATCGAAATGTCGTTGCAAGATGGGAATTCTGGAGTGTTTGCGTGAAAAAAATGCTTAGCGAGGAATTTAATTTAACTGACACGAAAATTCATTTACAAAGAAATTGGCTGCTCGGCTTAATAGTGCAGACGCCAGTAGAATGACGCAACACCGTATGATTCGAACACGTAGCCAGGTTGCCGTGGAACTAGATAGGTAAATTACTTCATAGATTTAGGGAAAAAAGGGGAGTCCGCTGGGAGATGCCGACGAGAGTACTTGTGCCCCGTATAGGTGGCCCTGCTGCCCCCTCTCCTCAGTGGGTGCAGTCAACCAAATTTAGTTCTTCCGATTAGCTGCAGTTTTTTTGAAAACGTTGCATAGAAACATGAGATATGGCGTAAAAAAGAAAGAGAGGAAGAATTACTATAGATTGTTGGAGAGGACGAAAGACTAAAGAAATGTATCTAACTGTGATGATCGTAAATTTTGGGCTGGTATGTTTGTTAGAGAGAAATTTGATTGACAAGATTCTAAAACAAATCTCATCATCCTTAAAGGTACAGTTGTACTAGAGAGAGTATTGTGCGATAAGGGAAATAAACAGATATGACTGCATAATTCGTTTTCTCTGTCTGTTGAATTTTATGCGATCAACGGTATGACATCGATTCGCAGGGTCCGGATAAAGAAACAAATGAAACGAGTCATCTCTCTCCGGTTGTCTACATACCTTATCTTAAAACCACCTGTTATGCTATACGTCTCTCCTCTTGGGCTTGCTCACACGTCCAAGCAGACCTGCGCAGGTCAGCACCAAGCCTCAGGAATACCCCTTTATAAAACCGTAAATTAATTCATCTATAAATTGAGAATACACTTTTGGCATTACTACTTCGCACGACAGAGTTGACCGTTGGATTTAAATAATGTCTATGTTTTTTTGTCGTATTAGGGTTGGAGGTTGGGTTAGGGTGAGGGTTAAGATTAGGGTTTTTACTCAAAGAAAAACATGTTTTATTGTCGGGTTAGGATCAAATTCCTTTATTCACACACTGTCAGCCTGGCATCATCACTGAATGAAGGAGAAGTTCACATCAGCGGATTTCCCACGGTGAACGTAAGAGTCTAGTTCAATACTGAAGTTACATTGTAAATAGACATCCGCCTCAAAACCCGCCCCCAAATTTTTTTTTATCACAACTGACTAATTTCTGGAAGGTTTGAAGGCCTAATAGACTGAAAGCACATGAAATAAGAATAAAAATCAATTTGAACGGATCTGATTGGTCATTCAATAGAAACCTTCTCGTGACCAACGTCTTTTGGCAGTATGCTGTATTGGAGTGATCAATTGAAAAATTGGAAAAAAAAGGGGGGATCAATGAATAGATTGCTTCTCTCGTTGGTGAGTGAGTACTAGAACGGTCCAAGTTTTCTGGAAACAAGCGTAAAGGTACAAACTGAGGGATCAATTTAGCATAAACTTACATTGGAAACTGAACTTTAAAAAAAACACTTTTTTTAGGGTACGGATTTTTAAAATTTTAGACATAACGAGGAGTCTTTTCAACTCTCTGAAGCTTACAAACATGGCGACATTGGTTTAAAGGGATCTTAAGATATCGCAGAGATCAGCGCCACCTATCTTACGTTAATCTCTGGATCCATTACTCCTCTATCTAAATTCGTAGACTCCAGGGTGCAACCGTTCCAGAGTCTATGACATATACACGCAAGCTAACATACGTCGCCTTTAAAGTATTAGGTAATACGTCTGAGTATACGCATATGAGCGAGTGAGTTCATCTCAATGACTATGCTTCATTTTATTGTGCTCATGTGAGCTCCGAAATAGAGATATTATTCGCAGTTATCAAAGATTTTACAAATGCTCGACAACTCTCTTTGAATTTACTTTTATTTACTCCATAAGCGGCAGTGTTATGCCGTGTGTTCTCAACCTGGCATTCGCTATAGAAACTTGGAAGTCTCGGCCTGTGATTCTAAGCTCCTACCGTTGCGTTTAGCCCGCAAGTACAGCTTGAAAGAACTGTTGTTGGTAATACAAAGTGTGAGTGACAGCGTAAGAGAGAAGAGGACGAACGGGGGGCTTGAATTGGCCATCACTCGTGCAGGCCCTTAACTGCATGTGACGATAATCCGCGAGATGTCCTCCAGCTCACGTATACTGTCCACGATCTCGCTGCATCACGTGCTCACTTACGTGACTGAACTTCAAGCTTCCCGCTATTTTCTTTTTTTTTAAATGGCATCGGGAGGGAATGCTGAAAGGAAGAAAAAAAAGATATGGGATGAAGAAAAATCAAGAAGAAAGTTCAAAATTGTTAGAAGAAAAAGATACGGGGAAGTGGCTAAAGAAAGAAGGTAAAAGAAAGAATAAAACGCGAAAGATGAAATGTATAAACAAAAACAAAAACAAAAAAAAAATAACCCGCTTAAAACAAAATAAGGTAGAAAAAAAATAATTGTGAAAAAAAAAGGTGACCAAGAAGAAGAAAATTGATAAATAAAGTAAAAAAATGAAATGATTAGAACGAAGTTGCAAAACAAAAAAAATAATAAATGCATATAAAAACGAGAAAAAAAGCAGACGAACTATAATAAAATTGTGGGTGAAAAAAATTGATAAAGAATAAAAGATTGAGTGATGCAGACGAACAACTTACACAAACAAACGAAGAATGATAATATTGTTTAGAAAGAGGAAAGGGATACAAGGTGGGGGGCAGAGGAGCGGCACAGAATTATGATAATGCTAATAAAGTAAAGCGAAGGCAAATGAAATGAAGTAAATTAATTTTTTTATAAAATTCCCAACAGTTTGCATTATCATCAAAATTCATAACAAATAACAACGACCACAACATTAGCAACAGCAAACAACTTCTGATTTCGAGCTCAGGCTCAATGAAATGGTTGAAGAGGACGGAGAAAGAAAAAAGATAAACAAATGACGATGATTATAATAAACTACATGATAAAATGATAATGTAATTATTATTCAGAAACTTTGTTCATTAGAAAATTCAAAAACATAAGGGATGAAAATTTGTGACCCGACTGTTCTGCGCAAGACACGTCGGTGCGAAGACAAATCAGGGCATATTCGGCAACTCGTAGTAGCCGTATAAAGAAAATCTAGAATAATGTTTTCACTTTGATTTGCACTCGTTTTAGCTGACTATTTTGCTACAACGCGGCAAATTGAAGCAGGACCATACCGGAAAGAAAATATCAAGGCTCAGAGATGGACACAAAGATGTTTCTAAACATTCTAAGTATAATAAATAGTCATTTAGCATTAAAGAACTAAGTTAACGACAATAGAAATTGAGCTGATGAACTGTAGTACCGGCAAAATTAACAAAAATATTTATATTTTTGTATCTCAATAAATCGTTTTAATCTCAAAGTTTGTTTTTCTTGACCTTTGCATTTACTTGTCCTTGAACTGAATTTCCGGCTCGGAATTGTGCTGTGCAGAAACGTCGTCGAAGCTATGAGACGACGCTAAAAAGCTTATTTGTAGCTGATACATAATTTTAAAAAAGGGTAACTTTGCCCACCCACGGTGTCTTGTCTCTATTTCTTTTATCTTTTGGTCGTTTATCTTTTGTTACTTTGAATTTCACTGCTTTCTCGTCCCATCTACTACTTCGGTGTGACTTCCGTTTCGTTTGATTTTTATATATACATTTTCTTGCTTATTTGATTCGCGTTATCCATACAAATAAGCGAAGGACGTCACTTTCATCCTCATTGATCTGGGGATGATGCGAATAAAAATCGAAATATTAAGAAAATTTACGACTCTTGTTTATTGATAAAATATTGGTTGCCTGCAAACCTGCTTCTTCCAATAAATATCACCTTTTAGATACTACTACTAATGCTACTGCTGTTGCAGCTACTACACGAGGACAATTGCAACTAATAGAAATAATCATAATCATTATAACAAGGTTTATTTAGGTATCAAGGATGATATATACCAGTAAAGGATTTTTTTTTTTGCGTTAGTTCCCGCCATAGTAAATGATTATAGATATTATATCTCTCCGTATTTTTGTTTGCTTGATAAATGGAAATGAAAGAACGACGGACATTTCGGCAACGGTTGTTATTTCCTTATCGATACATTAACCTTCGGTTGAGATTAAGGGTTTGGATTAGTCAGTAAGTTAGGACTGAGTTTAATTAATGTTTGAAGTTTTTAACTTTTTTTCAGTATAGAATATCCTTCTTAATATGAGTACAACAATACCTTGAATAGTGCGGTTTTGATTAGTTTTAGGTTTGATGTAGTACGGTTATTTCTGTGCAAATTACTTTTACAGTGTATGAGCTGGAAAAAACACATTAGATTATAATGAGACCTTGAACAGAGCGGTTTTGATTAGTACAAAACATTCTGGCACAAATCAATCATACTATCGAGGAATACCTGTACTTCAGTTCTCCAGAAAGCACCGTACATATAAAAAAAAAACTGTCCACCTCATCCTCTCTAAGTAGATTTCAATGGACAATTCCTCTTTGTCATACTACTTTCTCTCGAATATGAGAGTCAGTACGTTCATTAGGCTAAGTGTTTGCTTTATTACCTACTCAGAAATTCGGAATGGTTTTAAAAGTAAGATGAAAAGGAATGTTTGTTTTTTTTTTTCAATTAGAGGGACAATATTGAATATTTACATTGACTAGTTTTTGAGCTACACGCGCCATAGTGTTTTTGAAAAGCAATGTTTGTGTGAACTTGTTTCAAATTTGGAAAAACTTTCTGGGGACATCTTTAATGCTGGAACAGGGCTTTGGGGAGGATTGTCTTTGTCGTACGCAATGTCACTAGTGGAACCAACGTTAAAAATCGGGAAGAACATCCACCAAAGTCGATGCAAAACCTGGACGACGTGTCACGTTGACACACGACATTGAAAAAAGTGCAGGATGAGATCCATTAAAATCGTTGCCTAACTTCGCGTGAAGTTTCAAGAGAGGTCGGATCTGTAATAGTTCGTATCACGTGATTTTATAAAAAAAAAATGCTGATACAATGTATTGCCGCAAATTTGTGCTGCCTCTGCTGACAGATGAAGACAATTTTTAGCAAAGTACGAGGCAACTTTTATCTCCAAGAAACTCTACTCCGAATTTGACTCCAGCCGATTTTTTTTCTTTTTTGTTTGTTTCCAAACCTGAAATCCACCTTGAAAAGTCGTCAATTTCAAACGATAGAAGATATAGAATAAAATGCCGCACGAGACCTGTATACTGTACCTCAAAACGATTTCCAGAACGAATCCGAGAAATGGGAAAAGCGCTGGAAACGATGTATTGACAATAGAGAGGACACTTTTAGGGGGAAAAATGTCTCAAAAGATTGTTGGTGAAGCAATAAATTCGTTCTAGGAAAAGTTAGGTTTCTTTTTGGACATATCTTTTGCATGCACGCATATATATATATATATATATATATATATATATATATATATATATGTATATATGTGTGTGTGTGTGTGTGTATATATATATATATATATATATACATCAACATTTTTAATTTGGCGATGTTATTTCCCGTGACAACGTTCACCGCGAGAAGACAACGCGTTGGTTGCAAAATATGTTAGATCGCAATCCCATTATTTCAAAACTCCTGAAGAAAGTATCACGAGTTGGTAATGTGACTTCCATTAGAAGCACTCTAAAATACTTGCTTCCACTTTGTAAGAAATTTTATTAATGGTGGGTTGTCTGGTTTTAATAGAGATAGACTCCAGAATTTCAAATCCTGGGGGCTATCTATATCAAAGCCAAACAAGTTGAAAACGCTCGAAAAACAATTTTATGAACATTTGAAAGTTCCCTCATTCTTGTGACCTAGCGAAGGAACAGCTCATTTTCAAACACCAAAGTTTATTTTAAAAGTTAAATCGACAAAAATTATATATATATATATATATATATATATATATATATATATATATATAAAATTTGATCAAAAGATACCCGGGCTATCTACCCCATGGAAGTTTTATTGAGAAAAACATTCAATCTGAAGTCTCTTTCAAAACATATCCTTGCAGCATCTACACATCGCTGCCAACGTACTCTCAATTCCCGGAAGCATTCCTTGAAGTCATTTTCAGGAATCCTATCGAGATCTACCTACGGATTGCTATCTATCACTTTTAATGATTTAAAAATTGGCGACTTCAAGTGACTTTGCTTTTTGCCACATACTGTTGAACCCAAAGGACAGCTCTTTTGCGATTATCACTGTTAAAATGTCTTAACAAGAACTATAAAATATTCCTAAATCTTCTGCAACATCTCTAACAGTCAGACGCTGATTCGCACGAATAATTTGGAGGATTTTTCCGAAAACAATCGTCGGTTTGGAATATGAAGGCCTGTCTGTACCTTTTTTTTTGAAGTTCTACCTTCTTTAATGCATTTAAATTAACCAAAACACGTGATCCGACTCGGCATCTTTTTCAAAGACCATTCAGAAAAGTTCATAATTTTCTTTTGGGTTTTTTCCAATTTTGAACCAAAACTTCTCACAAAATCTCTGCTTTTCAATATATATGTGTGTGTATGGATATATAGAAGAATGGATCAATGACCGTAGCCAGCTGAATTTTCGTTTGTAATTTTCCCCTTTATAATGTTTGAGCTATGGAAATGATATTGTCCTGGCGATCGATGTTGAATTTGGTAAGAATTACTCAGTGATAAAAGCAAAAAACCTGGCGATACTTTAGGGTGTATTGAACAATTATAGATATAGATATATCTGAAACTGATTTTCCATAACAACGGTTGCTAGGCAGTATTTTCAACCTAGCTAGCCTATGAATATATTCCAATGGAACAAGAATCCCTGGATCCACCCCAAAGTTTGATCATTCCTTCTTCATCTTGTGGTCCACCTTTCTACAAAATTGAAATTCATTGAAAGGCTCCGGTATATGGTGTGAAAAGTCTTGAGCGAATTGAGAAATGTACCAGAAGAAACGGAAAAAATGTTGTTGTTCTTTCCAAAATTTTATATATTCGCTCCTGTCTTTCTATACGCTATGTCAAAAAGTTCTCAATATCAATGAAATTTTGCTGGTCGGGCCACAGAGTGAAAAAGAAGTGTTTAAATTTTATGGTGGATCCAGGAATTCATTTTTTATTGAGAGATATATGTTTATTTCTTTTTACATATCTGTATCTACTCCTGTCAGTCCATACGGTATCTCCGATAGTTTCTAAATAAATATCAATCAAATTTTATGGAAAGATGAAGCTCGTGTCAAAGATGTGATGAAAATTTTGCATTCAAGAATTTGTTTATGATTGCGATATACTTTTTAATTCTTTTTTTTTTCTCCATACACGTCTCTATTCACTCATGTCTGTCTAAACGATATATCTGAAAGTTCTCAATGAATTTCAACAAAATTTTGTTGAAGGGTAGACTGCTGAGTAAGGGAGAAATGATCAAATTTTGGGATGGATCCAGGAATGAAAAAAGGAAAGCGAAGAAAATTGACATGGCAATGATCAATCAGCTCGAAGAGGTTCGGTTCCAAGAGAATAGGGTTCATGTCATTAGTGTGGGGTGGTTGTCCCTGGAAATCCCACACAGAAAAATGAAAGGGTTTTTGTAGCAAGCAAAGCAAATCGGGATCAACAACTTCGGCCATTGTTAATAATTTCCTCCGGAGAATTTTGTCCAAGTCGGCACCAAATCTCTCACTTTGATTCGAATAATGAACAGGAGCAAGATACACTTACCGATAGCAATGCCTAATATTTTACTTTTTTAGAGAAAATACGTACAAATGGTCGTTGATGCAGAGTTTTTATTGGGTAAATAATCATCACCATTGATAGTTTACAATTGAAATAATGAAAATATCAGGAATGAGTTTGTCCATAAAGAGACAGGCATTGAGTGGGCTATACTTAGCAATTATCAGTCTACTCAACTTAATTCTGCGATTCTTGTAGTGCAGTGGCTAGCAGTATTGTTTTGGAAACAGTTTATAGTGAGTTCGTTCTTCCCAGTCAGCTATATGAATGAAGCCTTGGACCAACCTTAGCACTGGACCTCCCAAAAATGAGTTGGAATTTTATTTTTACCAGTCGCTTTTATGATACATTAACACACCTACAAAGGCATATATGTACAGAGAAAATTGAAAATTCAACAATTTTATTACTTAGAAGTCAATATTACATTTTGTTTGTTGTTTAGTTTCTGTAGCGCTAAAGCAGACTGGAGGAGAGGAATAAATCTTTCGTCTATATATTCGCACACATTAACTACGTGACTACTTCTACTGATGACGATGATGATGATGATGATGATGATGATGATGATGATGATAGTAGTAGTAAGACTGAAAACTAATATAAGCATTTGTGATTTTTCATGAATAAAGTTGATGTTTTTCCCATATCAAAAAAAGAAATTCGTTTTTCACCCAATCATGCTGCCTTATTATGTTAAAATGGTTATTTTTGAACAGAAAATGTGCAGAACTATTGAACATCATCAGATAAATGATTTTTTCTTTCTCGGGGAATACTGGGATATATATTTGTATAATTCATTCGTGCATAAACAATAATCATAATCATCATCATAAAATTATTCAATAACACACCCGTGTGTTCATAGACACCAGCTTAGACGGATGCATCTATAAATACGAATGAAGGTTTGAAAATCACTATGATCTTGCATGTACAGATTTATGCAATGTCAGTCCGAAAAGTATCCCACCATTTTGAATATCTCGAGAACGTGTCGTGAGACCTTGATGTAACTTGGCAACCAATCAGAGATGATCTTACTGCTCATATGTATGTAGACACTCTTACATGGGGTTATTCAGTCGACAGTGAGACGCCATTGAGTTAGCCTGTGCACTGTGTGACCATCGTATTCACAATGACTGAACGAGTCATTCTTAAAGTTTAGTGCAGGTTTTTTCTTATGGCAAAATATCAAATCACTCTGGTCATTCAGTCCTGGTCTATATTTTGGCTCCCTGTGACTTCTGGCTCTTCGCTAAGAGACCGTTGACGAGATCCCAACAGCAGACTTTGCAGACTGTTTTGAATAGTAGAAAGGATGCTGAGATAAGTGTCTGAGGTCCCAAGATAAGTACTTTGAAAGTGGATAAGGCATTATTCCCCACGGCAGACTGTTTTTCGTTAATATTAAATGGATGGTTACTTTCCGGACAGACCTTTTGTGTGCCAATGCTTATAAGTAAGCGTGCATGAATCTGTGTGCGACTTTTGTGTGCGAGGCTTTTCGTTTCGTTTTTGTAAGTTTCTGTACGTATATTGACAAATGTGGCTGTACATAGGGAATTCAGTGAGTTGCAAAGCCAATACATACCATACAGTTTACATCTTTGTTCTCAACTGTTATGGACATCCTGGCAGAGTAAGAAACGTACGGACCCACACGTGTCTTCTTGTCAGGGAAGAGTCACATTGATGGAACTGCAGGTCAGCAGCTACCGGAGTTGGGCTTTTCGAAGAAGTCTATAATTTTTCTGTTCCGACCATTTCGGACAACAACGCTCTCTCAGCTAACCCACCACTAATCTTAAAGCCGACGATGCCCCCGAAAGAACTACTTTGAAGTGACATGCCTTCTCTTCTCCTCGTCTGGCAGGTTCCTCTAATACGTGTAAAACTGATGGATGTGCCTATTTACGGACTCGTACTGAGGAATCCGCAGCGGAGGCCAGAATCTTTCAATGATATTTATCATCTCGTCTCTCGCTTTTATTTTTCGTGACAGCGCTCCGAACCGACCGACCGACCGACCACACAACTTCTCGTCCGTCAACCTTCGCCATTCTTTCCCTTCTCGATTCTCCCCTCCCTCCCTCGCTTCTTCTCTCTGTTCCTTTTTCTTTTCTTTTTTTTTTTCACCTTCTGTCTTCTTTCTCTCTTTCACTCTGTACCCTCTCTCTTACTTTCTTCTCCTCTTTTTAGCTCTTTTGTTCTTTCTTTTCTTCACCTTTCTCTTACTCTCCTTTTTTCACACTCTCTTATTTATTGCACTCAATCTCCCTCATCATCATCCTCCTCCTCCTCCCTCTTCTTCTTCTTCTCCTCTCTCTTCTTCTTCTTCTCCTCCTTCTTCTTCTTCTCCTTCTTCTTCTTCTTCTTCTCCTCCTTCTTCTTCTTCTTCTCCTTCTTCTTCTCCTTCTTCTCCTCCTCCTCCTCCTTTTTCTTCTTCTTCTTCTTCTTCTTCTTCTTCTTCTTCTTCTTCTTCTTCTTCTTCTTCTTCTTCTTCTTCACTCCCCCTCTCTCTCTCTCCCTTTATCTCCCACTCTTTTTCTCTCTTTTCTTCCATCGTAGGAACGGACGGAGAAGGACATAGCCAGGCAAACATAGTTCGACCCTGAGTTGTCTGAGTCTGTGAGTTCTGGGCGAAAAGGAGAGTTTTTCTGGTATTCGTCTTTGTCTCCCATGGCAACGTCAATAGCACTCTCTTTTCTTCTTTTTTTTTCTTCTTTTTTTTTCAGCCAACCGGCCATTCCTTATTTTCACCGACCCACACTATCAGATTTCTTTTCTATTATTCTGTTGGAAATGTCCCTTTTCTATGGGAAGGTAGGAGATGATAACGTGACTATTGCTTGATCGTTTTTTGTTTTCATTCATTCTTGTCTCCCGGACGTGCTTTTCATATAAAGAATTATGAATGATATTCATTGTCTTCGCAAATGCAGTAACTATCTGGATATACACAACTCCACGCACACACACACACACACACACACACACACACACACACATATATATATATATATATATATATATATATATATATACGCGTCTGTGTGTGTGCATGTGTGTGCATAAACCTTGTTTCAGAGACAATTACATGACTTACACATTAGATGTTACATCGATAAACATGACTGGAATTCATTTGATTCACGTTCAAACAATGACTGAATTACAGGTAAGATTCAACTAAAAAGAATAACTTCTAATTGCTGAACTGGAGTTGAGATTCAACTAGAAATTGCTCAATAAAATTCCCTAAGGGACAGATAGTGATACATTTCCTGCCGACACTAGTAGTCAGTATTCAAGTTCAGATATAAGCCAAGATTTTGAATGTTGATTTTCGAGTCAAGTAAGCCTTACTTACTTAGAAGACTGGGAAAATACAATCCTCCTATTCCCCATTCCCACACATTTGTTCTTGTGCTTTACTAAGCAAAGCTTAGTGAATATCAGTGAAGTTCTTCGTCCACTATGTGGATGGCTCTAAAACCAACTACTTTCGAACATTATTACACTAACTAATAAACTAACTATACATACTTTACCAAAATTGAAATTTCTCACAAGTTAGCATTGAAAATGATGTACCATAACACGAAAATACTACCCATAAAAAATGTCAGGATTATTTACATATGGATCGGCACTTCTGCCTAAGATCAGAGTGTCGCTCCCTTTGTCAGGATTAAAGCGTAGTATCAGTGCACTCATTGAAAAGTGATATGCAATGTAGCATTTATCTGGATATACACAACTCCCTGTATATACATACTTATTAGATTTGCAAACAGTCAACAACGGGGCTGACATTTACAATAGAGATACACGTAAAGGTCAATGTGTGCACTCTCAGAGTTATACGGTTCGGCGCCATGAAGTGTTTGAGATGGGAGCTGTATACTACAGAGAATATAGAATGTACACTAATTATTCATCGTTCGTTAAACAGTGCTCTCCCCTCCTTCCCTCCCTACCTCCCACCTCTCTCTCTCTCTCTCTCTCTCTCTCTCTCTCTCTCTCTCTCTCTCTCTCTCTCTCTCTCTCTCTCATCCTAAAATATCTCTTATGGAATGGCTTCCGGAAGCATGCCAAGAAAAGTATCCTAATCTAGACTGTAAGTATAAAATAGACTAAAGATAACCACACAGTTGAGGTTCATTTCTGTGTATCACCCTCTGCATGAGAGAAGAACAGCTTACGATAAAATACACTGAGAAAATGAAACATTTTATCAATATAAACGATAAATTACTTATGATACCAAAAAAATCAGCCATTGGGGCTTAATCAAAGACACCATCACAAACTAGCAAAATCAAATCTCATTTTTTTTAAAAGGAGAGAGAGAGACCTGGATAGGAAAGAAAAACTTATTGGTCCATGCTGCTACTGCATGAGCAGGTGTGTTATGGGGAAGTGGTTTGCCAAAAAGATCACTCACCCACTCCCTGTTCCATCAACCATCGTGAGCGACGAAACATTCGTTTATTATATCTGGTGACAAAATAAAGTGCGAAGAGAAGTGGATTCATACCTTTCCCAAAAGCATTAGGGCAAAGTGAACACAAGCAGTCTCAACAACGATTCGAACAAGCTTCGCCGATTCTGCGCTGGTAACTGCTATGTCACTTCCACACTTTCATATGTGAAACTATGTAGTTCGCTAAAGTAGATGTGTATTGTACACAATAGGTACATGGGAAATGGAAAATTGTCGGACACAATGTTCAAAAACACTCCAATTGTGTTAACTATTTGAGTCTGAGGTATTTCATGTGCAGTCGCATTTATACATCTAAGTGTAGGGATGGGGATAGGAGGATTGTATTCCCCCAATTTTTCAAGTGAGGGCGGTTTACTCAACTTGAAAATCGGCATTCAAAATACTGGCTCTTATCTGAACTTGAATACTGACTATTAGCCAGCTACTCCAGAATGAGCCTTACTTTCACAGTCTTCATCTTCTTTTATGTAATGTCGTTAATCCCAAACTGATTCACTTCTAGCGTAAGATGACCTGGGATGAAAATATTTCACGTGATATATCTCGTCTGCAACTCCGAGACAATCCTTGCTTTCATCTAGATCTACAAATTGCCTTGAATCACTAATCGATTCACATTTAGAGTAAGAAGACTGTGGATGAAGAAATATATCTCGTCAAATGCCACCAAATCGTTGAAAACTCGTGCTCTTTTTACTAAGTTATCTTCTTTGAAGATGACATATCATAGAAAAAATAATCTTGTTTCTGCGTTATTTAGACCAGAGTTATGACATTTCGATATTTTTCAACGATAAGTTTATTTAAAAGATTTTATCATCGCACGCAGCGTTTTGGTGGATTTTTTGTTTGTTTTTCAGCATCATGCTTCAAACTAATCATCATGAGAATCTTCTGAATAAGATGAATGGAAAAAATATATGAACCAAAACAGTATTCAATGTTAGATTATAATTCAATTGTCTATTTACAAGATTATGAAAATGTGTGAAACATGACGATATGAAACGTAATTCATTTATCAAATTATTTATTTACAAGATTGTAATTTATAGGGGAAATATTACAGACTATTCACTGTTAATCATTCTGAAATATGTGAACCATTGTGTTAAATCATTTAAAGTCCAAAAATAATAAAACTGAAAATTTGTTTGAAAATTTATCTTTTTAATTTCTGTAAGTGCGAACAACTTCCTTTGAGCCATCTGAACTTAAAAAACTGCGGTGGAAGTTCTTATTTTTTTATCTTTTTTCAACATTAGAAAAAAGATTGTTCCAAAAATATATCAAAAACAGTTAAATAAAGCTATATATATATATATATATATATGTGTGTGTGTGTGTGTGTGTAGAGAGAGAGAGAGAGAGAGAGAGAGAGAGGGAGAGAGTTTTTTTAAAAATAAGTACGGGAAAAAATGTCTGTTTCCTTTCAAAAGAATATGGTGTTTAGTGAAACCAATCATAGTCAAATGATCCATTTTTGACGACCCCAAAATTAAACTTTGCCTCACTTTTTTTGGTACTATTACAAGAATGGGATCCAAACGACCAAGAAAAAAGTTATTCCTCTGCAATTTTTTTCTTTTTAATTTTCCAAGTCGGATATGCATGAAAACGATTCCCCTGGAAAGGGTTCCGGGTCTGAGAGACATAACTGGGTTTTAAATAGAAATATGAAAAAATACCTTTATCTAACACCTTGTTATATCGCTCAGACCTGGAACCCTTTCGGTAAAGAATTGTTATCATTTATGTCCAGTCTCGAAAATCTTTTTTAAAAAAGATTCAAGGGGAGTAACTTTTGTATTAGTATCATTTTTTTTTTTTCGATTCATCCGGTCTTTAACTGTGATATGGAACCAAATACTTTTTGCCAGAAAATTCTTGTCGGTTTTTATATCTCTTACTTTGTTTATTTTGTCAGATTTTAAAACAAAGACAAATGCCGAGCATCGGGACAATACTTGAATTTATATTTGAATACGTTTACAAAGATAATTTTCATTTTTCAGGTTTTGTTTTGTTTTGTTTTGTTTTCTGATTCTCCTCGCCACGAAATTAAATGAAAACTATATTCTGCCTATTGAAACGATTGGCTATGAATTGAAAAAAAAAACTATCATCTCTGTGAATGTCCTTTCTTTGTTGTTGTTTTCGTCATTGTTGTTGTTTCATTCTATCAATAAGAAAAGTACTCGAACAATGTTTGGACAAAACACCCCATTTTCATGTTATCTGAATTTTAAAAGATAAATTAGAATTCTTATCATCACGAACATCTCGCTTTTCTATGTATGCAAAAATAACATTTCGAATAAATGTTATCCTTTACTTGGCTATTGATAACAAATGAAGGATCAAGCATTGCCTACACATATACATACATGCATATATATATATATATATATATATATATATATATATATATATATATATATATATATATGCATATATATATATATATATGCATATATATATATATATATGCATATATATATATATATATATATATGCATATATATATATATATGCATATATATATATATATATGCATATATATATGCATATATATATATATGCATATATATATATATATGCATATATATATATATATATATGTATATATATATATATATATGCATATATATATATATATATATATATATATATATATATATATATATATATATATATATATATATATATAAGCAAGGAAACCGTCTCTAAAGAATAAAAAGAAATTCCAATAAAATTGCAAACCTAATAGAAACACTGCAGCTCTTTTTATGTTAAATTGTAAAATACAAATTAGAACAGCTGCAATAAAATAAATGCACCTGTTTTGTAGATGGAATTTTAATGTGATGTGCAGCTACTGACTTCCCACATTCTAAAAGAGTCGTTCCACTCTAGATGCGTCCATAAAAATTCTCTCTGCATTGCAGGTGTGCAGTGAAACATTCTATGTGTCAATGCTCTGAAGTGGAAACGACGCACATATTGCTACAATTTATGAGGGTCACGTACAAACAAGGGTTTCTTGACAATTTTAGTGGTGAAAATGCAAAAAAAAAATTATACAATTCTCCGTTCTCAAAATATTCCTTGAAAATGTTTAAAAGATTTATAAAGATACGTAAAATAAACATTTTCCCGTTTTAAATGCTTCATGCTTAAAATTGGAGGTTAAAATAGAATTCTAGATTTGTGTTCGATTCGAAACAATTCAAATTCTAATATAATTCGCCGTGTGTCTGTCTATATGTATATACTCTCCTATTACAAAAACTACTTGACATAAATCTATGAAAGTTTCTGTGGGTACGAATTTAACCTCGGCAAATGTTTTATAACAAATAAGTCTTTGGAAACCATCCCATAAATTATGATGCATTTTTTTTAAGGCACGGGGAGTCTATTTACCTAAATATTTAACAATGGTAAAAATGATGTCTTACTTTTTGATGGCATAATAAAGCAATATCTTTTTATTCTTTTTTTAAATCAATTCCCGACACCACAATATGACGTAGGCTGCGTTCTTTATTTAGAAAGATTTAACATTTTTTTCATCGTACCTTTTACTACGATTGGTTGTAAATGAACACCTTGAATGGTGGTCTTTTGATTAGCTTGTGTTTTGATGTAGTAAGGTTAGGATACATTTTTCCAAAAAAAGAAATTTGGGGATCGGAGGTTATGACGATCACATGAAGGTGACTTTTATTTTTCATTTTTTAGGGGTCAAAATCAAGTTGGAACTTTTATTTCTCACTTCGAAATCAAATGGGAACTTTCATTTCTCACCTTTAGGGGTCAAAATCTTTCGGGAAATTCTTTTTTTTTTCTTTCCTTGTGGTCGAAATCGGAAAAGGAAATTTATTTATATTTTATCCTCTTTTCGAGATGGTGGTGATGGTGGGGGGTATTCACTTAGAATAAAGTTGAATTTCTCCTATTGGTGTCTGTCGAAATCAAGTGGAATTTTCTTCCATTTATAGGGGTCAAAATTGACAGGGGACGTTCACATTCATTTTTAGGGGTAAAAATGAAATGGGAACTTTTTTTTCACTTTTGTTGGCCCAAATTGATAGGGAACTTTTCCCCCTCTTAACATTAACTCCCTCTTTTCAACATCCCCCTTCCAACTATTGGGGGATGTTTTGTTTTACTTCATAGGTGTTAAGATCGAAGAGTTGACTATTTATCTTTTATTGGTCAAAATCGGGGGAAAACTCTTCCCCCATTTGAATATTAACCCCCTTTTCTAAATCAACTGCCCAACACCGCTTTGTTTACTATTTACCCCATTTTTTAGCATTAGTCCCTCCCCTTTTGAGAATAGTCCTCTTTTTCTTAACATTACTTAACTTTTCCTCAACATGACGCCCCATTTCAAAACTACATCTCTCCTTTTAAACTTTCCGTCATTTTTTCAACATCCGAACCCTCTTCTTTTCACATCAGCCGTCGCTTCTTTTGGGAGATTAGCCCGACTTTTTTCTTGAATTAACTCATTTATTTTCAACCTTGCCTCTCTCTTTTTGGACAGCGATTTACTCTGCCTGTTAGGATGGATATTTAGTCTAGGTTGCCTAAATTCTCATATCTTTAATGTAGCTTATTAATTTTAAATATTGTTCCCCAATCAATATTCTCATAATAAAAAGGTATATCTGCTAATTCTTCAAATTCCTTTTTATGTTGTTACAGAGCAAATGAGAGGCTGTTCTTAGGTGTCTATGTAGAATATGATTAGCACGCATCGAATACATACTTTTATCATACATATAGTAATTACTAAACTTAGTTTAGCGTGGTACTATGTCACTAGTCTGGGTTAACCGGCTGATAACATTAAGCAAAGAATATAAGAATTGGGATAATTTACATTCTTTGTTATAAATTATTATTCATCGTTATGAATGCATTATGAGTTATTAAATTCATTTTTATCAACAACTTTACATGATAAAAATTGATACATCTAATTTTTGAAAATCTTTTGTACTTTTTGAGGCCGTCTGATTTTAATTACAATAACCACATGATAACATAATCGGCGATATTAATAAACGGCTCCCTCTGCATATAAAACAAATACACTGACAGAATAGAAGAGAGCTAATTAAAATCATTGTTATATCAAACAACTGTCTAAAAGTTGAACTCAAAACGAAACAATGAATTTTATACTCATTGAGTAGAGAAAAGTTCATAATTTTTTCAAACCAGAAAAATGCATTTCTAATTGTAGAGCTTACAAATAACGGAATTGTGTTATTAATCCGACAGAATAATTACAAGTTGCCTTATATTATATCGAAACTTTTATTTAAAATGATCTTCCGTTATAGTATATGTAGTGAATATACGTGAATACATCATTTGGCCTGGACTACATAGATAGGATAAAGAATTAAAGAAAATGGGACTGCTGCAGGAATCGAACGTCCAATCGATAGGGTAGCCACTTTCAACGTACCGGCGGCGTTTAGCTAAATGGTAAGAGCAATACTACGTTAAACCGGCTGGCCTATCGGTCGCAGGTTCGATTCCTGCGGCAGTCACATTTTTTTCAAATGAGTATTCTATTTACGTTGTCTAGGCCAAGTGACATATTCACCGTCCCATAACGAGAGATCATTTCAAATAAAGGTTTCAATATAATATAACGCAATTTATAATCAAATAACAGAATATAAAGTATGTGCGTTTTATACTAGTATAAAACCCACGTAAAATACTTCGTGTACGGTAGGTATTTGATATAACAACCCATAGCTGTATTTCTGATTTTAATCAAAATTAATTTTATGCCAAAAACTGATTGCTGTCTTGAGGGCTGAATTATTTATAGTGCGTTGTACAGGTCCGTGGTTCAATTCTGACTGAAATGAACTTTTTATATAATAAATATTTTATTGTATGTATATTCTATCTTTTTAACGTTTAGACAGCAGAAATCTGACATACATACTTACGCACGTACGTATGCCATGGTATGAAATTTCACACAGAATCTTTATTCTTTTAAATACATATGAAAGCAAACTGAACATCGATAGAAAGAGGCATTAAGCCAACGGAGATATTTTTTTAAAAGACGGGAATGGGTAAAAGGATCTGACAGGGGGACTAAGAAAAGTCAAAATAAATGCAAGAAATTACAGATGAATAAGCAGAAATGCATGCATACATATGAGACTTGAAAACTTGAAATTTAAGAGCCCCTAAAATACGTTATGAAGGCAACTAGGCGTGTAAAAGTCGAGTAACACTACCGCCACAGCCGTCACTCTTATCACATTTACTATTAAATAAATACAAGCTTATTCTGAAAGGTCATCAACAACAATATTCCCAGAGAAATCATTATACCTTTCTGTAATTGTTTGGCGCCGGCCATAGAGCACGGCTCTGGCATGATGGTTTTCCAGACCATTCCTAATGTAGTGAACTCAATTCTCCCTGGATGCCAAACCAATGTTTCCTGTAAGCTGTGCACCATGCACATGTGCCTGCGCACACATGTTTTGTAACCAGCGTACAAAGGACTTAATGTGGGCATAAAAGATTTCAAATTCTATGTATAGCTAACTGAGTTTTTTTTACTGAAAAAATATTGATTCACTATGCCAGATTCAAAAGTGTGCACTCACTTTTGTCAAAAATTTAGAGAGAACATTGGTGCCAACCATTTCAGATTTGTGTTATATTAGGTCACGCTGGAATACAGCCACAGTGATTGCCATAGATACTAGTAAGCTAGTCCTACTAGTATAAAAAACTTAAAATTCACTGTGTGCCCAACTATGGTAGTCCTTTTCAGATAAAAGTTAGTTTAGTAAATACAAACCTTCGTGCGCCAATATTTCCTCGAAATTGGTATTGCTTGAAAATATGATGTAATATATTCCGCAACATGGCATGACCAGAAAAGGTCATGACTGGCGTGATCAAAAGAATAATCTCTCATATCAGGTGACGTGATTAAAGGAAGACACAATATGTCACCAACTAAGTACACGTTGCGGATGGGATCCCATGCCCAGAGTCTTATCATAATGTGCTGATGTAGATTTGAGTTGGGAACACACAGAGACCGCTGAGCATTTGCAAAGGGCAATCACGCAGAACTTCTTCGCTTTTTGAGCATCCCTCGCTTCGGTGAGAGGGGGGGTACGTTGTGGACCACATGGTTGGAAGTGGTTAGATTTTTTGAAATAAGTAAACCTTCTCTCTTGTTAGTCCCAGACGATCTGAAATAAGGAACCAGAAAAGAAAATGACAAATATCTAATCGAAATATGGCCTATTTGAAGGAATAGTATTTTTTTTAAAGATCCTCTACAAATAATATGACATCACAATGAAAATTCTTTAGGGTTAATGATAAAAAAAAAATTAAATAAAAGCACGAATTGTGGATTCCCTATCATTAAACATTTTATTACTGATATGAAGTTCAAAATGCCTGGAAGGATAATAATCTGTAGGAGAAAAATCAGGTGAATATGGAGTTCGTTGCAAGACTTCATTTCCCAATTCTCCAAGCTTAGACATAGTCAGCTGAGAGATGTATGGTTCGACACTGTCATGGAGCATTCAATTCTGTTCAAGTGGGACCCATTTTTTCAACTTTTCAACCTTTCCTATTACCTTGAGATGACGTGATTTAATTGCTGTTGAAGTCCTAGAGTTACCAGAAAGTGCTCGAACCATTGTTTGTGGGTTGTTGGCTTCTGCTGTCGATGATTCTTCATCGTTTAAAACAGTTTGGAGTCTCTTTCTTGTAATTATTTTCGTTTTCTCTTCAAATGCTTTGTTGATATTATCAGCATCTTGAGCAGCACTATATCCTAATCTAAAATCGTACTTGAAAATATGTCCAACTTCTTGGGTCGACATCATTGCTGTTAAGGACTGAAAAAAAAAACTCCAATGATAACGATTTATATCTCTGTTCACCCTGAATCTGCAAGAAATGTAGTTACATTTGTATATATACCACTTGTAGTACTGTTTTCTGTGGTGTAAAAAATGACGTATCACGTGTGATACTTTAATGATACCTATGCTATCTTTAAAAACAGTAACATTTTCACATTTTTTTAACATGATAGAATTCTACCTTGCATATAGACACATCTTCCCACCTGAAGTGTGCGAAGAAAGCATAATTTTTAATTCAATTTTTTCCTTTATTATCTATCTATCTATCTATCAATCTATCTATCTCTCTCTCTCTCTCTATATATATATATATATATATATATATATATGTGTGTGTGTGTGTGTGTGTGTGTGTATATATATATATATATATATATATATATATATATATATATATATATATATATATATTATCACGTTATCTGTTCAATTAATATCGTTGTTGAGTCAAAAGTTTTTAATCATTCTTGGCATATTTACATTTTGTAATTATGAATAAATTTGATGAACTTATTACGGTAATTGCACAGGCATACAAATTTTATAGATTTAACATCAACTGCAGAATTTGTTTGGTTGTTAGTTATTAGAAGTGGAACTAGCAACAATTACATCAACGACAACGACCACAACAAAACAATCTTCTCTATTTTCCTTCTCTGTCTGTTTAATTTCGCTGAATTATTTCTCGAGTTTTTCCATTTTTACTAAACTTCGAACGTTCGCTCAAACCCTAGAAAACCCAGACCTTTCATCAATCTTTTAAGTTGCATTCCAATTCATTTTCTAGCTCGGTACACAACACCCACAAGCCTCCCTGATCCACCCCCCTCCCCACTAAATCTCATACACAAGTAACAATACAGTATACCACAGAAGAGAATACACACTTTAATGCACGCACATACACACAACACACCGCACAAAACACACAAAGTTTAGAAACAGTAAGCATTTTGCCCCTCGAGTACCGCGTAAGAAACAATCGAAATAGCGCCGAATAACTCCTCCTGATGGAAAGGACGTCTTCTGACCCGCAAAAGTTAATTTCCATTCTCTTTTCTTTCAGAGCGGCGCGCGACCTCTGACCCTCAGCCGTGGTCTCCAGCCCAGCCAATGATTGAGAAAGTTTGTTTCGGAGGAACGCAGCTGACATCCGGGGCACCAAGCCAATTATAACGGGTCTCGCGCGGGAAGCGTCTCGCCACAGCCCCAGGCTGCAAGGGGTAGGGACTGTCGTGCGTAGGTGTCGGGGCTTTTTGATTGGTACCCCACCTCTTGTCGGCAGAAGATCGGCAATATGAAATACTGCACAGCCCAAGGATATCGGCAAGCGATGTTTAAATAAAACATGACTTTTTACTTACTACAAACAAGGCGGTGGTGTTATCGCGTTATGTTTCTCCCTTACTTAACTCCACTCATTTTGAACGCACAAATCTTCTGGAGTATATTGAAGTGCACAGTTATAAAATAGCACGAGCAATAAAAAGAAGACACGAGGCTGTAAATGCATATAGTTACACATACACGTATTTACATATACACAGTTATAATATCATACCTTCAAATGCATATGATTAAGTATTCACACATTAACACACCATCGGCTATCATGTCCAATGCTTGCCGGAAGCCTTTACCAGCTCCTTCCATGTCGACCGTGACTGCGCTTACGTCTGCTATGTCTTACTTGTAAACCTTTCTAGCTCATCTCTGCATGTCAGATTTTCTCCCGGTGCACTTGCAATTTTTAGCGCACTAATCTGTTATTTTATCTTATTTCTTGCTAGGTGTCCTACCCATCTCCATTTTTGTCTCTTAGTTATTTCTAAGGTGTCCTTTACTTTGGTTTGTTCTCTGACGCATCTGATAGATCTTTTTCTATCTCTGAGTGCTATTCCCGGCATTGCTCTTTCCATTGCTTCTTGTGTTATTCTGATTTTGTTTTCAAGTGATCCAGTTAATTTCTATCTTTCTCGTTCGCACGTCATAGCTGGTATAATAAATTTATTGTACATCTTACGTTTTAGACATATTGGCAAGGTTCTTTTCAATATGTTTCTATATTTGCTAAGTGTTTCCCCAGTATTCGTTATACGTTGTTTCATTTCACTCTCATTGTCTTTCTCTAACTTCATTATCTCACCAAAGAAAATGCTTTCCTTAATTTCTTCAATTTGTTTAACTCTCAAATCTTATATTCTTATCCGGGACGTTATTGTCCAAATTCTGTTCATCTTTAATCCAATTTCGAGACTTTCTCTATTTCGATCAATCAACATGTTTTGTAAACCATCCGCTATGTCTAATATTAAGGAAATGTCACAAAAACAAAAATTAAATAGTACAACTATTCTCCGTCTACATCAATCCTTATCTTTCCCAATCCGTTTACCTAAAGGTGCTTCTAAAAACAGCTATAAATAGTTTTGGCGAAATTGTATCCCCTGTATTGTAATGGGATAATTGTAGGGAAAATTTGTTTGGAAACATATTTCGTTCGGCACTAGAATCAAGAGAGTACCAAATTGAACAGCCGACCACATAATAAACGAATAGATAAATTCGGTACTCTTTCTCTTTTCATTTTCATTTACTTGATCAGCTGTTCGATTTTCTATTAGTTTAATACCGGTGCCAAACGAAATATGTTTCCGAATAAATTATCTCAGCAATTATTATTATATACATATATATACATTATAAAAACGATAAATTACATCAATTTATTTTACTATTGAATTTTTACGATTTCAGCAATCTTCAGGTGAGAAGTATTCAAGATTTTGAGACTCATCCCTTTTCTTTCCTTCTCTTTTTCTTTTCGGCGTCTGGATGATAATTATGTAACACTGCTTGGCTTTGATATTATTTTGTTTGGATCACTGTCCACGTGAGTTAATATGTTTCTGTTACCTACTGTATGAAATATATATATACATGAACTAGCTCTTAAGTCTTCGTATAGTTTAGATTTATCATTATTTCTCAACTATATAAAGCATAAATATCCGTTAAAGAATGGAAATTGAAATAAATGAAAATTACACAAAGACTTTAGGCTATATAAGAATATGTGCACACATAACAATTCGTCAACAAGGAAAAGCCTTGATAATTATACGCACAAACATGGACGTATAATTGATATAGGTGAACGCACACTCATACACGTAAATAAGCATACACAGGCAACTGTGTACGTTTAAGAACACAGACTGGCTTATAATAATACATGCAGATACGTACTTACTGAGGCATTGGTTCACTCACGGATCTTCGAATAACCAAAGACCTGAAGACACTTCAGTGAAAAACGTATTCAAACTAACACTTTTAATTAACAATAGATACAATATATATACAAAAATATCTACATGTGTGTGTGTGTGTGTGTATGTGTGTGCGTGCATAATTTCCGAGTACGGGTTCTGATCGGTTTCATTTTTTTTTTTTTTTTTGATGTCCTTTGTTGTTATGGGGATCACGCATTATATTATAAGATTATATTGAAACAAAATGAAATACCAACGAAGATAGATAAGTAGAGTGACTCCAGAATTCTGAATAGTCAGAGTTAAAATATTTGAAAAATCCAAGAAAGAACATCAAATAACGCCACTGGATCTGCCACAACACAGCGGAACGCGTAATCAGAAATGAACCTACATGACAAATTTAGTTTTCTCACTAATTGTGAAATCATAAAATCAACTACTGTCGGAAATATCATTCCACTTTTTTTTACATGTTTTGCCTTTAAAGCTGTAAATTTTCTACAAGATATATATATATATATATATATATATATATATATATATAT
>OY735200.1:49760121-49845121 GCA_963457665.1 Thysanoteuthis rhombus | reverse complement strand
GAAAAACCGCGAGTGAACTCTTGTTCGCACTCTCCGCATCTCGTGAGATTTGAAGAGGCGCAAAGCTATTTTCTTTCAATCGTTTGCAGATGATTTTTATTCATTTCTAACTATCAGCATATTATCAAAACAAATTTGAAAGGAAAATGTGTTTAATAATCGGTAATATAAATACAGACGGACTGTCATGGCTTCAGACGAAAATGGTTTGAGAAAGACTGGCAAGCAAGATTAAAATAATCATTTTCGAAGTGTCTGGTTCATGGCTTAAACGAGACGCCGAGGGAAATTTTGTTGGCTTGGTATTTAATACACTGCAAATATATTAAACCGGAATTAACTAAATAAGTAATGTATGTTATACAAATAAGTTTTCATGGAATGAAAGCTGACCTAGTCTGGCACAAGGCTAATCTTCTTTAGCTGAATATCCAAATTTTGAATTTTAACTGATAAGCTAGAGACAAAAACAGCTACCAATGGACCAACAAATGCAAGTTCCATTATTTTCAAGCTCGAATCCCGACTGGGTATATTTACTTATTTATCAAGCTTAGCTTAGTTTTAGCACAAGACCAGAAAGATAGAGCCTTCATTGAGGATCGAACTCATTAGTAATGGACCGCTGGATTAGCTCACCAAACATTACCCAATCTAAGACGCGCTCTTCGTATATTTATTAATTTTGATATTCATTTTTTGCTCCAGTGTCAAAAGCAATGATTTTGTCTCAATTTCTCAACCGATGTATGGAAACCCAGTCATTGTTTCTAGCAATGGTGGGGTTTTATTATTAATTCTAATAGTTTTTACCTTCATCCTAACTTTCAGTTGTTTTTTATCACCATAGCATCATAATTCTAAGACAACGATTAAACAACGTAATTGGAATAAAGAGCGAGCCAAAGGTGAGAATCGGACTCACACCCTAGAGTTACGGTCCGTTGCGATAAAAAGTGGCTAAAAGTTAGAATGACGGTAAAAACTAGTCAAAATTATCAATAATGTTACAATACTTCATCCAATAATAAGAATGAATTTGAAAAAATTAAAAATCTATTTGTATTGTGGAGTTTGTTTTAAGCGGGGGATGCTGAAGATGGGCTGCTTTACTTAGCTAAAGAGTTCCAACTGCCCTGTCATATAACTGTGGGAAGAAGTGAATCCACGCCTCTCCCAAAGGCATCAGTGCGGAGAAACGCGTCTGGAATTTGAACACGGTTCCCCAATTCTGTTCTTCGTGCCGTTGACTACCTGTGCCTCCATTTCATTTTGCGGAGTAACGGTACTTATTCTTATTAGATGAGTGTCTATTGCTTTTCTACGTAAGATTTTTATTTACTTTATTTCAAAATGTCTTCTCCTTGATATGAAGGTACATAAAAAGTGTAGTTAGTTTAATAGAACAAACTCTTGAGTATTCCAGCTCGACAAAGCATTTAACTTGTGATTGTAGTATTAACCTAACATGGCAGGTCAAACCCAGAAGATCGTGTGTATGGTTCAATCGATTAGATCAAATTGATTAGTAAAAACTTTTTTGCTAAGTTGAAAATTGTTGGTCGTTAGTATTGTACACGGAAAAATCCGGCTTTGAACATTGTAATCAGGTTTCAAGTGTGGTTCAAGACATTAGTCGTATACATAAACTTTCAAACCTCTACCTTTAGCTGTAAATACTGAAAACACAGATCTGGGATGATCAGCGAAGTTAAGCAACATTGAACCTGATCAGTACTTATATGAGTGACCTTTTAGGAACATCAAGTAATTTCAACAACTTGTGGCCTTGTGCCAGTCTAAGCTAAGGATATTAAATATCCATAGCACTTGTGTTTTATATATAACATGGTAAAGAAAAAGAAAATATTGTAAATTATCTATAGTAGTGGTAGTAGTATTTATGCTCGTTGAGCTTTCCTCAGTTGTACCAGGTAGCTTTCATCTTCATCATCAGTCTTTTAACGTCCGTCGTTGGACATAGACCTTCCCCAAGATTCACCACACTTCTCTATCATGGGCGTCGCAGAGCCAGTACTTTCTGAATTTGTCTAGCTCGTCTCTCCATCTAATATTCTGCCGGCATGTGATCTCTGGGGATCCATGTAGTGAGTCGCGATGTTCATTGGTTGTCCGCCATTCGTACAATATGGCCATCTAATATTCTGCCGGCCTCGGTTGCGCATTTGATCTCGAGGGATCCATGTCGTGACTCGCGATGTCCATCTGTTGTCCACCATTCTTGCAACATGGCCAGCCCACCGCCATTTGAGATTTTTATGGATTCTACGATGTCCCTGACTCTTGTCTTTTCTCAGATGTTCTGTGCTGTCTTGTGGTCTCTCCATGTGAGGCCCAGCAATATTCTTTCATATGCACGTTGCATGGTTCTCAATTTACGGGTCTTTCACGTGATGTCAGTTCTCCAGCACTTTCCTTAGTATTCTGGCTGATTTCAATAACCCTGGTGTCTGGATCAGGACCTCTGCCAAGGGTCAATGTGACTATACGCTCTACTGAGGATCAAAGTGTTGCTCCTCAGTCCTTTGCCAAGGATCAGAGTGAAATATCCATGCGCTCAGTCCAGAATCAAAGTGTCGCTCTCCGGCACTTCTGCTAAAGTGTGGATTTGACCCTATTTACTCACTCTTCTCACTCATTATTTATTCTGGTTTATCCAAGGCTGACTAATCGATGATGGGAAAAGGCAAATTCGAGCAATTTTGTTCTAAAAGTTCAAAATAGGGCGTAAAGCAGCGGAAACTGCTCGAAATATCAACCAAGTATTTGGCCACTGTGCCATCAATTAAAGCACTGCTCAACATTGATTCCAAAAGATGAAAACGAGAGACGAGAGCTGTGAAGTCATCGAGGTCGTTTTGTGATTGACGACATTCAATTGAGAGACATTATTGAGGCAGACCCACGCAAAATAACCCGAGAAGTTGGAGTGGAACTAAATGTTGACCATTCAACAGTTGTTCAACATTCGTACCAAATTGGAAAAGCAATGAAGCTCGACTTGTCGCACGAATGACCTTGATGGGAGAAAAAAATACCTTCTTTCGTCCTTGCTGTCGAGGTCAGTGGCAGATTAGCCATTAGGCTGAGTAGGCCTTTCCTTTCTTTCTTACTCTCGATTCTAGTGGCAGATTAACCATTTTTGAGCTTTGGCTTCATTTTTGTTTGAAACAATGGCGGATGTTAAGGGCCAGAAGAAAAAAGGGTAACGTCATGCATGAATAACACTGACACAGTGCAGTACGCAAAAACTGATGACAAATCCACTTCCAAAGCCCAACTCAAGTTGACTTCTTCTGCTAAAGTTAACATATCCCATTTACAGGAATTATTGATGGAAGAGTTGGAATGGAATGCATAGTTTTGGAATAATAGAGAAATGAATTGTATTTTGTTTACTTTTTAGATTTCAATGAAGCAAGGGAATTTGACCTTAGCGTAGCCGACTTTTTTCGGATTAGAATTTAAAATCGTATTAAAATTGTTGAAGATAGGGTGACATTGTACTGTTGCTAAGAGTCCCTGTGGTACATTTATAATATTTGATATTACATTATATTTTATACTTTCTATTTTATTCGTATTTACTTTTTTTTATATTTTCAGCCTTTATTGCTTTTTATTATTTATATCTAACAGATAAATTTGCACATTTCTCCTACTTTTGTTTAGAAGATTTCAGTGTAAATTTGCCCTTTATATTTGAATATATATATATATGTAATTTTGTTCAGTAATATATATATATATATATATATATATATATATATATATATATATATATATATATATATATATATATATATATATATATATATATATATATATATATAACTGAAGAAAATGACATAGATTGCATCAACAGATATAGGGAAATAAGTGAATGAAATTGCCCCCCAAAACTTTGAAAAAGTGTTTAAAGCTGTAAAGCTCTCTAGATTATATATATATATATATATATATATATATATATATATATATATATATATATATATATATATATACTAATGGAAACCCTAAACAATTTTTAAAATTGGTAAACAAACTGTTGCAGGTTTTCTTTAGTATATAACTTTTATATTAGCTCTGATTTCTTTTTAATTTAAGCACTCAATTTATAAAAACAACTTATTACTTCACTCAACAGAATCTGCCTCTTCCAGGTGGCCTTATACTTGACTAAGCTGAGTTTAATAAATATCTTTATGCGTATCTTAGTCTATATATGTGTGTGCGCTTAGCAAGTAAACTCGTAAAAAATGTCTTCGAAAAAATAATGGAAGAGATTGAAATGAATTGAAAGAAATTGAAGACTCTTGTTTGGGTTTCTTTCTGATCTACAGGCACGGAGGCATTCTATGAATATATTGTTGTAACTATTTTCTGATGTGTTTATTTGTATTGAAATGGTGTTCTATTAGCAAGAATGCAGTTTGTAAATGCTGTGCGCATAAACGTTTGTGTATTTCAATTTTATTCTATCGTCTGCCAGAACAGGGACATCCATCAACAAATTTTCTTCTTTACCATCTCTGATCTGGCTTTCTGGTTTTAATTGAGCGATCCATTTGAATTTTAAAGTTCCCGGGAATTTAGAGTCTTTATTCTCTTAGATAAATCATGGTTTGTAACGACTGTCCGGAAATTATTCAGTCATTTTAAATATCCTGAGCACTTATGGATGGCTTTAATGTAACATGACAACCTATCAGAAGGGACCATACTGCAAATGTGTGAACAATCACCATCCTGTGGGATTACTCAGATGGCAGTGCCACCCCATTGAGTGAGCTTGTGTACTACGTGATCAACCCATTCTCAATGGCCGAGCCTGCCAATTTTTTAAAGGTTTTTTTCGACAACCATCGTATCACACAGGTCGGTCAGCTCTCCTAGAATCAAGTTGTGGTTCCTTATGACTCCCGTCTTTTTTGTTAATGGTGATCTCGAAAGAGGACTTTACAGTCTGTCTAGAACAGTGGAAATGACGCTGGAATAAGGGGGATATGTTGATGGGGAATAAGGCAGCATTGCCCTGGATAGGCTATTTCTTTATTAATAATAAATACCTGCGTACCTTTTGGACAGACCTCGTATATATCATTAATTTGTATAGTCGAATCTCAGTCGTTTGCACAGTTTCAAGTGAATCGCTGCTCTTATCCAGTCAAGCCAATTTTACCGCTCTTTCTGATCCAATTTGCTGCATTCGTTTATTATGTTATTGATGATCTTATCTCTATTTCTGCAAAGCCTATATTTACGATTCAGTTCTTTTCTTCAAAGTTCTGCTTCGAGATAACATGGACTATGTTACAATGTTAGTTTGTCTGTTTTGATTGGGTTTTTTTTATTGTCTCTTCGACTTATTGTAGGGTTGTCTTTCTTCTTGTTTATAGCTTCTCGTTTTATCATTTGTCTTCTTGTTAGTTCTTCTGCAACTTTCGGTTGTCATAATCAATCTTTTATCATTCTGTTCTTTGATAGGTGAGTTAACAGAATCTTCAATGCTAACGACTCTTCTATCTTTCATTTCTCACATGCAGTCTATCAACGTCACCCCAAGGCGTAAGACATCCTCTATTTGACATATTTTTTTTTTTTGCTTTTTTTTTTTTCACAACAACAACGGGATATGGTGTTCTGGCCAGGATTGGGTAACCCGTTCGAATCTCAAAGGCTTGGGGAATTTCATGCGTTTCATTTTGTAAGGGATCAACTAGTCTGTGCAGAAACCAATGGTCAGAACACAGTCGCTTGAACAACTACCAGCGGATCAACCTTTCCACCCAGTCATGTCCTTTTCTGCACTCATTTACTATTGCTGCCTCTACTATTATTATCATTTGTATTAGTATTAGTATTAGTATTATTATCATTAGTAGTAGTAGTTTCAGAATGGTTTGGAGGTTGTAATCTTCTTTCGAATATCATAAGTTTTCGAGTATGACAGGCTGAATAGTAAGTAGTTGAAATACTATTTTACTTTTTATTTTTGGATGATCAGAATTTAAAAAGAAAATCTATGGGATCAAATAGTTTCCCGTCTAACAATGTCAGCATTAGAAAAAAAAACTTGCTTTAAAATATCACATATTTTGTTCAGGTTGATGCTATCAAAGGTGAAATATTGACTGAAGTAAAAAATTTATTGCAAGCAAAGCGAGAAATAATTTGGAACAGAAATCATCATATTTTACATGTTTTATTTTTATTGTCTAATACATTTTCTTTCCTAAATGGGCACCAGGCTAATGAGCTTGCCAAGAACTGAGAGAAAAAAAAAAGGAAATTTAAAAAAGGCAGAAAGAATCTGAAGGAATAAAAAAGACAAGAAATAATGGTATGAATTAAAAGGGTTAGGAAAAAAAAGGCTGATTTGGTGATTTTCATCGATCCCCGTGGAAATGACGGCTTTCTACAAAAGCTGATTCCTAAATCAGTAGACGCGGATGACATGCGCTGATAGAACCCGAGACCCCACCAAAAGATGAGATTCCGCTTGACTGAACACGCGTGTGCAATGACCGCAACGTTCGTTAGAAGGACCAATGTTTCTCTAACTGCCCTCATGGTGGAGACAAGAGAAAGACGCGAGTGGGGGAAAAGGTCCACGCCCATTGCCACCCTTGTCTAGATATTCGTGTCATTAGCTAACTAAATGGAGGTGGCGAAAATGATGGGAAGTAATAGATGGTTTTAGAAAAAAGCAAATAATGGAAAGAAAATTAAAGCAAATGATAAGGTGGAGAGATGGAGAAAGATGATCATAAAAAGGGAGAATTATTCCCGTGCAAACGATTTGGTACAAACGAAAAGGGATCAATAATAACAGTGATAAAACCTACAGATACAAAGACAGGAATGAAAGAGTTATAATAATGGTAATAAGCGAATAAATGACTGAATGAAAGAGAGGAAAAATACTGAGATCTCGCGAGAGGATAAAGTTTTATATCAGACTTGTTTTTTTTTCTCTAATCTTTTGCTTGGATTGTGGGTCTTGGGGGAGCTGTAACTATGAGAAATAGTCTTCGGCAATTCTCTGTATTTACGGGGATAAGCTTAGTAAGATGCAAGATCAATGAAGAGAAAATGAGGTAGGAAGATTGCGTTGCGCCAAACTTCCTAGCGGCAAGAGCCTGCTTGCCTGCCTAGAATATCAGCATTAGAAATCCTGACTATTTCATCACCTGAACACTTGCACCAGCAGAGTATACGCAACTAACTCAGCCATAGTTTAATCGTGCACAAGGCCCCTGCAGTGGGGCACTCAGCGAGGACAGGACTCACAACACAAAGTGACCCACGAGATGAATTCGCTAACCATGGTGCTACGGTGCTTCACAACTTCAAAATATCCATATAACTGGCCTATGTTGAAAATACTCACCTACTCTTCTCTCCATCAATCATGTCAGCACCAAGACCTTTTTTTTCGTGATATCTGGCTATGGCGCATTGCACAGGGAGAACCGGATTCATGCTTTCCCCATGGATATCACTGCAAAGTGAACACAATTTAGTCTAGCACAGGTCCGTACTCGGGTTGTATTCACTGTAGATCGAACGCTCAATTTAAGCCTGCGAGCCTAGCTTGTTAACATGTGCTATACAGCTGGTATATTTCTTGAGGCACCCAGTACTTAAAAAATACATATGCTCATATGTACAGACTGTTATCATCTCACGCAAATATATCATATACTCAGTGCTCACTCACATAGATACTTGCATTGAACCGTCGAGAAATAGACACACCCAAGCCTTTAATGCTGCATGTATTTATAAGACCACGTGTCTGTATACAAAGATACACACTCTTCCACATGTATCGGCGCAGAGCTATTTTAGAGTAATTTCGCGGAAAAAACTCGTAAAAAATTCACTCGAAATAAAAGATGTGCGATCATTTAAATGAGTTGACAGCTAAGGTTTTTGCGGTTTGTTACTTGACTCTGGCGAGGGTGTGGCTTGAAATTGGGATTAAGTTTGGTGGGGGGGTGAGGTTCCTACACTTTAAAATCCAATTGATTGATTAGTTGATTGTCCTGGGGACAGGTGGAAGGAATTTGAGCGGGAAATCCTAATAACAAGGCCCTGTTTATTTCTTTTTATTTGAGTCGGGACTTTTACTTTATTTCATTTGGTAGGAGCTAAGGCTACAACCCTGAATTCTGAGATGCCAAAAAAGGATAAGTGGAATGTCGGAAATGAGAAAAAGAATAAAACGTCTAAATAAAAGATAGATAGGTCTGGTTAGTCAATCAGTAGGAACTGTCATGTGACCAGTATCTTTTTGCAACAAGCCGTGATCGGGGTTATCAATAAAATAATTTGAAAAAGTGGTGATCAATGATTAAGTTACTTCTCTCACCTTTTGTTGGGTTACTAAAAAGTCTGAATTTTCAAAAAAACAAAAACAAAGAAAAACAAGCGTGTGTATATTCGAGCACAAACTAGGGACCAGCTTAACGTAAAAGTAGATTGGAAAATGAGCCCCTAACTAAAAAAAAAAAATTTGGTGAAAGTAAAAAAAAAAAAAAAATTTCTAGACATGATAAGAAATAAGTGTTAAACTTTTCAGCCCTCTAGCTCAATTTGCTCGGCTGTACAAGCGCGATACATACAGCCAGCCAGACCAGCTTGAAAAATGAGGAAACCATTATTGACAGTTTGGGTGACAGTTCTCTCTGATGGTTTCTAATAGATAGATAGATAGATAGATAGATAGATATTGGCATATGGATAGTGCTGCAGGCTGATTATCTTTTTATAAACTCTTAGATTAAAAATAACCAACTCAGTTAAGTCATAAATAAAACGTATTTGATAAAACGTTTTTACATCCACTTCAGCATCTTCCTTTTTTGTCAACATAAAAAGTTTCAATCATTTTCATTCTTTATTCTTGGAGACGGCAATATGGTTCTGCACAGTGCCTCCAAAATTTTTTAGAAATATTTTTGAAATTCTGTGACGTAATTATTTTCAAAGATGGTCAGTTGGTTTTATAATAGTGCTGGGTTACATGGTACATGCAATGAAGAAAAATCTCCGACCTAGCCGAGCTTTGCTCTTAGTTAATTATCCTCACATGCCAGAATCGAAGCCTTTTTCAAAATATTTGGCAATGAGACGGGGACACAAGAAGTAATGGATGTGTGCCTTAACAAGTAGCATGAGTACGAAGTTAACACGAACTGCCGTAATCAGAATTCGATCTTTGTTCGCCCACTGCTTTTCAGTGCTGATCTTTACACCATCTTGCACCAACACACACTCAAGTGAATCTGTATATGAGATAAAAGGAAGAAAAATAGAAGCATTCGTGAGTAAAAATTACCATTATGGAAAAAGACCTGAAAGGTCTTGAAATTTGATATACAGCATGTACTTACTTACATTACTTAACCTAGTTCACTTGGAATTAATCGACTTAAAATTTTTGCCAGAGTAAGACAAGGTGTTACAGATGTCAGGTGAAGCAAAACTAAAAAATATCTTTTAAAAAAAACAATGAAAAAATACAAGTAAAAAAAAAAGTGGAATACGGCGGTGAAAACATTGCCTAATGAAAAACAAAGTAATTAGTAATTCTAATAAACTGGAAACAGATTTTGGTGCAAACATTATGAAATTGAATTTGCAGTTGCGAACCCTCTTGAAGCCTTGCCCTACTCGTCTTCGGGGTATTTGTCTGAGCATAGAGGGAATTATCTGAACATACTCCAAGATTATCTGCAAATCCATGCTTTATTCAAAACCCCTTTGGATTTTCTTCAATTAAACCGACCAGGCGCCCCACAGCTGCAAATCAGCTTTGGAGATTTGACGGCGCCAAAGATATTAAGCAGTTGTCTATGAAATAGATGTTGTAATTGAAGGTAAGTGCAGTGATAGAAGTTCACAAAAACAAGGTTATCATCCTTAGCCGGGGCTAAAATAGTCTCCAAAATCATTATTAATCTGTAATGGTAAAAAAATGTCTTTGTTCCATCTACAGGGAATAGGGAATAATCTATCGCAATAAAGCCGGTGATTGTTTACTTGCTCGCGTGTAATAATAGATGACCAAAAGATTGCACTCTGAAGACTAAAAATTTGTTTCCGTGATCTGTAAAGGTCAATTAGGATCAGAATTTCTATTCTCGGCCAAACTACTAAAAGGGACATCTTTTTACGCAACACCACATAAACCAGAAGCGCTAAAAAATTCCAGTGTTAATTTAAACATTTATTTAAAAAATATTGCTTAAGTGCCGTGGCCAAGCAGTTAGCAGTACGGAAAATAGAATCGCCGGACCGAGTTCTGACTCTGACGGGATAGGCATGAAGAGGAATAAATGATACAATTCACATCAGAAAAAGTTCTTGATTAAAAAGAAGACATATTATGCAAAGTTGGCGCTCACAACTTTAGCTCGACCGCAACTTTATGAGTGAATATAAGTACCATGAGAATCGACACAATGTTGCCAATTCGTTCCATCACAATAAAAACTGGCGTCACAGGAGTCGACGAACTGTCAACGGGAAGTTTGACAAGGTCTGAAATCGAGGTAGACCAGCTGTATATGTACCTAAGACATAGAAAAGGTCCTAATCGGTAAGGAATAGGTCTGGTGAATAAGAAGGATGGAAAAGAATCTTGATGTCTAACTTGATCAGTTTTTGTCGGATGGTTTTCATGAAGGATGAGGTCTTGTTTTTTCCTACAGCGGGATAGAACCCTTTCTGTTTACTGCTGGTCAAAATGTTTAAAACTTTTGATGCATCAATTCCAAATCACGACAACTGGAACCTGTCATGATGATCTGACCTGGCAGCATGAGGCTGCAATGGTTCACTCCATAAAAATATAATCAAAAGGCCAGAGGGTGGATTTCTCTGGAGTGAAGATTTGGTTTGAAGCGGGGCGGGGGCAAGCTACGTTCCAATCATCCTACAGAAACCATTTTTTATTAACAGTAAGGTCAGCATCGAGAAAAGAGTTATTTTTTAAACAAACAAGCAAATTGCTGCAAATGTCAAATCGTGCAAGCTGCTGATCACCAGTCGAATCATGAGGTACCAATGTCTGTATTCTCACAACTCTGTGCATTTATGCCAGATGTATGGGTTACTCTCAGCTTTGCGACAGACGTCCGAGAGTTTGTTTCTGGCCTCCGCGATTTCCCTGACTTGCAACCATAACCAGATTCATGATAATGATCAAGATCACCTTAAGCAAATCTTTGGAACCAACGATGCACGGTCCGTTCAAAAGCCGACACTGTTCCCCAAGCCTTATCGACTTTGGTAGCGCAACAGCTGAGTTCGAACTAATGGAGCATCATGACGCGAAAATTGCGTTTATTCATCTTAGCTTCAATACTACATGAAAGCCATTTTTTGAATTAAAGTAACACCCGGAAGAGAAGACAGGGGGGGGGGGTAAAATGATACATAGATAGAAGAGGAGAGAAGAGAAGAGAAGAGAACGATACGAAATGAAAAAATGAGTGCCATAATGTAGCGCAAAAAAAAAGACCAATTATTTTTTCCATCCTAATATTCGAAGTTATTTTTACTTCAGCAAAGCCAGGTATCCCTGCTTGTGATAATGATAAAGATCTCATGATGTTAAATGCACTGAGAGCTTTAGAGATAACTATAAATGTACAATCGTGTTGATAACATTAAGCTACGGCAATAGTAACAACAATAGTAACAACAATAATGATGTGCAACCGAGAATGATATGCAAATTTTCAAATTTTGATTCCGGTAATGCTTTCAGGATGTGTTCCAAGGTTCATCTTCTGGTTTCTGACATGCCCATATTTGGGGTGGGTGATTTTGGTGGTCATTCCAAGAAACTGCACAATCTGTCTCAACCCCAGACCCGCTCACTTCAAACCAGTCCCTACCGTTTTGGCTAGGCTCCATGCTAGATTCCGCACGGATCTCCATGAATGGTTTTAATGAAACTGTCGGCTTACGACCACATCATCTGCCACCGAAATGCCTGGTATTCACTATTCGCTGACCACCATGCACGGATGTCACTGGCCGCTCGCTTTCCCCTGGATATCCCCTTTTGACTGACCACTGGCCGGTACAGTTAAAATGACCTGCGAGGCAGATGATGTCTTCTGCTAAGATTGCTCGCGATAGAATTTCTATTTCGGCCCCCAGGAATGTAAAGATGGAAAGAGCGTAGGTCTATGCAACATGGATATCTTTATTCTTAAAAGTGAGATAGGCGGTGGGGGGGGGGGTTGATATTCGGATTTATTTGATAGAGATGTCGGTCCTTTAATTCGCTACGCTACGATATTATTAACAAGACTGTCTTACTTCAAAGCCAACGAGCATATTCATATTCCCTCTACAAGAATTCAACACTTCATAGCAATTACTTTCTGTCAGTTCGAAAGACTGTCGGTGTTAACTAAGCTTAACTTAGTCTGGCACAGAGCCACAATAGTTGAGTACTCGGTTAGAATCAAAAGATCTCCACTAAAAGTGGTCTGCAAACCAGGCATGATAACCATCCTTTAGAGGCAATCACTCTGTTCATAATCTAGCGAAATATGTAATATGGTAAAGTGCAAGAAACTTGGCTGCATGTTGTGTTGAGGGTGATCAATTAAAAAAATGGAAAAATGGTGGTTCAGTGAATAAGTTACTTCTCTCGCTCAATGTAAAGAAAGTCTGAATTTTCAGATAAGCAAGCGTGATCGATGCCAGACACAAACTAATCGATTAATTTATTATAAACTTACGTAGCAAATTGAGTCCCCTCAAAACAAATGGGGTGGGGGTAAAGAAAACAAAAAACACATTTTTTTTCTTGACATAAGGAGGAAATGTTTCAACCCTTAACTCCATTGGTGCAGCGTGTACACGTGATAAATACAAAGCCAGCCAGAGCAACGTAAAACTGAGGACACCTATGTTGATAGTTTGGGTGGCAGTTCGGGATGACGGTTTCTAGTATGTTATTCAATGTAGTTTGTTGTTGTAACAGCAAAGAGGGAAAATGTGTTCTTTTCTATCTTCTTACACAACACAGTAAATGAAAACAAAACTGAAAGTCAGACCATATACGTGCTTGTTCTTTTCTCGTGTGAAGATCTAGTAAGTGCAATGTGGCCAAATTTATTTCCAAGTTTACATCAAAAATTGAATCAAAAGAAGCATCGTGAATCTCCATATACGTTAGTGCCCTTTATGACAATATTGAATTGTATTGTCCTTAATTTACTTAGACACGGGGTGAGTAGATAATGTTGATAAATAATCATCTTCGTGATGATGAGTATTTTTGGTAAACTGTCTGTGTTACCTTTAGTGTTCTAATGGATGGAATGGAGAGTTATGTTTGTTAATGAGAATTTCGAGTGATGCCGGCATTTTAATGCTATTCTATTTTCACTGTTTAATAATTCTAGTTAATTTTTTTGTGTGTTTTGTTTTTTTGGTAAAATTGAGCATTTCAAATTTCTCATTTAGACAGAGGTAACATGGATTTTCCATATTTTGGCATATATTGGTTTTTCTTGATATTTTCCATTTTACAGTTGGTTTGTAATTCATTTTGCACATTTTCCATTGTTTCGTAATGATTGTATTGAAATTTTCGGTACAGATAAAGCTGATTTTCATTTTGTTTTTGTTAAATATTTTGATTAGTGGGTGGTTTGGGTGGAAGTGTTTTTCTATTAATTGACTAATCAGTTGACTAAATGGCGCCTCGCTGCTGACTGAGCAACCACATGGAACATTTTCTGCTCGTGTATGCACAGTAAGGTCCTCTCTAATTAGTTGGTTTGTTAGTTACATCAAAGCCACAGAATGTGTTCTCGAGACATTCAAAATGGCTGGATCCTTTTCGCACCTTTTTTTTTCGTAAACCATAGCAATTTTTATTCGGTATAAATCTCAATCTAAAAATAATGTTCTGGTTATTGACATAATTCTGCACGCTTCTATGCGTGTGTGTGTCTCACTTTTTCAAACTTTTTTCCTAGAATTTTCTTGCTTTCATCCAGCTCATATATATGTATATGTATACATGTATATGTATATCCTATGATTTATCTTCTTTTTTTTTCAAACCTTTATTCATTTCTGAATAAATATTTGCTTATTTGCTTTGTCTCTCTTTACTCTTTTCTTATTACCCCACTTTCTTTCTCTATCTTCTTTGCCCACAGTCTCTCTCTTTCTCTCTCCCTTTCTCTCTCAACTAATTTTTTTGGCAAGATGCTCACTTTTTTCATCCACATACTTCAATACAGTGATTACGCCCGGAAGTGGGCAATTTTCAGCGCAGTCACAAAATCTTGCTACTTCCTGCTTGGCCGTCGTGACATTCAATGGCCGATTATCAAAACGCAAAATGGCGGATGTGGACGAAACAAAAATATGAAACAAAAAACTCTGGAATAAAATTCATAAAAATCAAAAAGCAACAGAAGGAAAAATGATGTAGCAATAATGATGAAAAAATATGATGCGACAAGATGAAACAATTTCAAAGATTTTCTTTTTTTTTTTCCCTTAGCAAAAAGGATTTTTTTGCCGAAAGATTAAAACAAATCACTGTGCAATTTCAACGTGAATGTCTCAACGGTGAAAGAAAATGGCGGGAAATGGAAGTGTGTTATCGTGAACGCTATTTTGTTAAAAATGTTATCTTTTTCACCAGCTTTGGAGACATGGGCGTCTGCTGACACTTTTCGGGGGGGGGGGGGGCAAATTGATACATTTCTAGTGGGGGAGGGGGCAAAAGGATATATTCGGTTTAAATTTTGGAAGCAGCACTATTGCCATCGAATGATAACAATAATGATACAGTCGTTTATTTAATGAGAACATCGAGTTGGGGTTACATAAAACAATTTTACGGCACCATTATCCAACTTTCAGTCCCCTCTCACTCCCGGTGACAAGGCCCGATCTAAGGATTAAATGCCCCGTTAGCCACCCCAGTGGATGCTTATGCTTGAATGTACTATGGCTTTCGTTCAAGCCGCAAAATCGGTCCGTGTTTTTTCAGTGATGAAAGAGATTAGATTTTTTTTATCATTGAGGATCTTACAGGCACTTGAGTGACTTTCAAATGGAAATATTTTCATGAGTATAGTAATGAGAAATCCTCCCATAAAAATGTTTCTTGTGTTGCTTTTCATTAATCTCAACGTGTTTCTCAGTGAACAAACTAATAGATAGATAGATAGATAGATAGATAGATACCTTCATTAACTTCTCTGCAACAATATATATATATATATATATATATATATATATATTGTGGGAGTATAGGAACTTAGAGAAAACAAGAATATACAGACGTATGTCAATATCAATAAAAAGCACACTTGTCTGTGCTTGTACTTATATATTTGTACGTGCATATGTGTAGCAATATAGTTGCATACAAGTGGGCGTATACATGTATGCATGCTTACATTTGAAAATCCTGAGCGTGCGTCTGGAGGGATTCTACAACTTCTGCATAGGTTAGCACTAAGCACCATCGACGCTGTCAGAGCCCGATAATGAACACTGAGCCCAGCTCAACCACCACTGACCAGCATATCATAAACAGCTGTCACTGACTTCGGGTGGCCAATACGTCTCTATTGTCCAATTGTAGTGCGGGCCATTATACGGTCATTTCACGTGCATTGTGCTGTCTACCGTGATTATGTTCACAATATGGACAAATGTACTTGTTCAGAGATTTCAAGCTTGACAAGTGGTCAGTTTTCGCAATACGTGGATATTTCTGAATTCAAATTCGGTCTTGGATTGAATTAAATCGATTTTGGAAGGTATAAGAGAATTATGATATTCACTATCTGTTCATTTCAGTTTCTATATTCATGACACGACGGAACTTTCTGGGCTATCTTTTTAACTTGTTTGTTGTTAAGAATATACATTGATATTATGACTCTTAAGCCGGGTTTTATCGTGTAAAATTGGTGGAAATAGAAAGTCTGTATCTCATGTTCAAAACGTTTTTATTTTTATACAAACCGGCTTATATGTACAAAAGAATGTCGAATAAACACAATATTTATACGAGTAAGGACATATCCATTAAAAGTGACGATACAATGCACCCTCGATACCATGAAATTAAAATAATGCTAATCTGGTGACTAATTTTCCGCTATTTTCACAAAAGTGCAGATGGAAATACGGCTTGTATTAACTATTTTCCTTTTGATCCGATTTTATTTTGTATGAATTCTCTTATTTCTCTCCATTTTTAGCATCATACGGCTTGCACCATTTTAGTGTGCGGTCATGTAAGCCGTATTTCAGTAAAAATGACAGAAATTAAGTACCTGGTTTTGCATCATAGTTACATTTTAAATACCCCCTATCCCCAACCTGTAAAAACATCAATTACTTTTTCGTGAGACTGAAAATTTTTGGTTTGTTTTGAAGTACCTGAAATTGAGAGGAAAAAATTCTCAGAGAACCATTTTATGAGCATAAAATGAGGAAATGACTTAATTTTGTACTGTGCTGCAATTACTAGATGTAAATAATTTTAAATTACTTGCTATCAAATGCTAGATCTTGTTTTTCAAGTGTAGTTAAAGATCCAGGTGTTTCTATCTGCATAGAACCAAATTTTCGATGTCCTTCAAGTATCATGAAGGTTCAATGAAATTTTTCTTTTTTCTTTTTTTGAAGATAGATATATTTAAAATGTTACTACTATCATATGAATATAAAACAACACGCCTGTTTGCTGCAGGGTCAAACTCCACTCCTATTTTTATTTCTACAGGAGATGATGACTGCAATTTTCGTATTGTATATTTGAAATAAATAAATTCGTAGATAGATAGAACTTGCCAGTTTGGTCAAGATTGTAAGATAGTCGCGTTGTAATCACTTGGGCATGGTTTCAAATCGCAGAAGGGAAATTTTATTATCAGGTGAGTTCACAAATCTCTATTAGATGCTTTTCCGTCGGTATGTAAGGGACAGAAGGTGGGGGTATTTAAATGATGTGATTGTTGAATTTTTGTATAGTAAAGAAATTGTAGTAAAGTATAGTATAAAAAATAAAACTTATGATAAAACAGAATATTCCAAAATCGCTATATTTTACAAGTATGAGAATCAATTGACTCCAAGGAAGACTACTTGCTCTTCTTTTCCCTCTTCCTCACCTTCTTCCTTTAGTTAATACTACCACAGATGGTGGACGCACCGTTGAACTTATAGCTCTTGTTTATAAATCGGTTGGTTTAATGTGATGAGATAAATAAAGAGTGAAGTGTTTACCCTACCCCAAATTAGGTGGGGACTGTCTTCAATTCATGTAACGGCACTGGACAAACGACTTTCTAAGACGAGTTATCTCGTATATGGTAGAGAACAGGTTAATTATAATCTCATCTAATTAATATTTACGAATATCTCATTATTATTCACCGTTACTAATTTTTTTATCAATTCAGTTATATAAAAAAAAAAGAATATTTACCAAAATCATCAGTAATATCTGTTGGCTTATTTTAGTGAAACCATTTCACCATTTTTCATATAACACTGAAATGAAGTGAAATGATTGAATAAAATAAAATTTTATGGAAAAATACAGAAGACAAATGTGTATTTCGTTATTTTATTTCATCTTTAGAACGCTAAACTATTATTAATTTTTTACTCGTATTTCTTCAATCATCTCGCTGGAGGCCTGTTCTTCATTTCTGATCTACGCTGTTTGCTTGATGGTCGTGGTATGACAACCTGGCAGCCTTGAAAAGTAATAACAAGACGAGAGAAATACTAGTAAAAACATTAGCAATAATTTGCAGTATACATTCTCTTTTGGCTTCCTAATTCATAATGGCCTTAGACCAAAATGTTAAGTTCAATTTATTCATATTCAATATTTTTTACTATCTTCATCTTCATTATTTTACCTCTCTATGTTTCAGCGAGTTCATTCTCAGTCCTTTTTCAAATCAAACATTTTTATAGGGTCAAGTTAAGGGTTTTTTTTTGGGGGGGGGGGTTGTGGGTTGTTCATTTTCTGGATTATACTCCCTTTTTTTAGCTTTTGGTTAAATTCATTCCGCTACCAGTTGAAGTTGTTTGTAGAACTTTCTTTCATCTATTATTTCTTATGTTTGGCTCACAAATATTTTTTTCAGTCATAACATACGAATCAATTCTTCTGGTTTTGTATCTTCCAATAAGATCGTTTGCCAATCATAGCGACGTCGTTCCAGAGAGAGCTGGGATGCCTGTTTTTCATCTTTTACACGTTATCTGCTACGCATAATTTTGTATTCCCTCACCGATAATATCAGCTGTAGTTTTCTCAGCAGCGACATATTTCAACCCAGATTTTAATAACTAGAATGATAACAGAAAATTCAAAACACTCTTTTTTCTTGTATAATTCTTCATTGCGTGTGTTGACCTTCATAGAAAATTTTCCAATCAATCTCTAAGCTTTCGATGTTGCCCACCTCTTATACTCTCTTCACACCCTATTTACATAGATAGATCAATAAGTCCGTAACCTAGTGATGGAAAGAGCATCTATTTTACATAATATCTTCCCTCGTCAATGGGCTTAATTCAGTGGTGAATATTAATCACATAGATCGAATATTATACGATGAACTTTCCAGATCAAGTTGAGCTAATAAGTACGTCTCTGGCTACACACATATTGATCCACTCTTGTACATATATGTTCGACAAAGCAAGGTTACCCACGGGCCCACATTCTTAGAGCGTTCAATGAGAAACGACCGTGCTAACAATGTCCTGCAAAAGTTGTATAACCACCATCATTCTCGTATATTCTAAGCCTTCCATTGGACATGCTCATGATGATTTGAAGAAGACAGATGTGTAGGTAATGGGTAAGTTCAACCTAGTCTGGTTCAGAGGCATTTGTTGGACAGTTATCGACTAAAAATGGGCTACATGACCTAGGCATAAGTTCGAAAGGTTCATGATTTACGTACAAGCAATTGAACTTTGTGAGGCTTGGTTCTTTCGTTAGTTTCATATTACAAACATTTGGATAATATAAAGTAAATGATAAACCTAAAAACTCCGTCAGAGTTTGTTTTTTTATGTATATAGTTATAGTTACTATATATGATGATGATTGCATGGCGATAATATGACTGGTACCAGTCTTGTAGCTCGATCTCTAGTTGTCCAATCTGATCGAAATTTGATCAAAAGGATTTATTGACATTCATTATTTATTTTTGTATCAATCCATGGTCCTTAAAAGGCATTAACACGGGTATAGGTATATGATGCAGGTCAGGAATGTTTTACTGGGTTGTTACTGCATGGTCTAACTCTATAAATCTGATGATTTGACTGAAACGGTTAACCCAACCTGGGTATCGAATCATGGATGTTAGACGATAGAAATTGAACTTGTATGTGTATATTCTTATACGTCCTCATGGAAAATAAGAGTCTAAAATTGAGTGTGCATCCTCGATCTTCCGCCCGAGGAAAGGGGTTAATGCTTATTACTGTACTGTTGGGTCTTCTCTTATCATGATAGTCTAATGATTCAATTACCGAAATTTATATGCTACACTTTCTTTATTTCGCTATCAGAAACTTCCTTATCAGAGAAAGGTAAATCATTTTTTTAATCATTGAAAAAAAGTACTTGTTCAAGATACGACAGGACTACATAAATTGAAAAATCCTTTAAAGACGGTATGTAATTCAATGACTAAAGTTTCAAGTCTCCAATGGCATTTGTTCCTAACGTCAATGTGAGACGATATTTTGCTGCTTTACACCCTGTTGTCTTTTTTCAGTTCTCTTGAGATGAAACTCTTACAAGGTAAACGTTTCCTTAACAGCCCATATCCGTCTATATTAAAAAGTGGATTTTTTTAAAAATCGGTTCTTCAAAATATTACGAAATTTCTTCACAAATGGCACAATTCATTTTCATTTCGTGATTTTGACTGTTAAATGGCTTTAATATTAGGTTCTATTATGAGGGGGTTTCGCCCACCGAGAAAATGCAAAATGAGGCATTGGTGAACTTGAAATCGTTGTTCGGGCTTCTGCCTTGGAACAACGGTTAGCAAGCTCGCCTATAACGATATATCTCTTTGGGACCCTTTTAAGTCAAACCCTCTTCGACGGTCCTGTCTGTAGGGGAGAAACGCGTACGCGTAGGTAGTGCCGGGAGAAAATGGAAATTTTTATTGCACGGATAGACAGAGGGTGATGGGTTTTCGCTCGGGTAATGGAGAGAAAAGAGGCTGGATCAGCCCAAACGAGAGCTGACACCCGCTACACACGTCGGTCAGCTGCCTCACTTCATACTGTTGGGCAAACTGATTTATTTGCATTGAAATTAAATTTCATCTCGTTTGGTACGTGTCTAGAAAACAAGACAGCATCATTTCACCCCGCTAGGTGCTATGAGGCGTTTCTCTTAGGCTATTCTTGTTGTTCTTGGAGTTGATGCTATTATTATTATATTTGGCTATAATGTTTTCTTTATTCAGTTTTCGGCGAAAGACAGAGATATTGAAAATGTCGGAGTGTTAGTTGTATTTGTCACTTGAATATTTTTTTTAGTTTATTCGATCGATTTTTTTATTATTATTACTATTACTACTACTATTATTATTATTATTATTATTATTATTATTATTATTATTATTATTATTATTATTATTATCTAAAAACTTTTGTTCTTGTTTTATTGTCGTCAACATCGGAAGAAGTTTCCTTGCAATCTCCTCAATGTTTTCTTTTTTTATATCCTTGATTTTTTATCATTTTTTCCGTCTTTCTTTTCTTTTTTCATGTTCTCTCTTTCTTGCCCTTAATTTTCTTTTCTTCTACTGACCAGATCTGCTCTCCCAACCCATAATTACTTTTTTCATTTCTTCTTCTTCTTCTTCTTCTTCTTCTTCTTCTTCTTCTTCTTCTTCTTCTTCTACTTCTTCTTCTTCTTCTTCTTCTTCTTCTTCTTCTTCTTCTTCTTCTTCTTCTTCTTCTTCTTCTTCTTCAGCTGCTGCTGCTTTTTCTTCCATCTGTTTTCCTTCCAATCCTTTTTTTCTTCAGATGGTCTCTTTTGTTTTTGCTCCCCATTTCTTTTTCTTCTTTCCTTCTTTCCAATCCCATTTTCATTCTTTGTGTCCCTGTTTGTTCTTCAATTCTTTTTTTTCTCTTTAACATCCTACCTTTTTTTTTTCTCTCGTACTTTCTCTCTATTTGTATTATTTTCTACGATTATTTTCTTCGTTCTTTTCTTCTCTTACTTCTTATAACTCTTCCCTTTTTTTCTTCCACTATTTTTCTTCCCACCTTTCATGATTGTATTTTTCTTTTGTTTGCATTTTTATTGCCGGATCGAAAAATTAATGAAGACCTTAAACCTCTTGCCACATAATTCGACGAGAAATCGTTGTTGGGCAAATCTAGTCGTAATGGTACTGTCGTTCTGAGTAGCTCCATCGTCTTGTTTTTATTTTTATTCGTTCTTGTTAGATTTTATTGCTTTGTTATTGTTATTGTCGTTAACGTTATTTGTTGATTGATGCATTTTTGCTGTTTTGGTTTTATCAATTTTGATTTGGTTTGTTTAATTTTATTTCGCTTTTTTTTTTCTGTATCCTTCGTCTGCTCCTTCCATTCCCGTCAGCCTCGATTCCAGGTCGTAAAACGACGCAAGCGATGACGTCATTGTCAACCATTATGGCCAACCTGACACTAGTGACAATTAACTGCTATCCACAACACCTAATCACTACATATGAATCATCTTCAATTTGTCGTTCCATCTTTTTTCTTGTTTGCTCGCCATTCTTTTCGATATTTCTCTATCTTCTGCGTGTTTGTCGTTTTTCTTTTCTTTTCTTTTTTTCTTTAGTTTTTTTTTTTCGTTGATTTTTTTCTTGACGGACTATATTCTGCCTTTACAAATATCTCTCTCTCTCTCTCTCTCTCTCTCTCTCTCTCTCTCTCTCTCTCTCTCTCTCTCTCTCTCTCTCTCTCTCTCTCTAATTCTCTTCCATTGTACTGTATTATTTCATCCCTGTCTTTTCCTAGTTCAACTTTTACTTGACGTTATTCCAATCCTTTTTTTTTCTTTTTGATTCTGTTTACTACTGTCTTAAAGTTTGAGCCACCAATTTATCTGATAATATTTTGTCGCTAACTTCGTTTCTGTTTTATTCTTTTGAATCTTGGCTCACTTTCTGGCTTTATACTACGTACGTATTCCACCTTCCATCTTTTCTCACTCATTTTTTTTTTTGTTGCTAATTTCTGAATATTTCTCTTTGACCGTTCTTATTTTTTCCTCCCCTTATTTTACTCTCGCATTTAAATGAAAAAAAGTTATTTCTTCTTCCTTTCCTTCTTTCTTTTTTTCTTTTTGTCTTTCTTTCTTTCTTTCTTCCTCCCTTCCTTCCTTCCACTAACAAACTATTCTTGCTGTTCAATTCTTCCTCCTACCTTTTCATCTGTTTCTTTGTACGTTTTGTTTGATTTTTTTTGTTTTTATTTACATCCCCTCTTTCCATTTCTACACAGCATCCGTATTCTGATCCCTTCTTATAATATTTTTATTTAGGTTCACATCTTCTATTGTTTCTTTATTTCTTTATCCTTTTTTCAATTTGCAATCTCTCTCAGTTTTCCCTAGAGTCCAGACGATCGATGCAAAAATTACTCAGTTGGTAATAAAAGCATGAAATTTGGCACAAATATTTTTTGATAGGTATTAAACATTCTCAGTTATGGAGACATTCTCAAACTGGCCATACATAGAAACGGTCGCTAGGGAATTATTTTCCTTGGCAACTGCTTAAAAATCGGTTCTTTAAAAATTTTGCATGAAAAGGTCTCTCAGCGATTTTTTTGTGTGCTCAACGACATACTAAAAGTCTACCACAGGCTGACCATTGGGAAGGTATAATTTTCAAGATGGCGTACAAAGGGCCTTATGACAGACATTCTTCAAGAGTTGTGGATGTTTTCATACAGCAGTACACACGATATAGACAAATTCCTGGATCCATCCTGAAATTTAATCCCTCCTTCCTCACACCACGGTCCATCTCCCCAGAAAATATCTTGAAAATTTATTGAGAACTTTCAGAGATATTGAGTGAACAGACATGATTGGATAGAAATGTGTGGATAAAAAAACCCGAAAATAATGAAAAAATATCTCTCAATCTAAAACCAATTCTTGCCCCCCCCCCCTCCAAAAAAGGTTTCATCACAACTTCTTTGATACATCCCTTACCTTTCTATTTATTTTCATCTCACAATTCATGGAGAACTTCTGAGATATCGTGTTGGCAGGTAGGAGCGAATAAAGAATTTTATGAAAACACAAAAATATTTCTTAATCAGAATCAAATTCTTGGATCAACCCCAAAATTTAATCAGATTTTCCTTACGATGTGCCTTACCCTATCACTAAATTTAATTGAAAACTTGCCGATATGTCGTATAGAAAGACAGGTGTGCATATTGAAATATAAGAAGAAAAACTTTTTTCGGATTTTTGTACATTTCTGTATTCGTGTATGTCTCTGCGAGCCATATCTCCAAAACTTCTCAATGGATTTCGATGAAATTCAGTGGAAAGGTTGACCTTATAAGAAAAGGGAGGATTAAATTTTGTGGTGGATCCAGAAATTTGTGTTTCATTGGGATATATGTATAGGCTTGCTAGCTTGGAACTACTGTCTAGCAACCGTTGCCTAGGAAAGTCCGTTTCAGAGTGTCTTAATATCCGACATTGTTTTGTACACCCTGAAGTATCACTGTACCGAGTTATATGCTTTTACCACAAAGTGAGCCATTCTGACCAAATTCTGCACTGGTCGTCTGGTCTATTATGGCTATTATGCACACCTTCAATCTAATTTCGATCTTTATCCACCTGATATCATTCTTATTCCACAGACTAAAAACTGCCAACGTGTTTTTCTCTGTTTTTAAGCTGGTCTGGCCACCTGGCTATGGAGCTAGATGTCTGAAAATTTGAACATTTACGCGTTATGTCAGGAAAGAACTGATTTTTCTTTTTTGGAAAATTCCTGCCCCAAAAAGCTTTCTATTTCGGGGAGCAATTTGCTATGTAAGTTAATGCTAAAAAGTCACTTAGTTTGTGTTCGGCAGCATTCACACCTATTTTTATTGAAACTTCAAACTTTTATCGATGACCACTGACCAACAAATGGTGAGAGAAGTAACTTCATTACTCTGATCACCGCTTTTTCCAATTTTCTAATTGATCACCCTCAATACGACATGCTGTCCTTGAAATCAGCCACATGATGGTTTCTATTCCTTTTACTTTCTACTTTCTATTTTTTTTCTTTTTTCTTTTATTTTTTCCTTCATTTTTGAGCTTCTCTTCTTTTTTTTCATTTTGTTTTCTTTCTATCTCATTTTCATTTGCTTCCGTTTCTTTCTCTAATCTGCTTCCTTTCTTCATTTATCCTTTCTATCTCCCATTTTTTATTCTAATTTATTTCCTTCTTTTCTTTTTTTTAACCCTTTAGTATTCTTTAGCCTTCCTTTCTCCCTTCTATTTTCCTTCGTCCATTGTTTTCCTTTAAATTTTGCCTGTCTCTTCTCATGCTTACAAATATTTTGAAACGCTCTCTTCTTTTTATTCACGTTCCAATTTTTTTTCATCTTTACTTCGTCCTTTTACAATTCCTTATTCTTAACCACTCCCCCTTTTTTTACGGCTAAAATACACTCCTTCAATTTGCTTTTGTCATCTCAGAAATTTTGTTTTCAATAACCAAATCTTTCTCAAGATCAGTTTCTTCTTATTTTTCTTTACCGCTCCCTTTTTCTTTCTTCAAAATTTTTGCTTTCTTTGAATACCTGAATACTTTCTATGGGGTCATATCTAACCATCTAACCCTGTTCTCCCTCTCTCTTTTAGTTTACTCTTTCTTTCTTTCCTTATTCATTTATTTTGCTTCTTTCCACATCAAAACTTTAATCTTTTTCACGATACAGATTTTTCTCCGTTTGTAACCGTCAAGCAAAACTGTCATCAAAACTGTCAACATAGATTTCTTTAGTTTTTAAGTTATGCTGACTGGCTGGCTGGCTATGTGTGTTTATCGAGTGCACAGGCCAAACCAATGGAGCTAGAAGACTGAAAAATAATAAATTTACTCCTTATTACGAATAATATAATCGTGCATTATGAAAATATCTCCCTAAATAGGTTTTTGATGGGGGTTCACCTTGGAATATACGATTGTGCTTAATTGATCAATTAGTTTATGCCCAGCAGCATTCACTATCATATTTTGAAAGTTCGGACTTTTTGAAGATCACCGCTGAACAAAAGGCAAGAAAGGTAACTCATTCATCGATCACCCCCAACACGGTTTGCTACCAAGAGACTTAGGTCATGTGATGGTTTCCTCAAAGTGAATTACAAGACCTGTTATTTCTCTTTTCTTTGTCATTCAGGATCTTTTGAGCCCTCTCTTCTTCTCGGAACTACTCTCATTACAAACCAGATTACTTTTTTTTTATTCAAACTGATATCATTTTTATTCAACATCATATTAATCATTATTTTTCTTTTATAACTTTCCCAGCGCATCACCACGCGACATTCATCACCGTCTCTCTACTTCCGACTGTTCCTGGCTATTCGTCGCTTTTCTCTTTAATAATCGTACAAGACCTCTTTCTTCAGCCATAAAGTACATGCAGAGTGGACATTCATGATTGTATACGACCAATTGGTTGATAGGCAATTCGACATTCATTTCGGTGTCGCTGGGTTCTCGTCATTAATTACATGGCCGCTGTTTTCTTAGATAACCCGCTTACGGCTGCTGATTTCGCTGCGTTTGGTCAGGGTCGAACGGGTATCATCCCGATGAAACAATGACATGCACAGACTTTTAGAAAGACTGGGGTTCAGTCATATATATATATACATATATATATACATGTGTGTGTGTGTGTGTGTGTGTGTGTGTGTGTGTGTGTGTGTGTGTGTAGATGGTTGTTCGTGTGCGTTGTATGTGTGATTGTGTGCGGGTGTGATAATAATAAAAAAAACATTTTAGTAGGGTCTATATTTTGCTCAGCACCGGTGTTATTCATTGGCAAATCAAGCGGTCCCAGAGAAAAAAAAAATATTTTTTCTCCACATCACACTACGACAAAATTTCTTTTTCATCTAATCTATTCCTGAGATAAAAAAAAAATACTATACAAATAAAAAAGAAAAAAAGAAAGAAAGAAGGAAGGAAGTAAAAAAAGAAATCAGACTAAACAGTGTTTATAACTAATATATACACCTCATATATATGTGTATGTGTGTATGTGTGTGTGTGTGTGTTAATGTGTTCATAACTTTTTCTTTCGCAAATGAATTATGTTGCATCATGGACGATATTTATCTTTATTATTGCTTCTATGATTATTTATTTTTGTTTCTGAGGTTTTGATGGGGTTGACATGAAACATCAATCAGAAACAAAGAGTTTTAAATATTATTCGCAAAAAGGTCGTCTTCGCCAGCAATTAAGCACGATGTCAAATCGTTTCCTTTGTATGACCGCGCTATATCGAGAGATGCCAGTATCAATATAACTAATAATATATATATATATATATATATATATATATATATATATATATATATATATATATATATATACATATATATGTATGTATGTATAATGTTATCAATAGGAAGTGAAACAGACTCAGGAGTATATATATATATATATATATATATATATATATATATATATATATATATATATATATATATATATATATATATATATACATATATATATATATACATATGTATGTATGTATAATGTTATCAATAGGAAGTGAAACAGACTCAGGAGTATATATATATATATATATATATATATATATATATATATATATATATATATACATATATATATATATATATATATATATATATATATATATATATATATATATATACAAACAAGATGTTATGAAATAGTAGATGAAGCGTAATAGAGAATTTAAGACTCTCTCAGCCAACCTTTGTGTCTGATATGGCGTAGGCTTATCATCTCTTTAAATGTCGTTTCACAGTATGCAGGTGTGCAGGGGGGGGGGCTACACAATTTGAAGAGAGGGTGCCATGTTAATGTAACTGTTTTGCTTTAAATGAGACACTTTTATGATAAACAAGAGAAAAATCAAATTGCACCATAATAACAATGTATATGTAAAATAGGGGAAAACACAGAAGAAAATTAGAAGAAAAGCTTTTTAAATATATATATATATATATATATATATATATATATATATATATATATATATATATATATATATATATATATATATATATATATATATTCACAGAAAAGTGTTAAAGTGGTGAGATGGTGGAACCAGCAGCGCGCCTGTTACGTCTCTTCCATTAAACTATTTTTGGACTTTGATTAAAAGGGTATTTTTGATAAAAAGAAGAAAAGTGTCTGGGGCCTGAGCCCCTAAGTACCCCCCTCTGCACTTGTGAATGCAGCGAAACGACATTTAAAGAGATGATAAGCTACCGTTCTATCTGACACAAAAGTTCACAAAGAAAATATGTCTTAAATTTTTTATCAGGCTTCACCTACTGTTTTATAACACCCGTTTTGCTGTCTGTTTGTCTATCTGATGTACATCCAGTGATCGCGGTTAATTTGATCTCAATTTGAAGCGGCAATTACCGTCATCCTAGTGAAGAAGTTTCAAACTGGACTAACTCGTATTCTGCTCATCAGATATGATTATTAATATAATCAGAAAGTAGTATTTATTTCTATAATCATCATCAATCGTTTATCTAAAAAAAATGAGCTGAACTTTAATTTCCGGGAAACAATTAAAAATCCATAATGCACTCCTTTGTTGGATACTTCTTTATAGACAATTTGATAAATTTAGTCAGATTTAATCATTAATTTGAATCGAAGGTGAGATGTGGAAGCTTATCTCTTATCGTCTTATGTGTTTATGTTGAAATGTAATAATACATAGAATAAATTAGATAATCTCAGAACAATTCCATAATTAGGTTAATTCTTTTCCCTTTTTGAATGTTAAATGCCTCAAACTGTCACAACAGTCCCGAATGAGTTGGTCAATATTTAATCCTAGTAAATCCTCCAAGTAAACCCTACCACCTCTTGTAATCAATCTTTCAACTGGTTTGAAAGGCCAGTGGGACAAACCATTCCACGAAATTTGTTTTATATTTCCATCCCACCGGAAAGAAAAAACGATCTGCGTGCAAGATATCTTTCTTTAAGTAGATACTATAGTCATTAAAAATGCCAAACAACAGAAAAGGTTTGATAAAAAAGGTCTATGCAAAAACGGAACGTAAGAAAAATGAATCAAATGAAAATGTGTTCAATAATTGTGTTGATATTTGTCAGCAAAAAATAAAGGCTTCATATAAATCAATAACCAAAGAAGAGCGACACATGGGATATTTCACAAGATATTTCTTCGTCCTGAGTCTTTTTATTCTGACAGCGAATCTGGTAGTGATTCAAAACAATTCTTTGATGGTGATGAAAGAAGTGAAAGCAACAATTGTCTTGGAACGACTGACACGATATTTTGCGAGACATTTGACCAGAGTCTTCTTACTCTGGTAACGTATCTAAGTGATTCAAGACAATTTATAAATGATGATGATGATGATGATGATGATGATGATGATGATGATGATGATGATGATGATGATGATGATGATGAAAGCAATGATTGTCCTGGAGCGCCTGACGTGATATTTCGCAAAAAATATTCCGATTCCACTTCGCCTGAAGAAATCCCAGTGCAAGAGCTTCTTCTTTTAAAGATTCATTTATTGTCACCAACTGAAATCATTGTAGACGGGCGAAAACGTGTTCTCATCTTCTGTCATCATGTGTTATTTTTGATAAGCATTATGTTTATAACTGGCATACAGTGACATCACTTTGCTCCTCTGAATGTAGTACCATTGTAAATCTCGAAAGACCTACTCAGTTCGAGATAATTCGTGATCATCTTTATACAACATAAGTGTAAATACATGTTAATTCAAATTCATGTGTAGTAGCTTCTCTTAAAAAATATGATTTTTTTCCAACTAGACTAAAAATATACAAATTTATCTGCAATACAATTACATATTGGCTAATTTCTGAATCCCGCTCTCCTGTTCACAAAAGTGAAATTGGAAGAGAACAACAGCCATTTTTCTCTACATTCACACAGAAGCAATCAGGTAATCTTATTTACTTAATTAACCAATGATTTGTCAACAGGCTTCATCAAACTGCTACTGGCTTGAAACTCCATACTTTTTAACTGTTTATCGTCTCCTCTACCATTAAGCACATACGATGATTCTTAGAATTTGAACGCATGATACAGAGCGATGGTTAATCCGACTAACTATTGATCCTCACAGAATGTCCCATTATTGTGGTCTTGTGATAAATTTGGCTAGACTTAGTAAGTATCTACAATCCTCAGCGGTTGGTAGATATTCCAGTCATGGAATATTGTTGATCTGGCTGTCTCAATAATGACTACAGTAGCCACTGAATATATTTTTTTTAAATGGTGAGTTCCAGTTTAAAATAGTAACTAGCTAGTTGAGCAATGGATTTCTGGACGTTCAACTCTATCGCTCACTTAAATCCATGACGCCCAGATCTATGTACATAAAATATGTTGCCCGATATGTGCTCAGATATAAATGCACCCGTGGAAAGGAAGAAAACACTTGCATGAACATGAATGCAAATTAAAGTACACGAGAAAGGTTGGCGATTTTCTTACGATGGCTTTGGTCCAGGTTGTTTTGTTTTTTTTCCCCTAATTCTTCTTTGTTTGTTTGTTTGAGCGGAAGCTAAAGTCACACAAATCGTTCAAGCCTTTCTTCAAAAGAACTACCATTTTCTAAAGCTCATCTTCCTCCACGACTCTTATTCTGCGACCTTTTCGAGTTGGTCGTATTTTGTGGTAGGTTTTTTTTTTCTAAACATCTCGTAACATCCTACTTCCGATTTCGTTTTTTTTTTATCTTCCTTATCTCTCTCTCTCTCTCTCTCTCTCTCTCTCTCTCTCTCTCTCTCTCTCTCTCTCTCTCTCTCTCTCTCTTCTCGACACCAATTGTAAATGTCACGTCTGATAGTGTGGGCTGCATGTTGATGCCTCTAAATGGTAAGCAAATATGGCTGCGCTGAATGTCCGATGGTCACGTGGAAACTGAACATGCCGTTGATTGGCTGCCATCATATTTCTTTACTTCGTTTGGTTGTTTCTCTCTCTCTCTCTCTCTCTCTCTCTCTCTCTCTCTCTCTCTCTCTCTCTCTCTCTCTCATCTTTCTTTTTCTACTAATTTCATGATTATTAAGTTCAATAATATTTTTTGTGATTTGCCACCTTCTTTCCTCTCCTTTGGACCCCGTCTCTCTCTCTCTCTCTCTCTCTCTCTCTCTCTCTCTCTCTCTCTCTCTCTCTCTCACTCACTCTCTCTGTGTTCTCCTTTCATTACGACCTCTTGCTTGCATCTTCTGCTTTACTACGGTATATCTACGCATGCGCATGTGTTTCCTTTTTATCTTTTCTTTTTTTCCAATGATTGTTTTCTTCTATTCACTTCCTTATTTTTTCTGGGGTATTTCTCTTGCTTCTTTTCTTTATTTCTTAGCAGCCACTTTTTCTTTCTTTCTTTCTTTTTTCTCCCACTTTTCTTTCTCAGTCGCTCTTCTTTCGTTCAGTTACATCTCGGCAATTTCTCTTGCTTTCTCTCTTGTCGTTTTTCTTGTTTATTTACTCCTCAGTCACGTCTATTGTTTTCATTACTTTGAATCTCTGCTTCTTTGCTTTCTCTCTTTTCCTGTTCTCTCTCTCTCTCTCTCTCTCTCTCTCTCTCTCTCTTTCTCTCCCTCTCTCTCTCCCCCTCTTCGAGTCGTCTTTTTTTGTGGACTGTTATCTACTGTATATATTTCTCAGCTGCTTCTCTTCCACCCTTCCTTTCTCTACCAGTCAAATCCTATTCTTTCTTTCTCCATTCTTCTTAGATTTTTCCTTCTTTTTTTTACCCCTTAATTCTTTTTGTTCTCATTCTTCTCTCTTTCTTCCATCTTCCCTCATTCATTTTCACTCGTTTATGTTGTCCTCTTTTTTATAACCATCATCCGAAACAGACCGGTTCAAAGATTGTTGCCGTGTTCAGCTTATTCATGCGTACTTTAGGTTTATATATATACAAATGTATCTCTGTATCCGGACTTTGCCCGTCACATGGTGGTCATTTGAATAGAGAGATCGAAAGAAGCCTCTTGTCGAAATTCAAATTCTGCATCATAAAAAATGTACGATTTGAAACCAAGATCATCCTTATCAGACTAGTTCACGTAAATCTATCACAATTGCTATTTTCATACCAGTCATGGCAGCCATCTTCAATTTTTGATGACTACCGTGTTTTATCTAAATAGCCATTCTCAAAAAACTATGTATGGTGAATAAATTAAAGAAAAGTAACTTATCAATTGATGAACTGTGTTTGCAACTGATGTTCGTCTTGTTGGTCAAGTGACTGTTTCTATTGAGTGACTAACAAAGCCAGTTATATTTTTGTTTTGTTTTTGTTACAGTTTTTTTATTAATAATCTAAAACAATAATTTTAGTATTATCATCAAGGTAATTAAATTTTACCACCTTACAATTGCTTAATTTACAAGGTAACATGAAGCATATATGAGTGGCTGTGATTCATGATTTTCCTAGGTATGCTTGTTACATCTTTTTTTTATATTCCTTTGTTCTATCTTTCTTTCATCCCTTAATCTTTTTCATATTTTTCCTTTTTTGCTCTCTATTTATTTTCCTTTCTTTTCCTCCACTTTCAATTGTTCATGTATATATACGTAAGTTCATCTCTCTCTCTCTCTCTCTCTCTCTATATATATATATATATATATATATATATATATATATAGAGAGAGAGAGAGAGAGAGAGAGAGAGAGAGCACTATTTTCAAACTCTTTCCCTTAACTGCTATTTACATCTTATATCCTATTTCCAGTTTTCTTCTCACATTTTTATGAGGGTTATTTGTATTTGGTAAAGGAAAAGAAGAAGCAAGTGATACTTGGGATTTTATTGACCTTTTCATGTTGAATGTTTCTCAAGACTTTCCTTTCCAACTTTTCTTTTCTCCTTTTGTGTACATGAGTGTGTGCTATTGTTTTAATTTGACCTAAATCACTATTTACTTCCTTTCATCTCTTCCGCCTACCACCACGCCTTTGTCTTCATTGTATTCCTGAACAAAGCGATAGTCTTCAAATACACACATACACACATGCGTGCATACATATATATGAGTGTGTGTGTGTGTGTGAAAGAGAGGGATAGGAATAGAGAGAAATGCAGAAAGAATACATTATTTTCCATAATATCTCATTCCACACTTTATTATCATTATTTATACTCATTATTTACGTTTTGATAAATCAATCTAATTCTATATATCTTATTTACATATATATGAATACACACACAAGCACACACACACACACATATATATATATTTATATATATATATATATATATATATATATATATATATACACACACACACACACACACACACACACACGTATGTGAGTCATGTAATTCAATCAGGAAGATTGAAGTTAATATGTTTGAAATATGAAAGAAAAAAATGAGAAGTATCAGGACCTTGCCAGTGAGCCAAGAAAACTACAAAACATGAGGATTAGACCACTGACAGTCTCTTTTTTCCATCATCGCTTGGCTTCGCGAACGAAGAATCAGGAATATTTTCCACGTCCGTTGCAGACCATCAGGCGTAGAACAACCCCCAGGCCTGTTCTAAGGAGGTGCGCTGCAAGTGTTACTGACCCCACCGTTTTTTAACAAACTGGGATGGGACAATGAGAGTAAGATCTCGGGCTGTAGGTTTTCTGCTAGATTTTCTTCCCCGTGGTAGAGTCGGCTGTCAAAGTCTACCGACAGTGTGGCAAATCTGGGTAGATTAAAGCTCAGGTCCTGAACTCTCCAAAAAGGTTCAAGTTCTAACTCAAAATGAGTTCCTGCAAATGATTCATTTTGATCACAGATTAAACAGAGAAACTTTTAAATGAATTAAAATGATTGACATACTTCAATAGTATAAAGTCTATTTCATTTTCCAATTGAGTGGGGCATTGGATTTGTAGTTGTGAGTATCAAAATTTGATTACTCTGAAAAACAAAGGAGGATTTTTTTATGAGTCTAAATCCAATCCAAAACAATTTCTCGGTCAGTTTTTCACACGTAATACAGGTAAATCCTGCTTTTCAAAAGTTCGCTTTATGCCTTTTGCTACCTTTTCGCTTTTACCAAAAAGGGAAAAGACAACAAAATAACGTTACCCTCTCTTCTACACTGGAGTCTCCAGTAACTTCCACCGGCCCAACCTTCGATGACTTGGCCTAACATAACATCATCACCATTTTGGAGTGTCTGGATACTCCCAAAACTTTTCCCATTTAAATCATTGGTAATTGCTTCTTCACTTTACGCCATTTCGGCTGATGATTAATGTTTAATCGGAACGGTGCACTTTCGGATAACGGGGGAAACCTGTATTTGCAATATCCATATCTTTGCCATAACATCCTTGCCAATTTTGTCCAATTTTATTCAAACTATAAAAGTTGTAAAATTATTCGGGAAATAATTAGGTCGTAAATCAGAGTTATTAAGTAATCTAACTTCATCTTGGCACTTTAGATTATTTTCTTTTCTTCTAGTCTATCTATTTTTTCTCAGGCCCCTCTTTCCTTGTCTCATTCTGTCTTATTTCCATCTGTCCAATTCTCTCTCTCTCTCTCTCTCTCTTCACATTTGTCTTTAAATCGTTCCCCTCCTTAATTCATCTCTTTCCATCTCTTGCCTTTTCTCCCCTCTATTCTCTTTCCACTCACTTCACATTCTCTTTCAATCTGTCTCTCTCTTCCCCGATTTTCTCTCTTCTCATTATTTTCTTTCTTACCAATGGTTCTCTTTTTCTCACCCTCCTTTCCTTCCTCTCTCTCTCTCTCTCTCCCCCTATTTTTTGTTCTTCCAATTTCTCTCTTTCTCGTGCTTCTATATTCTTTCATTATCTCTCCCTTTTCCCCCAATTCCTTTGCCCTCTCTATTTCTTATTCTCTCCCCTGTTCCATCATTCCTTGCAGTATTTCACTTCACTTCATTCAAGTCTCTATCTCCTTTCTCCCTTTTTTTTTAATTCCTCAACTTCTTTCTTTTTCCTAACAATAGTCGTTCATTCTCTTCAAACCCGCCGTCACCCAAACGTACCAAATCTAAAATTCGGCTCCCCCTGCTATTCGGACGCAAAGATCAGAGTTACTCTGTGTGACGTCATCCATCTTTTCAACCAATCTGTTTATTCTGACAAATGACAATGCATTAATATTGTAGAGGCAGATTTACGAGCATTTGTTAATTTTCAAGTCGCTTCTGTTCAAATTACTTGCGGTCCTGATTCTTAAATTGGCCTATGCTCGAATCCCCACTATTCCTAACAGAGCGTGTGAGAATAAATATGCTACAGATCGATAGATCAAACACGCTGTTAAATCAGTCGCCTTTCTTTAGAGTAAGAAGCGGGGTGTACAATCAAGTCGTAGACATCACTTATTTCCTTGAATGCGCAGACGTTAGAGGTAATAAAGGCGACGGCAGCAGCAGGAGAGGTAGTTTCCATGAAAATTCGTACGAATGGATATACAACACCATACGACAAATTTTACAAGTATACGAAATTGCCGTTATGGTATGCAAAAGATATGACCGGAGTAAGTCTCCATCGAAATTTGTAACAAGGTTTATTGATTGTTGGAAAAGCTTAAATATAGCCGTTATGTTGAATGATTCCATTGGATAGTTTAATTGATTTTGATTTCTTTCCCTTGTAAATATACAAAGTTTAGCTTTTTAAATTTCTTTGATGCAATATTATTTATTATCTATTGCTCTACGATCGTTAAGTAAGCGACGCAGATCGGAAATAAAGGATAACCCTGGGAAATGGATCGGGAATAAATAAATTTATATATTTCCAAACCGTTCTCCTTACTTAAGAGTTGTCGAATAACAACCTGACGGCTGCGATAAAAAGAAACAGTTGAAATTATCACCAATCAAGAATTGATAATTATTAAACTCTGCTTGAACTGGCGCACAACCACGATAGTGGTGTTCCCTGTAACTATCGAACTCACAACACAAGCGAATGTTCTCACAATAACTTGCTATGCTTTTACAACAGGAACTAGTCTTCCAGATGAGAAGGCTTGCTTTAAAAATCAGCATTCGAAATCATGGCTTTCAACTGGACACGAACACGAACCACATAAAATAGGCAACTAAACCAGTCATTGAGCAGACCTGATTATTTTTTTTTTTATTCGTGTTAGTGGGTTGCACTGTAACAAAAGAATATTGGTCATATCAACAGACCGGGGAGAAGATGAAAAAAAAGATCTGTCAATGCCGGTACCTCCAGATGAAAGTGATTTATTTTTTTTCTATTAATTTCCTGAATTTGAAAATCTTGATATTCATGCAGAGATTTTTTATTACTTACGGCCCGACAATCACTTACTTTCCTATTGCGGAAGTTTTGATTTTTATGCTGACGCATTGTTGCCTCTTGATTCGGGACGTTTTTTGGCTTGAACGAGTTGCTAACTAAAGGTTCGAGGAATTTGAACAGCGCACGCGAACAGAGTGGACTTTTGTTGCTGCTGTTCGTGTGCAGAAAGTTTTGTGAGATCGCTATATACATTGCCAAGGGCACTAATTTAGAAGAAATGGTAAAAAGTAAGTGCAAAAGGCTTGTATTTGACCATACGATCTGTAACCCAAAGCATCTGGAGATTTGACCATGGAAAAATTATCATTTTTTGATATAAGTCGTTTGCACAATTCCCAGTGGATCACTATCTCGGTCCTCTCTGATCTGCTTTTAGATTCCTTCTGAGCCAGCTTGCTGTATTCACTCATAATATACTTTGACGTCTCATTTTTCCTCCGTATAGACAACACTTATTATTTTCATAGATAAATAAAAAATTTAATCTCAGAGAAAAAGTGCGTAAGTAACTTCCATGTTTATGGCTGCTTCAGCAGTTAAAACCTCTTGTTCTTAGACAAGTGCTTTACCACCAATCAATGTTCATAATTTACACGTACGTAATTACCAATATAGGGACCTCAGATTCTAATACTAGAAAATTTTCCACATAACCCAGCAGCACTTATCCCCTTCTTAACTTGTGTGTGATAAGGAAGAAGAAAAACTACACCGTAGATTCACTAATTCCACATTTTTCTATTTGTGTCCTCTTGGGCATCAGCATCTTACCAGTACAAGAATGAATACCCAAAAATGGCTTATAAGTTGCAGGATTTCTCTTCATACTAACCGAACAATAGTTCAACCCACAAGACTCGATGATTGGTGTCTTACACCTGATTCACAACTCTAACTCAGGGAAGATATAAGCCCATGAGCGTAAGCATCTTGAGAGAGGCCCTTTTTCAACCTGGATTGAAAATGTAAAAAGGTAAAGAATACCTATATCTCATTTTACAGCTTCTAATCCACTGCCTCACGCAGGCCTTACCAATTAGTATATGCTGGTATATAAGACAGACATTTGATTCTTTTTAAGGCTATGAAAATATTACACTGCATCCAATGCACTGGTATTATGACTCAGGGGTATCTACTGAAGTTCGATGCAGACAGTTATCGGGCTGGGATAGGTTGTAACGAGCCGTAGTCCTTCAGATATTACTGTAAGACGTCATATCGTCCGATATATACGGTACATATACAACCATGCGCTATCTAGTGTCCCGGTAACGTTCTCGTATTATAAATATAATTCGATCATTATAAGCTGAAGTGAAATATACACAGTGCACAATATAAGATACCATGACACATGCATATTTACTTAAACCTCTAGATTATACACACGTCTTCCTTCTCTTTCCAAAGAGGAAGGAACAAATGTCATCCATTACATCTCTTTCTTGAGTCAATAGATCAACCCGACAATGTGCATGCTTTTTAATTTCTCTCTCTCGCCTTCCACGCCTTGAGAACTTAAAGAGAACAGGATGTATACACTGCAATCTCTTTTGCAAACTAACAATGACATTTTTGTTGAGCCATAGAACTACAATGACTGATATTCCCGCCATTGGCTGTTAATGAGTTTTAAGCTGTTATGGGTACTTATCTGCGATCAGACGTAAGTTGGTAGGGCGTACGTCGAAGCAGGGGTGTAATTCTCACTAATTGCACAGTTGGTCGGAATATTAGACGCTGATAATCCACAGAAACACGTCCAGCTTCCTATAAAAGCTAAAAATCAAATAACACAGATACACGAGTTCGTTTTGTTTTGTTTTTTTGTTTGTTTTTTTTTTGTTTTTTTTTATTTTGTTTTGTTTTTTAATCTTTTTTCTCACGCCTTTTTCTTTCAATATCTTTAATATTGCACCATATTTTGTGTGATATCAAATATTACAGGCCGGGTAGGTGATAAGATTGTCGATGGATAGAGGTTATCAGGTGCTCTGAAGCGTTTGTTCACAACACAGCGTTTCAATGGTGAGCAATAAACAGCACGACCTTCAAAGACGCCTGCGGACACAGGATTTAACGATTTTAACAGCGCAGGCGCGTGAGATTGGACACCTTTTTCGTTCCTCCCGTATCTCAACCTGTTCTCGCTTCCTTCTCCTCACAAATGCACATTCTCTCTCTCTCTCTTTCTCTCTCTCTCTCTCTTCTTCCCACTTCTTCGTTTTAACTTCCACCCTCTCGTTCTCGTTCCCTCTCACTTTTTCCAGTCTCCTGTTTCACACCAACTCTCTCTCTCTCGCTTTCTACATGCACATCCATCTTTTTTCAGTCAGCCTTCTATTTTTCACTCTTGATATCTTTCTCTTTTTTGTTAGTTTTTTTTTATCGTGTGCACACTGTTTCATTTCTACTCATTTGTTTTTGCTTTCGTCCTTTCTTTATTAATTTCTTCCTTCTCCCACCTCTCTCTCTCTTTCTCTCTCTCCCCGTCTCCTTCTTTCCATCTCTCTCTCGCTCTATCTGTCTCCCATTCACATACTACTATCTGTCCCGAATAAAAGCAAATCATTTTCTAATCAGACGACTTAGAAAATCTCTGATTCGTCTGTCTTTTCTTCATGTTTATCTATCCATTTCTCTCAATTGATTTGTTTAGCTGATGTACGAGACCATAAATTTATTTTTAAATCTCAATATCTCCCCCCCTCTCTCTCTCTCTCTCTCACACACACTCTCAATTCTTTAACATGCACATTTCCTCCCTGTCACACATGCCCTCTTTATCGGTCGCAGCTTCGATCCCTACGGCAGACCCATTTTCTTTAATTGTTTATTCTATTTACGTTGTCTAGACCAAATAATACTTAATGGGAGATCACATCAAATAGAGTTTCAAATTGACACAACGCATTTATGATACTTCCGTCGGATTAGGTATCCATTTACTAATATATATATATATATATAGAGAGAGAGAGAGAGAGAGAGAGAGGGGGGGAGACTGAATGCAAGATGGTGAGACGAACTCGACAAGTTCAGAAAGTATTGGGTCCCTGACGCCCATGATAGAGAGGTCTAGCGAATCCTCAGAAAAGTCTTTGTCCAAAGACGGACGATAAAAAACTGATAAAAGACTGGTTATATACCCATAACTGGATCAATTACCACCCTTGTGCAACACATTTTAACTCTGAATAGTTTCAACTTCAATAATAGACACTTCCTCCACATGAAAGATTGTGCCATGGGCACAGTAACGGCTCCCTCCTATGCTAACATCCTCATGGGCGAATTTGAAGAGACCTATATATACCAGGAGATAGATAAAGACTGCATCTTATACGTCAGGTATATAGATGACATTCTCTTTATATACACAGAAAATGGAGCCGAACTAGAGAAAATCTTCGTACACATAAACTTCTCACACTACTAACCTACTACTAACCCCATAGTTTTCCTAGACACCTGCATATACATAGATATCAATAGAAACCTCCAAACCACTCTCTACACTAAACCTACAGACACCTAAAACTTCCTTCACTCTAAATTGGCCCACCCAAAACACCTGAAAAAAACTACAATTTTCACAAGCACTTACAATTAGGAGATTTTGCTCTACAGATAGTGAACTCATCAGACACAACTACAACCTACTACAACATTTCACTAAACGAAGAGATTCACCAGAAGATAAAAATAACCAACTAAAAATGACCATTACAATACCCAGAGAAAAAAATCCTTACAATCTCTTACAAAAATTATTCTGACTGCATACCACTTTCATCAACACACTCCCACCCTTGGCGCACATAATTCATTTATGAATTAATTGATCAAAAAACAAAGTCCCCATACACTCGCTCTCCTGAGTCTGTCTCACTCCCTATTGTTCACGTATATATCAGAAAGCTTTACAATTTTGATCACTGAACATTAAAAAAACGTTTCCAAAATACTTTTGTGTCACTCCAGTCGCTTACTACACAATATCTGTCAATGTAATTTATGTGATTTTCTTAGGTGTTTTTTCTGTTTTACATATACACTTTTTTATATATATGAACTATCAACAAAGGTTTCTTCAGTTTTTTGATAGTCTGTATGACTTTTTCAGTGATCAAGGCGAGTAATTTATTTATTGATCACCTCTTTTTCAAATTATCTAGTTGATAACCCATGCTGTCAAAAGACATTGGTCACGTGACAGTTTCTATTGCATGATTAACCAGACTTGTCGATATTATGTGTCGGTTGATAAACCACCTGTCTCCATTTCTGTGTAATTTGATAATTTGATTTTATTTTGAGTTTGTTTTCACTTTGCACTATTGCTCTTGGGAGAGACATGAATCCACCTCTTTCGATAAGTCAGGTAAACGTACCATGTGACTCTGTTAGAGCTATCACATGTTAATTGATCAGGAGATGGACACCGCCATGTAGCCTCTACTGTACCAAAAAATGCCGTAAAGGACCTTACACGATACCCCAACGATCTACTAGGTCAGGTTTTTAAGGCCTCTTGTATTCGTAAGTAATAAATAAAATCTACACATGCCTATTTCGACACCTGTGCCAAGATGTATCACGAATGTAATTTCAGAATAAAATATTATGACTGAAAAAGATGCAGACGGTGCCACGTGAAAATCCTGGAATTCAAATGCTTATTTTCAAGGCAGGCAGCCAAGCAGGCCCTTTCGACTTGGTTAATTGGTGCCATACAACATAGCATTCACTAACCCTCGTTTTGCCTTGAATCAGACTGTGCTAAGCTCAGCAAATACCTATATGTCTCAGAATAAGTGTATATTCATAAAACTTGAGAATTTGAACTGTATGTATTATATAGGAATGTTGATTCTTTTTTAATCTAGTTATATTTGCGAGGAGCCCAACGGTCAAGAGCATGGAATATGCAATCGGTTGAGTTCAAACTCTGACTGAAAAAATTCGTGTTCACTTCGCACTGATACCCTTACAAAAGGCATGAATCCATTTATTCACCAACCCACCCCTGGCCATGGGTAAATAGCTGTGCAGACTGGGATCCCTAGTAATGGTTGGCAACCAGTCTAGTAGAGAGGCATAGAGAGTCTTCTATCTGGTTATGAATCTAATGAGAACGATTCCCTGTTTTTATTCTTCTATTTCAATTTCTCTTATCTCACACAAGACACGCACATAGATAGATAGATAGATAGATAGATAGATAGATAGATAGATAGATAGATAGATAGATAGATAGATAAAGAACACGTGGAGAATGAAAGTGCAACACAGCAACAAATAAGATGTGGAAGATAGAGTTACGCCAACTTTCCAAGAGTTATGGGTCTGCCCACCTACCTTGAAGGTCAGTTCTTGAATTCCTGGGTTTGCACACCGACCCCCGGAATCGGTCAGAAATACGAAACTATCTCTGACACAGGGCAGGCGTAAGTTAAATTCTATAAGCAAAATCTGTTTACATGCAATATCTCTATCTTTTGAGAAACGCGTGACGAAGGTTTTATAACTTTTATTTCATAAATATTCCTTGATTAGAAGTAATACGTAATTTCAGAATTGCATTCAACTGGGTAGACGTGTGTGTATGAGAGCAATAACCCATTAACTGCGGCAGGTGGCGAATAATTCTTGTCACCCGTTGCAAGATGAATAAATGCCCTTGCCTATTATAAGAGAAGCCATTCAAATCATCTATTGCAAAATAAAAGCCCTTACTCTCAAATAGAACTGAGTTGCTATCAATCACGATAAATTTCAGTCAGTTAGCCATAGAACAGCAATGGTAGAATTTTCCGTCATTTGCAGTTAATAGGTTAATGTATCCGAGTGGTTGTCCATAACTTATCTCATGTGCTGGATACTTGCATTATCATCAGTTTCTTATAACTAGAATAGTATTATTATTATCATTATTATTATTATCATTACATTCCCGGAGGTATGAGTGAGTCAATGGCGTGTAGTAGTGTTTTTATCGATATCATAGAAACGCGGGAATGTACGCTTACAGAATGGCACGAACGACGCTGATTGACATCTCGGTGACTCGAATGAATCCACACGGCACTAGTGGCCAGCAATCTCACTGACCGCCGGACGGTGGTGATAGTGGTGACCATGGCACTGGTCAAGCAATGTCCACGTCTGTCCGTTTCGTGCGCCACCCAAGCCACTACCCCTCTTTCGCATCGATCGCCGTCCGCCTACGAAACGAACGTACGTCTTAACTCGCATCCTTCGTTGATTTTCGGCCGTCCGCGTTTCTTCGGTTTTGGGCTTCTATTTCCATTTCTCTATGGAGATCCGGCGCTACCACTGTAATAGTCATGTATTTTTAGTTGAGGTAGTCAATGGAATCTCAACGCTTTTCTCAGTATTCTTGCCGATTCCAACAATCCTATTGTCTGAGTAGATTCAATTTTTCTTTGGATTTCTAATTCTTTCAGTCTTTTTTGGAAGATTCTTCAGCACAGACTGTTATCATTATGATTATTATTCACTATAGTCTTCTACTACCAGAACTGCAAGAGGTCATGTGAGAGCAGGTCTTTCTACAACTCCATTATTATTATTGATACTATTCACTGCAGTTTGCTTTTGTGGCAACTGTATGAGTTGAAATGATACCAAATCCCTTCACAGCACTGTTATCATTATTTTATTCATTGAGTTATCACACCAGTAGTAGCTGTTAGCTAACTCTGGAGATCAAGTGACAACAAGTATTCTCAATGTATCAACACTCCCTTCCGATTATTTGTATTGATAATGCTATCTTTTTTTCTTCTTCTTCTTCTTCTTCTTCTCCTTCTTTTCTATTGGTTTTGTACGTGCTCCAATGTCTGTATAGCTAAAAAGGAAATAGAGATAAAAGGAAGGGAGAAATAGATAGGGAAATAAGATATGAAGTTAGAAAGAGAGGAAGAAAGAAAAAAGAAAGAAAGAAAAGTAGAAAGTGAGGAACAGCGAGAGAGTGATACAAAAAAGGAAGTAAAGGGTTAAGGGAAAAAAAGAAATGAAATGAGAGGGAGTAGAAGGAATACTAACAAAAATGAACAAAGAAAGAGGAAAAGGAAACGGACGAAGAAAGAGGGAAGGAGAAAATGAAGGAAAGAAAAATGAAGAGAGGGGAAATGGAAGAGAGAGCGTTAGATATTTGCATTCACCATTGTTAGTATAATTCATTTACCTCACTATCAGCATCATCATCATCATTATTATCATCCAAGTATAAACTCTATTTGAAAAAGAATATTTGTGCATGTAAGCACATAAATACATCAATCAATGCCCGAACAAACCGAAACAGTATCATTATTGTTATCATATTATACGTGTTACTTACATCATGATCCTTAATAGTATTAACACGTCATTGGTAAAGAGTGTGTGTTTTTGCATTTATGTGTACGCACATGTAACTATATGCATATGAGTTGATATTCGTTTCTCCGTGCTCGTATCAAATTAGCCATTTTTATTTCTATCATCATTACTATATCATTATTATGATATAGCTATGGTTTTGATTACTAGTATAACTATGATGTCATTTTTGCATGCGTTCAGTTACATGTTTGTGCGTTGTAAGCGTTATATCTTATGTAAGGGTTAGAATAGATATCTTCTACTCCGTCTTGTGACGGTTACTATTTGAGAGAATGTACAATCGAAAAAACGCGCATTTGTATGAATTAGTGTAAGAATGTCTGTTCGCAAGCGAGTATGAAACAATAATAGAAAGAAAGAGAGAAATAGATGAAGGAAGAACGAAATGGGGGAAAAGTAAGGAAAAGAACGGAAATAAAGAGAATAAGATAGAAATGAAGGAGAATAAGTGAAGAGGCTAATAAAGATAAGGACAAAACAAAAAAATCGAGAGAAAAAAAAATAACAAAGAAAAATGCGAAGGAAGGGAAAGGCAAAACATATTAAAAAATAACTAAAGAATTTAGAAATTAATCAAGCGCCCAGATAGATAGATAGATTGATAGATAGATAGATAGATATGGATAGAATGGGATGGCCTGTCACCCATATTTCCAATCTGTGTCACGGGTCGGCGTTCGGGTAAAATCCAGAGGTACGAAAAGAGATTATCATTAGGCAAGCAGACCCTCCTCAGGAGGAAGATTAACGTAACACATTCGTCCTAATTCAATTTCACCAATCTGGCCTTGTGCCATTCTAGGTTAGGCTTAATAAATATCGATATTGACTGATTTGGATTAACAGACAGAGAAAGGGGAAAAGAGAGAAAAAATTCCAAGCAACGAATGAAGTAACGAAGTAAAGAATACGAGGAGAGAAGGATCTGAAATTGACGCAATGGATGAAAGAAATCGGTAGGATATAGAATAGAAGCAACATTGGAAGAATATGGAACGCTGAGAGAAGGCGTACAAGAATAATTGGCGCAAAAAGAAAGAAGCGTGTTTGTTTCGAGCGGCAAAGTGATGTCTTGAAAACGCGCCTTCCCAATATGTGAACGCGCGTGCTTTTTGCGCATGCGCGTGTATGTAGCTTCGGTTTTAGGATGGATCTACTTCACGAGATGTGTCTGGTGTTAGAAAAGCCATGTGAATAGATGAGAAACAAGCGAACGGGCAAGGAGGATGACCAATATGGCGGAGCGGACAAAGCAACGAGAAAGAAAGGAGAACAAGAAGCGACGAGAGAGGAGTGGTGGTAACGGACAGTGAAAATAAAAGAAAAAGGAGAGGGAAGGAAATATAGCGAGAGAGAAATGAACAAAGTGTAGAGGAACGACAAAAAGAGAGGGTGTGAGAAATGAAAAAGAAAGACAAGAGAAGAAGAAAAAAAGGAGTAAATGTCATCTAAAGAAAGATAGAAAGGATGAAAGAAAGAAATCGATGAGATGGTAAAATTTAAGAATTTAAGATTTGGAAGCGCTTCGAATTAGTGAGAGAAAGGTTTGTCAGTGAATTTCCAGTAATGCAGGTCTGGCGCCATCGCCCTTTTCTCAGGAAATACAAAATGTTGATGCGTAGGAAAGGGCCAGGTATGGTTGGTCAAGACAGGTGAAGGTGTGAGTCGTGGGAACTACAGTCGCTGGAGAAATAAGGTTCGTATAGTTACACAACGGTAGTGAAGCGGGCTCGCCAAGATAGAAAGCATTGTCTTTGGTTCACGGGGAATCGAGTTAAAAACACAAGACAAGAGGGAGAGCGTGTTTGGTCGCTTATCAAATTAACTATTCTTCGTGTATATATACTTCATTCTATAGGTCTGCATTTGTATGCTAGCTTGTATTTATTCTCCTACATGCAGTACACTAAGTTACAGCTTCTTTGAGCGTACGTGCATGTTTAGGTGTGTGTGTGTGTGCGTTTGTTTGCCTCTGTACGAACCAGATGCATTTTAATGACGTTAGATTTGTTTTCCTCTAACATTTTGTAAGTATGAGTAGCGCTTCTTTGGGCATTAGGATTTTTTCGGCAACACTAAACACAATAATGACCAACGTGCGTATTATGCATAGAAAACTGTGTATTTACATATTCTTTTGCGCGTGCGTGTGTGGAATCTTTAGAGTTATTGCATGTGTAAAAGTTATGCATTAGCTCATAATTCAACGTACAAGGTGCAACCCAAACGTTCGGAAAATTTAACCAAGAAAAACAAACAACTCACACTAAAACCTAGTTTCCGCCGTCTCTTTCGAAGTAGTTTCTTGTTTGCCGTTTACACACTAGTCCACAGAATGTACAGCTCACAGAAAATAGCCGGAAAAGTCCATACTAAATTTGGTTCAGAAGCGCTGTTCGAATTCCCTGAGCCTTTAGGCAGCATCTTATATATATATATATATATATATATATATATATATATATATATATATATATATACAAGAAATGGACATATCATGTCAGACAGAATGAATTATAAGATGCGTTATAGCATATAGAAAGTTATTTGAAATGATCTCCCGTCGTTACACGGTCAATATATCACTCAATAAAGACTTTCTCTTTTTGCTGTGGGAGTAGAGTTTGTGTAGAAAAAAACATACAACTAATTATATAGATAATACGATCTGGACGTCTGCCATAGCATGATGGTTTGCAAATCTTTCTTGCAGACCAGTTCGCTAGAGCAGTTAGTTTGATTCTCACGGAATGTCCCATTGGTGAGGCCTTGGACCAGACTAAGCTAAACTCAGTAGATAACAACAAAAAAATTTGATTGATAGAATAAACAATTAAAGAAAATGAGGCTGCTGCTGAAATTGAACCCGTCATCGATAGGGTAGCCGCTTCAACGAACTGATGCTCCTATCGGTGGCAGGTTTGATTCCTGCGGCAGCTCCTTTTTCTCTTATTGTTTATTCTATTTACATTGTCTAAATTGAGTTGTATATTAACTGTGTAACGACGGGAGATCATTCCAAATAAGTTTTGATATAATATAATGCAATTTATAATTCACATATATATATATATATATATATATATATATATATATATATATATATATATATATATATATAGATATAGATATAGATATATATATATATAGAGAGAGAGAGAGAGAGTTAGAGAGGGAAGTGGTATTTGATCAGCACTGCTGGGGTGCCATATTGATATATCTGTTTTGTTCCGAAAATCCCCGTAACGGTTACATGGTAAACGACTGATGATCCCAACAAGAGACAATTTATACATAGTACCATAATAACAAAGTATATGTGAAACAGGAAAAAACACAGGAGAAAATTACATTAATTGCATTGACTGATATTGGTAAATGCACACTAAATAGACATAAAAAAAATTGGGGAAAAGTTTTTTCTTAATTCTTAAAGCTGTAAAGCTTTCTTGACTATATATATATATATGTATATATGTGTGTGTGTGTGTGTGTGTGTGTGTGTTCATGTGTATTTTCGCATAAGTAGATAGAAGAAAAATAATACTGATTGATAATTTCAGGTTTAAACAGATAGATAGATACGGATTTTGAAAAATATCAATTTATATTAATTGATTTTAATCAACCTTCACCTCGGCATAGCAGTTTAAAAGTCATGTATAGTTAATTGTTTTTACAATTGTGTCTTAGTCTCCCCCTCAGTTATTTATTCGTTTATCTATCAATTATAGAACCGCAAAACAGTTTGGGGAAGCCTTTCAAATTTCAGAAAAGAGTTTTATATAATATATTTTCTTCTCGCTCTCTTTTTTTTCTTTCCACTTGGAACTTCAGGATCTACAACCATGTTCAACTGATTCCATTTGGATTTGCTTGTTTATTCAATCATTTATTTATTTATTCGTTCATTTCATGGTTTCCAGTTCATCAGAGAGTAAATGGTGGATGAAGGCCTTTAACAAGTGTGCATAATGTTTATCACCCCCTTTGATTTTTTCACTTTGTGACATAATATACTGAAATATAATAAACAGCATTACTGGGTTTTCTCTTTTTGCTGTGGGGGTAGAGTTTGTCTAAGAAAATGTACATCTAATTATGTAGATAATACGATCTGGACGTCTGCCATAGCGTGATGGTTTGCAAATCTTTCTTGCAGACCAGTTCGCTTGTGCAATCAGTTTGATTCTCACTGAGTGTCCCTTTGGCGAGGCCTTGAGTAACAATAAGCTAAGCTCAGTAAATAACTATATTGAAAATTAGATTCAACAAATTCGGGCAGAAATTTTCATCAACTCCAAGTCTTTCTGAGATGATTTTGATTTAGAACCAAACCGTGCTTTCGTTAGAATATGACGATTTTCTACTTCTTTTATTATCTTTTGTTAGTGCACATGAGTATGTGGTTAATCAACAAGTGTAACTTAGTCTGGTACAAGGCTGCAATAGTGATGCACACGTGATGATTGAAGTCACGACACTAGTTGATTGCTCTGCGAAACAGGCTTGCTAAACATAACTTTATGGCAGGCTCCCATGCACGTATGTGCATATAGGTTTGTGTGTAAACACCCACGTATGCTAGTGTATAATGATTTGTTGTTGTTGTTGTTGTTGTTGCTGTTTGGTGTGTGACATTTTTTAGATTATTCTTGAAATAATGTCTGCGTAAGCGTACACCAACTGTGAACAGATACCTTTTTTTGTACAACAAAGTCATTTTTGTTATGATGAGTTTTTGTCTGCTTTTTCGCGCATTTTTACGCGTAAATGTAGAAATGAAACTTCAAATATGCGTTGACAGTTGTTGACTAGATCGACAGACTGCCGTTGCTATTTGACTCTTGACGAACGCAAAAGCTTTACTGATCTGGACTTATGATTCATATATGGCTGTGCGTCGTAATCAGGGCTGGCTCAAGTCATTGCTACAGCAAACTCCGGTTAACCCAAACCCTCAACCAACAACATAATTTTCCGTTCATTTATCGCTGAAACATGTTCTTTTCTCTTTCGCGTCGATAATCATGGCAGTATGTGTCTAATTTCGCTTCATCTCTGATTTACACTGCAGTGCAAAAATTTTTAATTTTTGTTATTTTCACACGTGAGCTGTTCATTTAAAATCGCTCTGTAATTCTGGTTTTCTCTCTTTTCCCTTTCATTTAGTGTCAAAGTGCTGACGTCACAGCTCCTTAACAACGCTAGTTGTGGTTCTGGTTCCAAACAAAAATTTCTGTCGTTAAAAAACAATAGTGATGACTGCCTTGTCGATCATAATTCTACTTTCCTGGCAAACAAAAATCAATTATTTGAAGAGACAAACATCATAAATCGAATTGAGTAGACCCATCTTCTTATTTTGACGGCACAGTTAAAAATGAAGTTCAAGCTATCATGATGAAACGAGTTTACAAGGTTACGCTGAGTACTGGCCCTTGTAGATTATAATAGATGATATATCGACCCAAACACAAATATCTCTGGGTTTGTAATTTCAACAACTTTCTTTCTTCTTACTAATAGCACTGATTATTTCAAGAGAAAAAAATGATGTTACAAGATTCGGGTGTTTTTATTGATACACGTCTTATTGTTGTCAAAAGTCTGTGAACATCGCTATTTTTAAGGGCTTAACAAACTCAAATGATTGCAAATTATATCTCTATTTACATCGAATCTTCATAAAGATATAAAATCTCTCACTTTGAACATTATTCTCTCTGATGTAAGAACATAACATTTTATCTACGAAAATGCATCATATACAGGGTGGCGGAAAATCAACTCCTTACTCGAAAATGAATGACCGGCACAAAGTCCCGACCTTACGCCCAGTGACTTCTTTCTACGCGCGTGGGCGAAGGAAAATGAATGTATACACACAAAACAACAAATCCTGGATCAACTTGATGGGTGCATTCGACATGCTATAACCATCATACTAGCGGATTTGCTGCAAAGGTCTATCAAGGCCATACCAAAACGCTTGCAAATATTGGATCCTGCGTTGAATTTAAACATAGCAGACAATCATCCCATCATTGTATGGTCTAAAGCTAGTTTGACTACAATCGACCGGTAAATAGTAAAATTATTACAAATTTCCGATTGAGAATTTATTTTCACCCATCCTGTATATTATATTTATATATATAGTTGACAACTTTTACTTCATTAAAACATTACAAATGATTTATAGTCAAAAACCACAATTCATGTGAAACGATGTAATATAAACAAAAAAATGGGAATTTATCAACAAAAAGAAACAATTTCAGTAATCATTGAAAAGAGAATGTGCGTACAGAATTTGAAATTTGTACTCTGAACAGTTAGTGTTGGGCTAAGTCCAGATACTCAAGTACATAGGTAAATACATATAGATAATTTTCCGAACACATTAATTACTTAAACCCAGCAAAAGCGTTTAGACTGATTTGTTGTGGGTAGTGGTGATTAATAACAACAAAAACAATAACAATTACATGTACAACAGATGAGATATATGTAAAAAGTTGTTTTTTCTCAACCTCCAAAGGACCAATGTCCTTTAGCAATATGTTTAAAATATTTCTTATTTTCATTTAGAAAGGAACAGGAGTGAAAAGAAATTTAAGTAGTTTACTTAAAGGATGGGGAAAGAGGAGGGGAGAAAGGGAACTTTGTTAATTTGATAAGGGAGTTGGGAGAGAGGGGAAGGAAAAAAGTTAGGTAGTTTGCTGAGGGGGTAGGACATTTTAGCAAATGAATCTTGAACAAATAAACTGTACACCATATTTAACAGTAATAACATAAAAATGAGTTATTGATGTACAGACAATAAACAAAGAATGATAATGAAAAAAAACATGATAAAATAATGAATAATAACACACAAAATAGCCAAGATATACCATGTAATTGTAGAGATACAATATATGTCCACCTCAACAAAAATTCTTGACAAACAATGCCATATATAAAACAACTGTAACAACCGAAAATAATAAAGACAATGATAAAGTCTATATAGGAGTGACCGAAAATACATGGAAAATTAGATATAGTTATCATAAAACGACATTTAACAACACAATTTATAAGCAATCAACAACACTATCTAAACACATTAAAGAGAGAGGGGAGAAAAACAGTTATAAAATGGGAAAAAAGAGCCATTCCATATCATAGTATCAATAGAAATGTATTTTTTGCCTAAAAGAAAAACTATACATTATTTACTACAAACAACAGGAAAAACTCCTCAATAAAAGAAATGAAGTAATTTTCAAATGCAGACACTAAAACAAATCAAAATATGCTAATGGAGACAACAATTTTAAAGACTGAAAATACAGATAATGCAGAATATACTTACAATAACAGATAATTTTAATATCATATAAAAAATAAAGCAAATAGAATAGAAGATATATTAATGATTTATTCATGAAATATATTGCTAGATCGTGTAGAGCGTGATAATCACTATAATGCCAGTTGAAATAGAACAAGATGCTGAAAACAACGAACAAGTTGCATGATGTGATGGAACCATGAGGGAAAAAAGAAAGTCATTCTTAAAACAAACATTTAAATCATTCAATTAATAGCTTGAAAAGTTGTCAGGATGTAGCGATGAAGTATAAAATATATCAAAGCTCTATTTTAAAATTTTTGATTAAGATATAGAACACTTTACAGTGTTAACAAATACAAAAACGTTATGTACATATGTATGTATATAGTGCCCCTTACTCTTTATATTCATCTTACCCTCCTTTCTCTCTCTCTGTCTCTCTCTGTATATATGTATATACACACACGAGTGTGTAGATACCAACACCCACACCCACAAACACTAGTCATTCGTAAATCTGACAACAAACTCAAATCAACAAGTGTGAAGCACTTATTAAGAATCGAACCAATTACTCAACAGTAATGATATGTGAGACTAGTTTGCAAACCATTGCCCTACGGCGAGATGATTAAGTGTTGCATAGTCTGTAATAAGTCCGTAGTAGTAGAAAAACTGCCAGGATCGAACTCCCCGTGTTATCGAACTAGTCTTCTGGAAGAGGGTGCTTATGTAAGGCGCCTCTATTAAAATGAAGGTGAATTATTTGTTTTCTTTTTTTCTGTTTGTTCATTTATACGTTTTCGTTTTGCACAGTGTTTGTTATTGTGTGTATTTGGAGGACTGTGTGCATGTATTTATGTGTGTGTGTGTGTGTGTTCTTCCTCGCATATATCCAAGTATTTGTACACGTGCGTACATGCATTTGTGTATTGTGTATTTGCGTGTGTTTATGAGTACGTCTGCGTGTCTTGTTGTGCTCATGTGTATGCCCTTTTTATTTTTCAGAGTGATACTCTTTCTGTGTAATAAGCAGTGTGTGCGCGTGGGTTTGTGCGTGCGTGCATGTGTGTGCGTGCACATGCATGCGTGCGTGCTTGCGTGCGTGCCTGCATGTGTGCGTACGTACGTGTGTGCGTGAGCGTGTGTGTTTGAGATAGATTTTTGCATATATTTCTTGATAGATCGGACTGCTGCGAGATCGTTCGTCACTGCCAGAATGTTGTGACGAAAATGGAGGCGAGAACGAGAACGCGGGACCGAAACCAGAAGTACAGGTATAATTTAGCCGGGGAAGACGGTCAGAAAAGAAGAGGTAAGGAGTGTTGTGTACTTCGAATGAGTGATGGAAGAAAATATGTGGAGGTGGGTGGGTGGTTGGTTGTGGGGAGGAAGAAAATGGCGGTATGTGTGTGGGGCGAAGGGAAACTAATCTGAATAGAAGCGAGAACTAACAAGTAGATAGCTAGGCAATTACGTATATGGTAGATAACAAGACTGAAAAGGATAGATAGATAGATAGATAGATAGATAGATAGATAGATAGATAGATAGATAGATTGATTGATTGATTGATTGAAGAAAGACAGAAGTTGAAATAGATATTGGAAAAGATAGATAAATAAATAGATTGGAGTAAGAAAGAAAGAGGTTGAAATAAACATTGGAAAAGATAGATAGATAGATAGATAGATAGATAGACAGGTAGACATACATACATACATACATACATACATACATGGATAGATAGATTGAAGAAAGGAAAAACGAAAGAAAGGCTGAAATAAACATTGGAAAAAAGATAAATAGATTGATTGATTGATTGAAGAAAGAAAGACAGAAAGAAAGAGGCTGAAATAAACATTGGAAAAGATAGATAGATAGATAGATAGGTAGAAAAAAAAAGAAAGAAAGAAATAGGCTGAAATAAACATTGGAAAAGATAGATAGATAGAAAGAAAGAAAGAAAGAAAGAAAGAAAGAAAGAAAGAAAGAAAGAGGCTGAAATAAACATTGGAAAAGATAGATAGATAGATAGATAGATAGATAGATAGATGCAGTCGTAGGAAAAATGAAGATGCAAGAAGAAATTTTTAAATAGAAAAGGGAGGAAGTGACAAAAGTAGGACGAAGCCATGGTCCTTCCAACTTCTAACTTAGCTAATTAAGGTTGGGCGCAAATTGATGATGGCGAAAAGACAGGTTTTGGGTGGGTTGTAATGGTCTTGAACAGTGGACACAGGCGAGGTGCAAGGAGTTTGACTGATGTTAGGCGATAGGAAGACGGACGGGGCGGGGAATAAAGGAAGATCGGAAGGAAAGAGAGATCTTGATGGGGAAATCGGGCATTGGAATTTGAAAGAAATTTCAAGATGAAAAGAAAGTATGAGGGGAAGAGAGCAGAAATTTATGAAGAATGGTCCAAGATGATTACAAGAAACCTTAAGAGAAACAGAGGGACAAGATGAAAGGAAGGAAAAAATGAATGAATGAATGAATGAATGAATGAAGAAAAAATTGAAAAAGGTCGATGGAACAGAAAAAAATTAATGCAAAAAGGGAAAATAATAAAAATAATGAACAAAAAAAAAAGGAAGAAAAAAGTAAAAGAAAAGATAGAAGAGGAGAAGGAAATGGAAGAAAAATAAGAACATTACAAAAAGAAGGAAATGAAAGCTAAGAAAAAAGACAGACAGAGAGAGAAAGAAACAGAGAGAAATAAAAAATAAAGACAGAGAAAAAGTGAGAATGAAATAGAAACAGGCTTGGTCATTCACTCAATAGGAACCGTCACGTGACCAGTGTCTTTTGACTCATGCTGTGTTGGGGTGATCAATAACAAAATTGGAAAAAAAGAGTGATCAATGAATAAGTTACATCAAATGAAAATCGGAATTTTCAAAAAAAAAAAAAGTCTGAATGCTGCTGGAGGCAAGCTAAGGGATCAATTTAGCATAAACTTACCTTGCAAATTGAACTTACGCTAAAAAAAAAACTATTCAGGAGGGTAGATTTACAGAGAAAGTTCTTTCTAGACAAAATAAGGAGTGAATGTTAAAACTTTCAGCCCTCTCGTTCCATTGGTGCAGTCTGTACACGTGATACATACATATCCAGCCAGTCAAACCAACTTGAAAACGGAAGTAACCTATACTGACACTTATTGTTACAGTATTGGTTGGCGGTTTCTAATAACGAGCGATGAATAAGAAAGATACAAACGGGGGTAAGTGAAAGAAGAGAAAAAAAAAGAAAGAAATTGGAGATTAGTATTATTTTGAGTCACTACTTTTCACTAATCGATAGCTCCGTAACAGACATCAGAACTTCAAACACACCAAAAAGAAATTCCCTTTGGCGTTATTCATCTCCTTTCATCAAATTCTTTGTTTTTGTTTTTTTGTTGTTTTTTTTTAGTCAAAGTCACGCACTTTTTAACTTATAAACCTTCTCTCAATCCTCCATATTGTCTTATTTATCTTTTTACTCCTTTTTACTTGTTAGTTTTCTTATCCCCTCCCCTTTTCCCACAATCTAATTCAAATCTTTCATTCACCTTCAATGCTATCAATAGGTCGACATGGTAGTTTTTGCAAGTAAGATAATATTATGAATACTAAAGAAACAGGTATGATTGGTCCCTCGATATAAACTGTCACGTGACCAACGTCTTTTGGCAGCACGCCCAGTTGGGGGGGATGTCCATGAAAAAATTTGGGAAAAGGGGTGACCGATGAATAAGTTATCTCTCTCATCTTTTATTTGGCAGTGATCATTAAAAATTCTGAATTTTCGGAAATAAGCGTGAACGCTACCGGACACTTAGGGACCAATTTAGCTAAGATTGCAAATTGACCCCACGCCCACTCGAATTTTCTGATCTCCAGCTCCATTGATTCGGCCCGTGCGCTTGATGCATACATACATAGCCGGCCACCTAGACCAACTTAAAAACTAAAGAAACCTATGTTGATGTTGACAGTTTTGGTTAACGGTCTTTAAAAGATAGTCGTATTGTGCCAGTCTCCCGAGGAGAGAAGATCTGTTCAGTAAGAAAATCCACATAACAGAAGCCATAGCTTTAACCTGAGCTCCAAAATCAACAACTGATAGTGGAAGCAAACTAACTACTGATTTAGCCACCTTGTAAATAGATATTCGCTCATCGTAATGTGGTATAAAGCCTCATCAATCTGTTGATCAGTTAATAATGATCGAACTCGCTATCAGCGGCAAACTGCAGCATAACAAAGAATTTTGATAAACAGTTTCTTTTACTTTTATTATGTTTCTCTAACATACCCAATTTTTATTTATCTGAAAATGATGCCAAAGCTTTTCTAACTGGGTGTTATCTTCTAATCGAAACATTGGTGACCTAAAAAATTTACATTTAGGGTACAGAATCAAGGAAGACTTGTGTGACATACAGAAATGGTCGAACACGTTTAGGATAAAAACAAATATTTCTTATGAAATGCTTGAATGGCCCTGTTTATTTCACTGTGAAGGCAAAGGGAAAAATAGAGAACACGTGGAAATAACACGCTTCCTGTGGATTCCTTATCTAAGAAATCCATGTATTCGATTCAGGAGACACGCTTCACGCAGCCGCCTAAGTTATGTTCTCTTGTTTCACAAGGATACAGAAACCTAGGCCTCCGACTAATAACGGCTCTGATGGCGAGCCCGTTGTACAATTTGATGTATCGGTCGGAATAAAGTTCGTTATTTGCTAACTTTGATATCCGATTTCTCATCATTCTACTTATGTTTCTTTATATCTAAAAATCTAGACACCCCATCGCACGTATTTAGTGGTAGCGGTGGTGGTTTATTATTGCCTACTTACTCATCAGAGCGTATATAGTTTCTTTTTTTATTTATGTATTCATAAATGAGTTTCGTGTTTTTGCTCAAACGTAGATGAATCTGGCTATTTTTTCCTGATCTGCACACTTCGATTCCGTTAAGGATGTGAATTCGAATATCTCACTCTTCTTTCTGGCAACGATTCTCCCTGAGTGTGTGATCCTCTCTCTCTCTCTCTCTCTCTCTCTCTCTCTCTCTCTCTCTCTCTCTCTCTCTCTCTCTCTCTATCTATCTATCTATCTATCTATCTCAACATATATATGTGTGTGTGTAAATCTCTCTCTCTCCCTCTCTTTCTCTCTCTCTCTATATATATATATATGTGTGTGTGTGTGTGTAAATCTCTCTCTCTCCCTCTCTTTCTCTCTCTCTCTATATATATAAATATATGTGTGTGTGTGTGTGTAATCACTCTCTGTCTCTGTCTCTGTGTCACTGTCTGTCTGTCTGTCTGTCTCTCTCTCTCTCTCCCACTTATCTTATCCTTCTGTATATTTGGGTGTACATCATCCTTTAATCGAAAAATCTAAATGAACAATTTGATAGAGAGGGGGTAGAGACCGAGAAAGCTGATCAACGTTAGAAAAAGAATATGAATATAAGAATCATGCTCAACCTCACACGGAGAGATCACAAGACAACACAATATATGAAGAAGAAAACAGCAGTCTGAGACATCACAGAATCCATTAGAAAACTCAAATGGCAATGGGCTGGTCACGGTGCAAGAATGGCAGACAACCGACGTACACCACAACTCACAACATGGATCCCCAGAGATCACGTGCGCAACCGAGGCCAGCAGTATACAGGATAGTGAGACGAACTGGACACATTCAGAAAGCGCTGGCTCAACTACGGCCATGAGAGAGAGATGTGGCGGGAAAGGTCTATGTCCAACGACGGACGTTGAAATGATGATGATGATGATGATGATGATGGTGATGATGATGATGATGATGATGATGATGATGATGATGATGATGATATAATACAAAATATGAGGCAGTCCGATTTAGAGACGACTACATGACAATCGTTGTGATTGTTTATAGTTTTTGGTGCTTATGTTGGCGAGACTGTAAAAGGGTGTCAGATAATAAAACCGACCTTTTTTTGCAAGCAACTCCAAATCCACCTGAACAGGAACCCTAACGAACGAAGGACGTTTGTTGTTCACCTTTTAATTCCTCCTAAACTTGGCCAATTAGCCTCGTCAAAATTCTCGGCGGGATTGAGGTCAGGTGATTTCTTGGCCACCTGCCAAATCTATTTTTTTCGGAAAATAAATATGCTTCAACAAAACGGAGCTATACGTGGCTCCGAATACAGCACACGTGATTCGTTTCTCCAACACCAACACCCCAATAGTCAGCCATCAAACACCACAAAAAAGTGGTAAATATTTGTCTACGCACGTCTGGGATGCGCAACTAACGTCAAATAAAGCTAGGAAAGCCCTGGAAGACTGTATGCATGCTTTTCAATACTGTGCATGCTCCTTTCGGGGAAAAACATTCAGCTTGAAAATAGTCGGTTTTATCATGAGACAACCTTTCCAAGATGGATAAAATGTTGGACAGGATAGACTGAGGTTCCGTGGGTTATTGTTCGTCTTATCTAGAACAACAAAATCACTTCTACAGGCACATGCAGAGGATTTGCTTCACTAACGAAGATACAAATGAAGCCATTTTAATTCACATTATATCCGTTACGTTGTAGAACTAGTATTTTTTCTCCAAAGTCAGGCTTTTTTATTTCCCTTGTTATACACACTTGTATGATAAAACCTTCAGTGATTCAGACGCCATTAACATTAGTTGCAATTAGTTAATAACTATAATGACAACAGAAGAATGCGTTTTTGAAACTGCTCTCAAGTAGCTTTTACTTGTTAGCGTTTTATTCTTTCATATATTTCATCTTTTTCTTTCATTTCTTTTATTTCTCCTTTATTTTATGATCTTTTTATTTCATATCATTACGTTCTAAACATTTCCATCCATACATTGTTCACCTTGAATGTTTGTACTTTTGTTTCTTTGTTTGTTTTTTTAACATTCATAAAGTAATTGATGTGCTGTAAAACTATATTTGCTTTGTTTCCTTCGTCTTTCTTTCTTTCTCCATTTCTTTTTTTTCTTTCTATCTTTCCTTCCTCTTTTCTTTCTTTCTTTGTCCATTTCCTTCTGCCTTTCTGTCTCTCTTTCTTCATTTCTTTTTTTTCTGTCTTTCTTTCTTCATTTCTTTCTTTCTTTGTTTTCTGTCTTTACTTCGTTTCATAAGAAACCGTCTTCTAAAACTGTCAACGTAGGTTTCTTCAGTTTTTAAGCTGATCCGGTTTGCGGGCTGGTTGGCTATGTATGCAGGCCACACCAATGGAACTGGAAGGCTGAAATTTCCATGTTTACTCCTTGATATGTCTTGGAAAAGCTTTTTTTTTTCTTTTCTTTTTTTTGAAAAAATTTCCCCCTAAATAGATCGTTAGTTGAGGGTTCAATTTACAATGTAAGTTTACGCTAAATTGATCCCATAGTTTGTGTGCGCCTGTTTTATTCAATCAGACTTTTCAATGATCATTGCCAAATAAAAGGCGAGAGAAGTAACTTATCCATTGATCACCCCCAACATGGCATGCTCCCATAAGACATTGGTCACGTGACAGTTTCCACTGATTGACTAACCAGACCTGTTTTTATATTTCTCTACCTCTCATGGCTATAATACGTTTCCTTCATTCTTTTTATTCGTTTTTACCTCTTTTCCTCCTATATTTTTTCCCAATCATCACATTCATTTGCCTGATTACTGCTAGTTATCCACATTCTCATTTACTCAGCTTAGTTAGACAAGGGGTCGAATGGCAGTAGTAATATTGGATTAGAAGACTACGTTGCGCTGATCTTAAAGGAGGGATGCCTGTCTGTTTTGAGGATCAATATTCGAAATCTTTGCATTTTACCTGGGCTTGGACACTGGTGCCACTGGTAAATATACAACTATCTTAGCCACGATGTTGGCAAAAGATACAGGTTAGGGAAGAGTGCGATGAGCCAAACTTTCAAGAGAGAAGGATATGTGTGCCTTAAAAGTTCAGCATTCGAAATCGTTTTGTTTTTTTGTGTTTTTTTACTTTGACTCAAGCGCTGACCACTGGCAACGTTGCTAGCCACTTCAACCACGAAGCTGACCACTCATCATCATTTATGAATTATTCAATCTTTCTTTACATACACCACAGGTCTGTCTTTTCTTTATTTCAAGGATGTTCCTAAGCTTAGCTAAGTCTGGCCACATGGTTATAAGCACGGGTCAATCAGTGAGGATCAAACTCACAACTCACTACAGCGCAGACGGTACGGCGAGATAGTCTTCATTCTCTCTCTTTCCTGAACCAATTTATATTTTTCTCTTCATTTTCTTTCTTCAAATTTCTTTTTTTTTTCTCTCGGTCCCTTCACCGAATTCATTCCCTTCATATATATATACTTATATATACAGTCTTTAACCGATTTTTTCCCTAACCGTCCTCCCTTCCTTCTTTTCTATCCACACTTTCCCTTCCTTCCTTCCTTAATTTCTCCCTTTACTTCTTTCTTCCTGCATTTCGTTCAAAATACATATGCGTTCGCTTAATAAATAAATTAGATAAAACGAGTCGTACGCAGCAAATCAGCAGTCAGGTACGGACTCCACAAGAAAAGCTCGAATTGGTTAGACGTCTCCAGTCACTGCCTTCACACACGACGGACGGGCGTCATCTTTTCACCACCCAACGCTACCATCCCCTCTCACCTTCCCTCCTATCCCACACTACACACGCAAGCAAGAAGCCTTCATATTCTTCACATCACTCGAGAAATAAGCTCAAGTCTAAATCTAAAAAAAAGGACAACTCAGTTAGCAAGAAGGATTCTGCCAAATGATGAATAAGTCTAACACTGGTTCCCTGGCGCCATTGCTCTCCCGAACTCCTAGCTCCTACCTTTCAATCCCAACTCGTCCAAGCCCGTTGTGTCTTCGACCATTGTACCGTATCTTTTCTCCTACCCAGTCCTAATATATGCATACCGACTCGCCCCCCCCCTCCCGAACCTCCCGAACCTCCCGAACCTGCAAACCTCCTTATTTCGAACAAATCCCTCTTCTTTGGTCTCAAGTCTCAATTCTCTCTTTCGTTCTTTCTTTTCTTTTCTTTTCTTTCTTTCCTTTCTTTCTCTCATTCTTTCTTTCTTTCTTTCTTTCTTTCTTTTTTCTTTCTTTCCCTTTCTTTCCTCTTCAGTTTAACGCTTCCAGCCTCACGCCCGCCAGGCCTATCGACTTGTTCATTCGTCGGGCTGTCAGACCGCGCTCGCTCGTTCGTTCGCTCGCTCGCTCGCTCGCTCGACGTCCGCACTGCTAGGCTATTCTGACGTTTTTCACACCCCACTTCTGCTCACCCCAGCGAAATGATTAATATTCCACAGCGATTTGATGCATTTTCTTTCCTCGAGAAGTGCCATCCGACATCCGGTGTGGGTAAACAGTGTTCCTAAGTTGATGGAAAAGTACGGACTGCAACCTAATCAGGGAAGATATATACTTTGATTGATATACGTAGATACAAATTGAAAAGTTGATCATTTTGCTTCCCTCTCTCTCTCTCTCTCTCTCTCTCTCTCTCTCTCTCTCTCTCTCTCTCTATCTATCTATCTATCTATCTATCTATCTATCTATCTCTCCCCCCTCTCTCTCCCCCCTCTCTCTCTATTCCCTCCTCATCTTTTTTTTCTCTCCTTCATCAATATATTTATGCTCGCGCGCCCGCGTGCACGTGTGTTTACTGTAATATATATCGCCTGCGTCCAGAGCACTTTACAATGATTCCTCTTTGGTATTCATTTACTTTTGAAATTTACAGTGAGTTGTAATTCTTCCCTGTTTATGTGATGAAACATATCAACAGTCACAGTTTACATTGGGTGGTCTTTTTATGACTTAACAATATCAACAAGAGTTACCAAGTGTTGTTAACAATGCCGGCCGGGGTAACCTGATGAATTCTACAACTATCAAAACTGTTACCTTGGCAATTCTTTTTTTTTTTTTTCAATGAAAATCGAACAGTGCAGACAGTTGTTGACTGAATGGAAAGCTATATACCCAGAAAATCGTGATAAAACACAGATGTTCAAGACTCACTTCTAAGCTGTGGTGGCTTGATGCTGAGTGTAGTTCCAACGGAAGGAGCTTGACGGCGCCACTTTCGCTGCTCAAGGTACGCGCTATCTCAATAACGGCTCTATTCAAAAAAGAGGATTGGACGCTATTTTCAGTTTTCGTCTTATTTTGTAAAATAGAAAATCTCAAATTACTTTTGGTCAACGAAAACAGTTATAATGTAGGTTTTCCGTAAAAGCAAAGTGGCGCGGAGCGAACTTTCAAAAAGTGATGGATACATGTAGATAGATAGATAGATAGATAGATAGATAGATAGCATGCTCCTACGTATATGAATATTTACGTCAAGGATTTGCAAATGAGCAGTGGTTAGCGAACTAATCTAACAAACCATTGCCAGAGTCTAGCTCTCCTTGTACCAAACTTGATATAGTCCAGCAAATATCTTGATGCACACACATGAAAGCCGTGGACGTCGTTTACTCAGTTATTTATTTGTGTGTGTGTGTGTGTGTGTGTGTGTGTGTGTACAAACAAGTGTGTGTACGTTCATGCCCCGCTATAAATATTCTTTGCTCCACTCAGTTGAATATTTACCATCGTGGGAAGCTACGACTTTATTTCGAATGGCCGTATTTGAATTCATTGACTGGAGAATGGACCATTTTGTTTTTTTTGAAAACCCCTCTGTTACCATTGGGTTCATGCTAAAACACCCAGCGCCATATATACACAGTTTTAGGGACATCGTAGAAGTGTCTTTGCATTATATTCTGTTGTGTATTGTTTGTGTAATCAGTGCATCCTTTAGAAGCCTTGGGGAAATTTCAGAAGCCAGGAAAAATGGTTCCAAATGACTTCACACAAATGAACATCGGTTTGTATCTTTCTCTTCTTGCTCGACAATTATACGGAAGTCGTTTTTGGATGTGACAGATACTGGTGAATGGTGATTAAAAAGAATCTATCATAGAAATCCAAAACGATGAGAATCGTGTCGAGATTCTGTCTTCTGTCTTCGACGCTTCAACCCAAATGTAATCAATTGGAGAAAATGGAGTCTGTATCTGGTGGGATTCAGAAGGGAGTCTTTGTTATGAATTGCCCGGTCAAACTGTTTCTGTGCGACGCTAATCAGCGTTTCCAACAAGTTCAAGAAAGCGGGAAAAATCTTTTAATCAAAACAAGAATCATCCTTTTACGATGGAATGCACTGTTTGGCTAAAATGTGGCGTGAGAGCAAAGAAAACGCGGTAAAAAATTAAATGATTGAATAATGACATGATGAATTTATATAGATATGAATGAATGAATATATATATATATATATATATATATATATATATACACACACACACACTAGCTGAATACTCGTCCCACAAATGGATCGTTCAGTTGATAATATATATATGTATACATGTATGTGTGTGTGTGTGTGTGTGTGTGTGTGTGTGTGTGTGTGTGTGCATGTGTGATACTTTCCCAATGGTTGAAGAGTTTGGTAAATCAAATGAATGATCAGTGGGTTTCGACAGAAACAGGAATCAATCCAGTAACATAAAGTTCATCCAGGGTCATCATGATATCACCTAAAATTATTGATTTTTGACAGTAATCAATAAATTGGTATTCATAGATAAGTACATATACTATCAGTGAATTCGGTCCGCAGACCTTAAGCACAAGGACAAGATGATTCCTAAGACGCCCTAAGTATCAACCATTAGCTAATTTAAACAACTTTCAATCTGCACCTTCCAGCTAATGTTCCTTTAGTTAGGCAAGCTTTATGATTTGCTTTGATCTTGCAAAATGCGACAGCTATGATGTTTTCAAACTCACAATGTTTTCCCCCCAAAAGAAAAGAAACTTTGCCTTCTATAAACAAAGCACAAATCCAGAACGTACTTCTCTTTTTACCATGCTTCTTGCGTGTCACAATATTACGTGCTTCCATACATAGACTTATGAACCTATCATCATCTTTGTATTGGGGTTAATGTCCGTAATTAAAAGCACGAAATTCGGTGATTAAGAATCACCATAAAAAAAAATTGGTGATGTAGAGTCATCATTAAATAAAAATATCCTGACCATGAGCTTTTGATATTAGCGACTTAGATTAGCCTATTCTTAGGTGCTATTTCTCCAACCTGCTTATCAATTCTAGAAAACCTTTCCACCCCCGCTCTTTTTAGGACCCCACCTCCCATTAATCAATTTTCGAGAGTTGTCAATAGAATCTATTTTTTTTTTTTAAATCGTTGAAATTAGTAGATAAACAATACAATGGAGAGAACTTGGTTTAACTAATCGTGTTTATAAACCAAATTAATTTAATTTTATCGGCTAATTTCAACAATTTGAAATTTTGTACAACCAAGAGACTTTCCAGTCTTCGAAAACAGAATTTTCTTGTTCCTGTCAATACCGTACGTTTTACTTCCCGTGTGCCTACTCCAACCATACTATAATCTTTTCTCAGACGATTTTGTTTTATTCAGAACCTGATAAATTGTGTTGTATTGGCCATAGTTTCATATCCCCCCGCCCAAAATTATTAAACTGTGACAGATATTCCACTCACCTCTACTTATTCGAATCCCCACAAAAAGGTACCTACATTCACAAATAAAGAATGTATAGCTCTTCATAGCTTTCCATGCATCGATTCGTGAACGAAAAAATCTAAACTTGCAAAGTGTCTGTCTTGAATAGTCATAGGACAGTGGGAGCATTAGAACTTTACAGAATTACTTCATTGAATTGTGACAAACGGAAAAAGGAAGATGTGTGTGAATATGAAATTAAAAGTTGATTATCATCGCAAGATACATTTGTTAATAATATTTTTAAAAGACGTTTATATGTACGTGCTTGTATATATAAATGTGTCGTATTGTTTGGGAACTAGACTTGAAATGACCCCATCCCCGTTGATACACGGTGAATGTATGATTTGGCCAAGACTGCGTAAATAGAATAAATAATTGAAAAAAAAATTAGACTGCTGCTGGAATCGAGACTCCTCATCTTGTTCATTCACAGTCCTTATCTACTCCTTTGTTTCTCGACGCAGACGATTTCATAATTTATTATTCAACGTTTATTAACGGGAGGTCATCTCAGATAGGGTTTCAAAATAATACAACGCATTCACAATTATTTCTGTCGGATTATATATCAATTTCCTAATGGATATATAATAATAAGAAGAAAAGGAATAATAATAATAATAATAATAATAATAATAATAATAATAATAATAATAATAATAATAATAATACAGCAAATGCCGCAAATGCCGCATGTGCAGTGAAAGAGATGAGACAGTAAACCACATAACTAGTGAATGTAGTCAACTCGCCCAGAAGGAGTATAAGCATAGACACGATAGAGTAGCAACGATGATACACTGGGAACTAAGTAAACAAATGGGATTCAACCATGGGGAAAAGTGGTATCAGCACAAGCCAGAGGCAGTTTTGGAGAATGACAACCACAAACTACTGTGGGACTTTGACATCCAAACTGACCACCTCATCCAGGCAAGAAGGCCGGACTTAGTAATAGTAGACAAAAAAAGGAAGGCCTGCCAAATACTAGACGTTGCTGTACCTGCAGACCATAGAGTAAAAAAGAAGGAGGGTGAAAAAAAGGGAAAAATACCAGGACCTAGCAAGGGAGTTAAAGAAAATGTGGAACATGAAAACCAGGGTAGTACCGGTCATAGTGGGAGCACTAGGAACTGTCCCCAAAACGCTGAGGGAGAGACTGGAGGAGATCGGGATTAGGGGGAGGATAGAGACCGTACAGACCACAGCACTGCTGGGAACTGCACGGATACTGAGGAAGGTGCTAGAGATATAAGGACTGCAACGAATCGTAGCTCTGTCATGATATGCGAAAGAGAGAGGAGACGTTAGCTGAAGACCTGAGGAGACTTATTGTCACTCAGCCTTCAGCGATAACCACTGGGCAACCGGTGTGAAACTGTAAATCGCAGAATTACTGCGACCTATGAGTACTAGGAGAGGAGGGCTGGAGACTTGAGGAGACTTGCTGTCACTCAAACTCCAGCGGTTACCACCAGGCAACTGGTGTGAGATTCCAAATAATAATAATAATAATAATACATATGTATACATATATATATATATATATATATATATATATATATATATATATATATATATATGTGTGTGTGTGTGTGTGTGTGTGTGTGTGTGTGTGTGTGTGTGTGTGTGTTTATATACAAATATTGGATTGGACAAAAAGTCCATCCCATTTGTTGTTAAATGGCATAAGTTTTCATTCTAAAAGTTCGCTTCCGATTATATTGTGTCAGCTGTCATACCAGATATTTGTGTGTTTGGTATATATATATATATATATATATATATATATATATATATATATATATATATATATATATATATATATATATATATATATATATATATATATATAAATTTGACTAACCCTATGTCATGTATGAAAAATTATATAAATTTTGATTTGATTCAGAGTTGAAAATTTGCACGCTTTAGTGTTAGCATTGTCTTCTATGGGTGATTAAATTCTGACAATAGGGTTCTGAGTATCACATCATGAGAACGACAAAATAACCCTTCTTTCAAACTGAATTAGAAATCTTGAGTAAATTTTTACGAATAAGTTTGTCATTCTCGTAACGATATCGTTTTGTCATTCTTTTCTTATGCGAAATCTAAGTGATAAAATATATTTCACTTGATTTTGAATACGTCAGCCTAATTGAAATTTCCGAAGTAATTAGGTTAAAACTAAAGATAATGCACAACTCTTAATAAATGGAAGAACCATAAAACATGTGTTGGGTATTTTCCCTTCCAAATATCCAATGTATATATATATATATATATATATATATATATATATATATATATATATATATATATATATATTCCGAGTAATTTAATGATTTGAAAATTCGGAGAAACGTCTGAATTAGAGATGTCTCATATATTTTTATTTCCGATTATGTTTTTGCTTTAGTTGAGTCGTCGGATCATATTTAAATAGTTTTAAAAAATATATGAGGTCTAACGGTGTTATGGGGACCACGTGATGATATCACTCTTCAGTAGCGTTATTCGGTTCTCTCTTGGATATTTCGAATCCTTTGGTTTCTATGAGAATTTTGGTTTGTGTCCGTCTTGTTTGTCTTCAAGATTCTCAAATAAACCTATGGCTGTTAACATGTTTGACATGTAAAAGACTACTGTTTTCTGCACCGCTGCATGTGCTTTTGAAAATGTTTGTGGAACCGACGAAATGCATAAAGCCTGCCCTCGTGATATCAAAACATTTTCAACTGCTATTCTCTTGGATTCCTTTCGCCTTCCAATTGTCAAATTAGCACCACCATTTTGTAGGACTACCTCACATCCACACAAACACACACACACACACACACATATATATATATATATATATATATATGAAAACATAGCGTCTCGTGATGGAGAAGCAAGCTTAGCTAGTAGATCATTACAACTGTGTAGAAACTTTTATTGTCACTGGGTATACCATACTTGTGACTTCGAAGATTAGGTGTTGGAGATAATACGACGAAACGAATATACTGCTTAAAGAGTAATGAGATTAAATAACGAAAATCTGCCGGTGACGATAGTATCCATTCTTCATTGAAAATCAACGATCAAAATTACCTCTTAACTGAATTTGAACCCCGATTCTGACGACAGATTACTGGGTGGGATTTGCAAGCGGACTGTCTCCAGTAAATTCTCATAGATATCAAGTTTTGGACTCGTAAAATTCAACTTTTACAGCCTGATAAATTTAATGGACTTATTTATAAGCAAGTAGACGTTTGTAGAGGCTTTCCCACCAGATTTCCCTGGATCATTGGAGATAGGGTGTGCATCGATTACTTTGGTAATCACTGATATGAGGGGAATGAGCGTGCGGATGTGAAGTAGGGGTTTGGAAGTAGTACAGTTGGAAGCGTTAACGTTGTTTTGCGGTTGATGAATGATGATGTTAGAGATTGATGAAGACCCAAGATGAATAATGAGGAAATATAAGACGAAGTTATTCTCATTGGATTCAATATTTGCTTGGATCCTCGTGTCTATCTGTGTCGAGCAAACACGAGTATGATGTCCTAACGATGAAATAGCATTTTCTCTTTCGTGTTCTATCTCTCTTTCTTTCTATATGTTTTTCTCTTTTATCACGTCCGTCTTCGCTCGCTTACACCATCTCTTTCTATTTCTGTTTTGTTTTTTTTTTCTCTGTCTTCCGGTTTTTTCGTCTTCTTTTTGGTTTTCCCGCTTAAAAATATAAGTATGGGTAGGTGTACGGGGGTGTTTCCATTTTCCCGTTTCCCTCTCTGTGTTTTCCTGTATATTTGCCCTAAGTCTCCTTTTTCTCTTTCTTTATCCTTCTCTTTTTCTCTTTCTGTTTTCTTTGTCTCTACGTTTCTTCTTTTCTCTCATATACATCCTCTTCCACCCCCTTTCTGTTTAGTTCTCTCTTTCCGATTTTCTTTCTCTCCCCCCCCTCTCTCTCTCTCTCTCTCTTTCTCTCTCTCTTTCTCTCTCTCTCTCTCTCTCTCTCTCTCTATTTCACTTTCGTTTGGTTTGCTTTTACTCTATCTTTCCGATTTTCTTCCTCTCTTTCTCTCACTTTCTTTCCGCTTACGCACGAGTATGTGCATGAACACACACACATACAGGCACACATACGTATATATATATATATATATAGAGAGAGAGAGAGAGAGGGGGGCGAGAAAGGGGGAGAGGGACCAAAAATTTCAATCGTTTACCACTTTCCGTTCCTCTTTCTCTTACGTGCTGTCTCTCGCTTACATCCTCTTTTTCTATCATGCAAATACACACACACACTCATACACTCTGTCACACACACAAAAACAAACACGTACACGTGCACTTTACTTTATACGCACTCTCTCTCTCTCTCTCTCTTTCTCTCTCTCTCTGTCTTTCTCCCACACCCAGTAAATCTCTTTCTCACACACTATCTACATGTTTCTCTTTTCACATACATTCCTATTCTACATCTTTCTTTCGCACGTACACGCTTCGTGTACATATGCGCACACACCTTCTCGTCCTATACACACAAAAATATACAGACACAATCTCTCTTTACCTCTCCGTCTTCACATACTCCTCTCTGCCTCATCCATATCTTTTTCTCTCATTCTCTATCTATCCTCTTATTTCTCTAACTGTTTCACTGACTATCTTTCTATACAATCTTTTTATTCATTATCCCTTCCACGATTTCGTTTCCAACAAGCCTTCAATTCCATTTCCCCAATGTTTTCTCCCTGGCTTATTTTTCTTTCTTTCTCGCTTAGTTGATACCTATCTATCCGTCAATCTATCCGTCAATCTGCTCACATCTATCTACTTATCGATGTCTATTTCTAATATTGCTCACATCTATCTATCTATCTGTATTTCTAATGCTGGTCGAATCTATCTATCTATCTATCTATCTATCTATCTATGTTTCTAATGCTGTTCGAATCTATGTATCTGTTTATATTTATCTACTTATCTGTCTCAATTTCTAATGCTGGTCGAATCTATCTATCTATCTATCTATCTATCTATCTATCTATCTATCTATCTATGTTTCTAATGCTTTTTGAATCTATTCTGTTTATATTTATCTACTTATCTCTCTCTATTTCTAATGCAGTTCAAATCTCTCTCTCTCCCTCTCTCTCTCCCTCTGTGTGTGTGTGTGTGTGTGTGTGTGTGTGTGTGTGTGTGTATCATTCTGTTCATATCTCTTGTCCATGTATATACGAGTTGACAAAGCAGCGTCATCGGTAACAGTTTTAATCCAGTTAAGACCGCGACTCGAATATGCCAAAGCAGGGAATCATTTAATTGCTAAACTTGACTTAGTCTGGTATTAGACTATGATAGTGGAACACTTTGCAATTATCGAATGCGCTACATTACCAACGGCCGTACAAATCATTGCCCTAGAACAGCCGCCCAATCATAGATTAGTTATATGACTGATTCAGAGCAGTCATTGAGCCAATAACTGAACCAAAGCAAATAGAATCAGATTTAGAAACCTCATTTTGATCCTTGTCAATCTTAAATATTCGATCTGTTGATGATGAATGTATTATCAATAGATATTATCAAGTTATCGATCTGATGATTTTATCCTCCATCGATTGATATATCTATAAGGCGTATATATAACGTAGCGCTGGCCAATAGAAAGATATTTGTCGTTTTTGTAGATAAATATCCACACACACACACACACACACACACACATATATATACATATATATATATATATATATATATATATATATATATATATATATATATATATTAAGAAATCGATGTATATGATCCGACAGAATGATTATAAATTGCGTTATATTATGTAAAAAATCTTATTTGAAAGATTCTCCTGTCATTTCACGGTTAATATATCACTTAGCCTGGACAACGGAAATCATTCTGGTGGATCATATATATCCATTTCCTAATACAGAACTGTCGCGTTGAAATAAACGAATAAAGCATATATATATATATATATATATATATATATATATATATATATATATATATATATATATATATATATATATATATATATATATATATATATATTTCTACCGTCTCCTCCAAAGTAGTCACCCTTTGGCAAAGCAATCTCGCAAATGCCAACGGCAAAAGTCTGCACTATGGGTTCGCATGCAGTTCAAACTTTTAGGTAGCACCTCATATATATATATATGAATGTGTGCGTATGTGTGTATCTGTGTGTGTGCGTGTGCGTATGTGTGTATTTGTGCATGTGGGTATATTTGTGTGTGTGTATATTCATCATGCACTCACTCACAATTATGCACAGTCAAAGATGGATAGATAGTCACTGCTTGTTTCACATGTACACAATAATACTGACTGTTGAGAAGAGGACAAGGGTATTTTTAAGCAGGTTTTCTCAATAAAGAAAACCTGCAATACTTTGAAAAACAGCATCCGAAATCGTAACTTTCACCAGGACTAGAACACAGACAAAAGAGCAATGAAATGACTATCTCAGTCACAAGGCAAGCGGACACATGTACACGCGTTATTGCTTATTAGAAACCGTCAACCAGAACTGTCAACAGAGGGTTGTTTTGTTTTTTGTTGTTTTTTGTTGTTGTTGTTGTTATTGTTGTTGTTGTTGTTGTTGTTGTGTTTTTGTTTTTTCAATTTTGGAATTCTGACTGGCTAGCTAGTTATGTATGCATCACGCGTACAGGCAACACCAATGGAGCTAAGGGGCTGAAAATTTAGACATTTACTCCGTACCATGTTTTGATGACGCAATTGTCTTGTTTACACCCCAACGTCCTAATAAGTTCTTGGTGGGGGTTCAAGTTACAATGAAGGCTTATGCTAAATTAGTTCCCTTGTTTGTGTCTGGTAGCGTTCGTGTTTGTTTCTTGAAAATTCAGTCTTTTTTAGTGATCATAGCCAAACAAAAGGCAAGAGAAATAACTTATTCATTGATCACCCCTTTTTCAGTTTTAGTGGAAACATTTTCAAACGCTTTTTATGGCAGGAAGAAACCCGTTAAACAGAGCTTAGCTGAGTCCAGCTCAATACAGTAGTCATCATTTGCTCAATTAGCTAACTAACCATTGCACCATGGTAAAGCGAACAAGTTTATATTAGTATTGTGAAGATAAGCACCTATTCTGACGACAGATTGCTGTAGGGGGAAAATATTCCCACCATCAAACGTTTCTCATATTTTTTACATTTACTCAAACGTTGGGTGAAAAGCGCCTACCGTAGTGCGTTTGGTTAGTGAGCTCGTCTCGCATATCAATTCGTTAGAACAGCGAGTTCGATCCCGTTGGTTGCTATTTTGTAGGTGAATTTTTCCAACTAGTAAATAAATAACCGTGCATGAATGTTATAAATGATATCATGACATTTAAATGTGCATGTGTATGCGTGTGTGTGCGTATGTGTGCGTGTGTGTCCTACCTAGTTTATGATGATAACTAGAGAGTGGCAAATTTTCAGGTGACAACTTGTACTCAATATTATCCTCTCACACAAACAATGATGAAATTGTCTCCCATCAAAACTAGCGAGACCCGTCATTTCGCATTCAGAAATTGGGGTCTTGGGAACTGGGGATTCGTTCGGACGAACTTGCAGTCGCAGGGGGACAGCGAGGGTGAGGAGTGAAAAAAAAAATGCAGAGCACCGGGACAGAAGGATGTGAGGGTAGTCAGAGATGTCGGTTAGAAGTTGAATGAGAAGATTTATGTTTTACAGATGGCCCCATCCACAATGGAACCAATGTACGTCTGTTGAGATGAACAAACGTCGGACACACGCATCACTGATTAATAGGCGAAAGAAGAAAAGAAGGAGTACAAGGGAAATAGTCGACACGAAGACATTATCAGAACGATTCTTCGCATTCATTCATTAGAATACTTTGTCTGATCTTTCGTATCCATTCGTTTTATAACCCTTATTTCATGTATTTTCTTCCTTTCTCGCCTTCTTTCATTCGTTTTTCTTTTTTTTCATCATAACTTCGACTTTCTTTCATTTATACGTCATTAGTTTCACTTTCATTTTGCTCCTCCTTCATTTCTTTCTCACATTTTATATCATTTCATTTATTTTGGTTTTGTCTTTTCTTTTTCTTTCGTTCTTTCTTTCTGTCTTTCATTTTGACGTCATTACTTTCAATTTTCTGGGGTTTTTTTCTTCATTTTTCAACTTTTATTCTGTCCAACTGTCTCTTCCTTCACTTATTCACACGCATTTATTTTTCTTTCCCTTTCTCTATCTCTCCCCCCCTCTCTCTCTCTCTCTCTCTCTCTTCTTTCCTTTCTTTCTCTCAATCTTGCTTACTTCCATTTTTTCGTCATTACGATCACCTTGCTTTCGATTTTCTTCTCTCTTTCTTTTTCTTCCTCCCTTTCTTCCTTTATTTCTTTCTTTCTCTTCTTCCAATTTCACCTTACCTCTTCGACTTTATTTATCTATGCATTTTTTGTCTCCTTCTCTCAACTTTCATTTCATCTTTCATTGAGTTATTTATACATATCTCTTTTCCCTGTCCTCTCTTTTTTTCCCATTTTCTTTCTTTCTTTTATTAATAATTTCATTTATTTTTCCATTCATTCATTATTTATTAATCTATTTGTGCTTCTGGTTGACTTCCTCCAGTTTCTCCCTTTACTTATCTTTTTTCTTGCAATACATTTTTCTTTTCTTGGTAGGACTTCTTTTTTCATTTCATTATTCATCGTTTTTATCTTTTCATCACTCCCGTATCTTTCTCTTCTTCCTTTCCTTTTCGCCTCTTACTTTTCTCGTTATGGCGTTATTCCTTTTTTATGCATTCCGTTTCCAACTTTCTTTAACAACTTCCTCCATGTATGTAAGTGCAAGGATATATCTATATTCAAAGATTCAATTTATCTATCTGTCTTTTTCTTTTGTTGTAGATCTATATAAGTATGTACGGAACTATTTCTCTTGTCACATATGTGTGTGTGTATGTCTCTCTGCTCTCCTGTTGTCTATCTCTTTATCTACGTATGAGAACATCAATGTCTCAATAGACAGATGGTCGTCTGTTCTTCACGCATTATTTCTAGCGTTGTACATTTATCCACCGCCAAAAACTGTACATCTATCGATCTGTACACCTACCAACCAAACCTTCACGCATTTTACTCTTCCGTTTTTGTTCCTGTCCAATTCCAGCCTCTCATTTCCTCGTTCACCCTGCTTCGACAAGGCTCAAAATAATGGAGACGTCACGACATTAAACTCGTCAATGCTTCGAGCATCCATAAACAAACGGCACCGTTGTTGAAACTTCCAATGCAACATGGAAGAAAAGAAAAAGAAAGTAAATAATAATTCTGGACAACGAAACGACGGAATGGACGGAGGAGGAGGAGGAAGAGGCTAACGATGTGCTCCAGTTTTAGTTACAAAGACCGACCCGTTTCACTTCGTACGTCCCATCCCATGCATTCACGTTGTGGCGGGTTTATGAGATGTTCTCGGACCCAATAAAAAGAAATAATCGCTTGTTCATTTGTCGAGTTGTCGCCCCCTTCCGTGGCTCTAATTATCTTCTTATTGATTGATGGGGTGAGGGGGGCTTCGTAGAAGCAATGGAAAACGCGCCGTGCTATGAATGTTCAGAGCCCGGATGTCGTTACCCGGATGTTGACAACATGAAACGTTCTCTTGCACCGATCATATTTTCTTCTCTCTTTCTCTCAATATTTCGTTTGCACTTTTTATTCTTTTTTTTTTTTTAATATTTTCTTTCTTTTATTCTCTACGTTTTAATTCGTTTTTCCAAAGAATTTTTCATTCGTTTTCGTTTTTCGTTAAGAAGAACATGTTTTTTTTCTTCTTCCTTTCACAAACTTCTGTTGATGATTAAAAAAAGGAAGTCTAGAACAGTCCTTTTTTTTATCATTATTCAGAAACGTTATTAATTTTGTTGTTGTTCTCGTTTCCAATGCCCTACAAGGCGGATGTGAGCCAACATTCACTGGCAGACAAAAAATTATGGTCAGTGACGCGGGCAATTTATTAAAAATAAATTCTACGAAGGGACAATCACGGACGCTTGAACGTTTCAAATTTATTTCCCAAGGTTCAGACAGACAAACTAGATCGGTTTTCTGATTCAAAATGCCAAAAACATTTTCAGAAACAACGACATTTATTCTCAATCGTTATAGTCTACACAGGTATGCCCAGCTTTTCGAAAATCTGTTTCACAGTGGTGACGGTCTGTAATTCTAGCTTCTAGACCATTGCCCATCGGTTAGGTGCCATAATGTGTTCTATCTCGATTTACAACGATAGGTTATAGATTTTCATCTCGTGCTACAAGAGAGAATTAATATTTCTGTATCTCATTTCTCATTTATCGCATCTTGGTCGTTTAACCAAGAGGTATGAGTACGTGGTCAAGGTACGAAGTATCTGAATCCGCAGAGAGCACTTTGCCACAAGATGGAGGATTCCGACATTTACCGATTCCTCACAGGGTTTCCAAGATGAGGAATTATCATTTTTATGCACTGATTTATTCGAATTGTTGTCCTCATCTGGATTGTTATTAGCTATGACGTATTGTCGCCTTAACGAGAGCGTACCCTGTTCTTTCCGCTATCATTTGTAGCCCTTCAATCCATGTGGAATCTCTGCATCTGTTAGATGGTTCGACATTCGTGCTAGTTTTGTTGGGGTTCCTCAAACGGTCTCCATTCTTTTATCACTTTGAGTTCAAGTCTGAATTTCTGAGATGAAGAAAAAAGTGATTATTATACACTGATTTATTCGAACTGTTGCCCTCATCTTAGTTGTTACCATGATAATGAATTAGATCACAGCTCGGCATTCGCGTGCAACGCACTGTCTGTAGGATATCACGTGTCTTGAGAGGCACCAAAGCATCCTAACATTTTTTTTCTTTAAATCATGATTCATAATCAAAATAGGCGCCATTAGACAACTATAAGCGAGATAATACAAGATCTGCATAATTTCTCGAAGTGTTAAAAGGAATGTTAGTTTCCTCCACTCTCTCATCGCTTTACCGTTGGTTTATTATTATTAACCAACAACCTTTCTTACCATTAGTTTTGATCTTCAACCTTGAGCTACTTGTTGAAATGGTTAGTTGGTAGGTAACCATGGAAGTCTACTGTCACTTTTGCAAAGGCCAGGTGACAAAAGGATATATATATATATATATATATATATATATATATATATATATATATATATATATATATATATATATATATATATATTCTAGTGGCAACCCTGTTACACGTCAATATTGATTTTACTTAAATACACTATTACTGAGAAATAAATACCCTCACTACGAAGCTCTGGTCCAAGGACTCCCTGTTTACCCAGTGGACGTCAATGTTGTTAACCACGAAGAATCGTTCCCCTTGTTAAATGGATATAGGATTTATATTGCTTTTTTCACAATACGAGTCCATTCCATTCTATTATCACTAACGTTATGATATTGTCAATTTCACATTGCCTTGGTAAAATTCAGAATTTAAGAACATTGTATTATACCTTTTCAACACTAAATTTGTTCTATCATGGTAAGCAGGATTGATCAAAGCCCAATATTTGGTTGTTGGGTATGAATTCAATTATATATATGCAAAATCATGGGAAACATGCCACATTTCCACAAATGAAAGCCATATCTGCAAATTAGTAAGTTTAATTGTTTTTTCGGTTGTCTTTTGTGTCAGATTTTTGTTTTAACCTGAAAAGTCCATGTCAAATAGATTTAGAGCTAAAAAAAACTAAGTGTCGTAATAAAATGAGACAGGCATTTGCGATTACAACGAAGAACACATCACAAAGACACTAATCATTTGAAACTAAAATAAAAGAAAAAAATTGCATGAGTTCATTTTGTAATGAAATCTGTTATATTTTCAATTAAATGACGTTTTCTCTTGAGACTATACGTCTGATCACCCTTTAAAACAGCTTGGGTTGAGTTGAGCCCTTAAATAACATAAAATTAGAATACTTGAGTTATCATTTACCTAAAATAATAATCTCGTTATTTTTTACGCGTATATCCTAGTCATATATGATTAGGTAACTATTTTTGTTGTCGGGGGGGGGGCATTAATTATTGCAGCAGTCGAGTTGGGCGTGGAACAAAAAAGGTTGGAGACCACTGGTTTTGAAGAATTTAGGTTCGATTCCCAGTGTGGAAAACTCTTCATGAGGACAAATTTCCCTCTGCACCCAGCAGCTAATTGAATACACTCTAGGATGTGTGATTAGGGTGGGTGTATCCCTTCGGTGGACTTGCATCCTATCAAGAGGTTGGTCATGTATGGATACAGTCCTGGTCTCGACCAGACTTGTGACTTGCAAAGATCATTAAGCTTACGCATGCAGCAGAAACTGGAACTTCATCACCGGTCTCCATACTCCAGTGAATGTTGTCTCTTGAGAGGCGGTACGCAGAAGGTATATAGGCCAGATAATGGGAACTTCTTAAAGGGAGCTGAGCTCCTGTATGAGCTTCACTCTGTGATGGAAAATCACTTGGCCTAAGTAAAAAAAAAATGTACATGAGCTTGAAGACAAGCCCTTGACTTATGTCCTCGGGTGGCTTGAAGTATCAGTTTTCAACAGTTTTTTTTAGACGCTGCAAAGGATGTTTGAGATACTGAGCCAGATAAAAGGCACGTTCAGAATGCTCCTCGAGTTATGCAAGGTCTAATTAATGTACAAGGGGGACTTGCAAAAACATTGCACCGAATTGCAGAAGATATTGACTGCGAAAGGAAAAGCTAATGTTGATGTATCTGGAGTTGCGCAGGAAATCATGAACCGGCCACAACTATCACCATCGACAAGTGCCCTAGAGATGCTGACATTCATGAGAACTAACTTCGAGACCTCTGCTCAATCCTCTAGGTTGTTCAAGGGATCTTCCAGTTGCCTCTGCAGAGCGAAGTTTACAAAAGTTTAAACTCGTCAAAACATACCTGCGCTCATCGATGGTACAGAAACATTAGAGTGGCATTGCTGTCATCAATGTTATTTCAGAACTCGCTCAGAATCAGAGTTCTTGGAAGAGGACTAAGGTCTTATCGCCCTAGGTATGCTATTTTCAATTAATATTAAATGGCTAGATATTTCTGAACATACCTCGTATATTGGTTTTAAGAGATTCAAGTCTGTGGAATAACGATTTTTGGGTGATATTTTTTTGTGATAAATCGACTGTTATGAATGAAAATTCATATGGTTTTTATCTAGCTAATCTGTGCATAGGTTTTTCAAATTAAGTATAAAGGTCAAGTCCATGTTCTGAGTGAAATTCCCTAAACGCTGGTGTAGCAATACGTAAGCGTTTAAATAATGTTCTGAATTTTGACTTCCGGTAAAGGAGGTCACTCGTGACCGGAAATTGAGATATAATTCTAAACCTTTTAGATGAGTTGTTGATATTCAAGCATCTTTTCTTTTTTTTTTAGGTTTTTCTCGGTTTATTTGTTATTTTTCCTCAAAGTTTCGACCGGAAATCTATGTCATATAAGAACCAATAATCTACAATTTCACAGAATTTAGCATAAAATAGCAAACGGACAAAATCTACAAAAATTCACAGCCCGTCCACGATACCCAATAATGCAAAGCTGTAAACGGGTCAACAACTTACTTGGCACTAGGAAAATTCCACTTGGAAATAGCCAGAGAATGAACTAACCGAAACTTAGTGGGCGGGTATTTACTAAACGTGGTTTAGTTTTGGTAAAAGGCCAAAAGTATGAGGCACCCCGTAAAGGATCGAGCCCACTAATCAGTAGTAAAGATTTGCAAGACCAGCTTGCTTGCTATTACAATACAACCAGGCACAATATTTAATAAGCTTTGCTTAGTTGAGTCATGAGGTCACGAGCATGGGGCACTCAGAGAAGAATGAACCTCCCAATCAGTAGTAGAAATAGACTGGCTTCCAAACCATTACACTGCGTCGGGGCGGGAGCCTAAGTAGAGGGGAAATAGAATCGTCCAGAAGTGCATATAAGTAATTTATTATTTTTTATAATCAAAATTCGTCTGATATCTTTCCATATCTGTGTATTGAAACCAATTACGATTTCTATCCATCAGCAGTATAATAAGTCTATTACAAAACTTGCACCAAAGTTTCTGCAAATTCTTTGTACATTCGATTCTTGAACTTGTCCATCGAAGTAATTGAGTGACAAAGTTGTGACATCATGACGAACTTCTGGTTCCTACTAGAATAGAATTCAAACAAAATTAGTACTCGGAGAAACTTACTTGTCCCTTTTTTATTTTCGTCTTTTTCTTGTTATTTCGACTGCAATTTTGCATATGTTGCTTGTGTAGGACATCCAGTTTATATTTAATAGAAATTCTGATAACTTTTACTGACTTTTATTGATTTTTCCCGCGTTTTTCCATCGGAAAGCAGACGACAAAGGCATAACAAAGCAAAGAAAGCGCGCTATCATTGTTCCATGTTTTGTTCCGATTGCAATCAGACGTGATCGTCACTGTTGCAAATATCACCGATTTTCAGACAATGAGACACGATCCCTACGTTGGACCGCAATAATTATATATTCTTAAGACTTTGAAGAAATATTTTAGGCTAAAATGAAGTCTTTTCTGGTCCTAACAACAACAAAACAACCAAGTTGGTTATATATTACAAGGTAATAAGAGCCTGTGTATTGCGTACGTTTTGTTAAAAAAAAAAACCCTAAAATTGAAAAGAAAATAAACAAATATTAGAATGTAAATCTTTTACTTGCATAGTCAATTATTTTTTTTCCAATTTTCGGATTTCATTTAGTTACAACTATTTTTTTCTTGATGACATTTTTTTCTAAATTTGAAAAATGAGTCCGGCTATAGATTTTTTTGATCTATGGTAAAAATTCAAAATATCTGCATGTTCTGACAAGGCAGTATATTTTTTATTGAATGCAAACACACGCATTACACTTGTTATAATTTAATATATAGATATATCCGAGTTTGTACTGTTAACGGGAATAACTTCCATACGAAAACTTTCTATAACCATTCTACTCAATAACTACACCAAGTCTATTACAATAAAGTTGATATTTTCTGACGTTTTGATTTTTATTGTCAAAAAAGTTATAGCAAAATAAATCCGGTAGATGTCAGATATATGTGTCGTATTACCTAGCCGCATAGAAATCTTTTTTTTAAATGAATAATTAATTATACAAGTAAAAAGTTTACAATCTAATATTTGTTTGTTTTTTCTTCAATTTAGTGCCCTTTTTCAATGTAACGTACACAGGATCTTGCTAGCTTATAATATACAGGCAATTTGGTTGTTTTGTATGACTCAGGGAATGCTCCATTTTAGCCTGAAGATATTCCTTCAAATTTATTAGAATGTATAATTAGTGCTTACCAACGTAGGAATCATGGCCCGTTGATAGAAAATCTGAGATATTTGTAAAAATCATATCTGTGATTGCCATCGGGAACAAAACATTCAACTATGATAGCTGTGTGCTTGCTTTTCTTTGTTATGCATTTATCGTCTGTTTTCGGATGGGAAAATGCGTGAAAAAATCGATATAACTCACTAAAAGTTATCAGAATTTTTATATAGTCTAAACGAGATGCCCTATACAAATCTGGAGCCCCGTATACTTTTCGTTAAGAATTCAATTCGAAACCCTTCTTTCAGCTAGATATCCAAAACGTCACTTCCGACCGCGACTCCATATAAAAGCTCTCACACGCGTTCAATTGCTAATTTTACCCCGGATTTCTAGCCGGTTACCTTCTTCCTTTCCTTCTCTCCAAACTTGTGACCGGTGCAGTTTCTATTCTTTGACTTTGACTATATATATTGCCTTTTATCACTCATTTTCCTCGATGTGAGAATTCGCAAGAACTTTATAGCTACTAAATGCAATTACTGCAAATACTCAACTTGGCATATTTTGGGCGACAGCGCAAAGGCTGCATTCACTATTTCGCCCCTTCCTAGCTCCTCCTTGCACCGTACCTGAACTAGCCGCCCTTTGATAATATAGCCTGGTCAATTATATCACTCATTATTACAGGCACTACTAATCAGGCTCCATTCGACAGATAAACCAAGCGACATTAGACCTGTCATGTCACGTGTTCCCGAAATACTTATTCTTCCCTATATTTCATTTTTACGTACAGAAATAACCCTTTAAACTAAACAATCATCTTCTCTTCTTTTCTTTACAAGATATATCGTATTAATGTTTTCATTGTATGTATTCCATTTTCATTATTTATTTGTCATAAATATTGTGTATTGAAATTTTCTCGAAATATTTTCCTTTGTTTTATCGCCATGTCCACAATCATACTTGGTGTGCATTCTCTCCATTCTGTCATGGCAACTATACATCTCCCTTCCTCCTTCAACATACCCAGTGACGTCGGCGTGTGGTGATAACAACCAAACCACGTGGAGGCAAAATCCTTTGTTACCACCGATATCTCCACGCTACATACACACAACTACTCTCACCTACACAATATAGGAACCATTATTCCAATAACTGATGATCCTGATAACTATATAGGAATCACTAATAAATCCTATACAGACAAAAAGTGCGAAATTGCGGTCAAAATAACCAAAACCGTGGAAGAATAAACGTGCAAGATTCTCCTAATACAAATTTAGTACAAATGTTATCCCATGATATCAGACTTTGCCAGTCTATTTTCATCAAATTCAGTTCCTTCACATTGGAAGCATATTTTAATGGGTGAGCCAGAAAGTTCGCTCTGTGTTTATCACTAGATGACATTATGAACGTTTAATTTTAAGTAACTCAATTTTAAAAGATTGCTTTTGCTTGTATTGGGACAGCTGTCATATTAGCATTAATTATCAAAACAATTTTGTCAAAATTAGCATATTTTTGTCTTCGGTGGAAGTTTTTTGATATTGAATAGAAAAAAAATAATTGAAATCAAATAACATCTATAATTTTATAGATATTCGATTAAATTTTGTATGAATATTGGAGGGTGTATGAAGACTTGAGTAAAGTGAGTCGTTGAGGAAGTCCTCTGAATCAAAAAATCGTTTGATATGGCTAATCTAATTGTTTGTATACATTCTATGTATAACGTATCATTAGATAACCCCTTTAATTTAAAACTAAACAATCATTTATTCTTTATTAGATATTTCGATTAAATTTTGTATAAATGTTGGGCGATATACGGAGACTCTGGTTAGTTATCTAGTTGTTTATGCTCTATCTTTAAAAAATACGTTTTTGTTTACTGTTCAGATTCTTTTTAATTCTTTGTTGAGTTTGGTGAAAAAATCCCGATATGCAAAGAGTGAAGCAGACGCCATTATTGTCACCAACGCATATTATTTTGAAATAATTTCAATAAATACATGGTGAAAGGTAAGTAAAACGGTTTAGGAATTTTAGTAGGGGATAAATATAGATAAACGATGGAAAAAAACGGCAATAGCCAGTTGTAAGATGATATGGTTATCAGAATAGGTTTTCCACCGGAGACCTTTATTGAGAACTTTTGAGAGATTTTGGCGTAATTTTGGAGATAGGAGAAAATGAGAAAGATTTCTAGCATAATATTATTTTCATTTTAAGAAAGATAAATTTGCAACTGAAAAGCAAAAATATTTGTGCCGTTTACAGAGAAGCTGATAGACAGATTAATGATCGAACGTGCCCAAAGTTGTTTGCGAACTTTCATGCTGGAGATTTCTCGCTCGATTAGAACAGTTGAGATTGAGAGCGATCAAATGAAGACGTTTCTTGTAATCAATGAAGGTTGTACGACAAGGGAGATTGCCAACATACTCAAAATATCCAAATAAACCGCAGAAAATCATTTGTTCCTGCTTGGTTATGTTAATCACTTTGATGCGTCACTTCCACATAAACCAAGCAAGAGAACTTACAGAACCGTATTTAAAAGTTGTTTTTCTGTTGTTTGTTTGTTTGTTTGTTTGTATTTTTGTTTTTTGTTTGTTTGTTTTTATAAAATTGACGAGAGATGAAAAGTATACTATTGTGTATATGGTGGGATTGGAAGGAAATACCCTATTAACAGCTCTTCCTGGAAAACAAAACAATCGATTGATTCGAACAAGGACTGTTCCTAATCAGACAAAAATGTATGGAATTAGTTAAGAGAAAGAGTTACATTTGTCTCTTTGCTTATTAGGCAAAAATTGTTGCAGTCTGGCTGAGTTTTCATTCATCTATAAAATTTACTAACAATTGTACTTTTGAATTGCTATTTATTCAGGGAATAATTATCTAAATGCGATTTTTAAAATTCTCTGGAAGACTGCGAAGGGCACTGAGGACAATTCTTTGTTTAGAAAGATTAAAAGTTTTGTGATAATGGAACTATGGAGTTTCCTGAAAGATGGCAGAAGAAGTTGAAACAAAACGATGGATGTGTTGCTCAATGAAATTAATGTTGAAATGGAAAAAAATGGTCCTTTTTTTTAATCAATAAACCGAAGGGACTTTTTATGTTACCTAATATGAATGTTGGTATATTGATAGGGAGAGAGGTTTTGATTGGGGTACTGGTTTAGATTACTGACATCGTTTTTATTGTTATGAAGATTAATTGCAGCCATAAGCATTTGTGTGGTGGCAATATTTAACGTTATTTTGAACATTCACTACACTTCGATTATGTTTTGGGTATTTTTTCTTCTCTGTTTTATTTCACTGCTGAGTAGAATATGACGTCTGTCTGCGAGTCGGAAAAAAAAACGTTTCCAAGCCAGAAGTCTAGCACCATAAAAATGAATTTTGTGCGGGCAAGTATACCACGAAAGAAAAATATTTAAGAGAAAAAGAATGTGTCGAAGAAATGAAAAGGGGGTCGAATGGAAGGATTAAAAGCTTCAGGAAGAGTTTGAGTGAGCAGGGAATATAAAAGGGAGTGGTTGTGAGAAAAAGAAAGAAACAGAAAAATAGGTAGATAAAAAGCGAGAATGATAAAGAGGAAACTGAAAAAGAGAGGACAAGACAGACAGGCAGACAGATAGACAGAGGGATAGATAGATAAATGGAAGGCTGGGAGAGGCGGAAAAGGTAAAAAAAATAGAATCTAAACAAAAAATTGTCCATTTCGTTGTCAAATAAAAGCAGGGAGATTTTTCCGCCAATATTTAATAGCCGTCTATAAATGTCACCACAAACGGGTAAGTGTCCCAATTATTTCTGAACCAAAACTTTTACTTCTGTTATTAACGAGTAAAATCTCTGACTGTCCTCGCGTACTCTCCCTCTCTCTCTCTCTCTCTCTCTTTCTCTCTCTCTCTCTCTCTCTCTCAATAATTCCCTCAACTCACCCCTCTTTTATTCTTCCAGACTTTTCTTCAACTTTTTCTATGCTTTCTCTCTTTCCTTCTGAACGTTTATACCTTTTACTCTTACCTTTTCTTCTCTGCCTTTTTTCAGTCTTTGACCTCAACTTCTTTTTCTTGTGTGACTCTTCCCTTTTTCCCCTTTCTTCTTCAAGCTTTTTACTGTCTACTATATCCCTTTTTTGTTAACACCTTTCTTTCTTTCTTTATTTATTTATTTCCCTCTTTCTGTCTTTTTTTCTTCCTTTCTTTCTTTCTTTCTTTTGTCCTTCCTTTCACTTACTGTTGCATCTCATTCTCTCTTTTTTTTTAATTCTAATAATACTTAAATTCTTTCAATTCGCATAAAATTGTTCATCTGCCCTTTTCTTTCTCTCCAATTTCATCAACTACTCTCTTTTTTCCTCTTTTTTTATGTATTTTTTGTTAGTATTTCTCTTTGCCACACCCTGCCTGCCTTTCTCCTATCTCTCGGGAAGTGATGGGAGAAATCTCCTTTTATTTTTTACGATTCATGGTTGAAAGGGCAGTCTTCATACAAAAAAGATTGAGCCGATGTAAAGAAAGGAGATAAAAAATAATAAAAGATGAAGTAAATATGCGGGAGACAAAAAGACATCAAAGTATTTTAGTTGTCGTCGGCGAGAAATTTATTGAGCAACTATAACCCAATTTGTATTTCTTCGCGTCTTCCGGCTTAACGAGAACATCGCGGTTGCACGAGATTTCAATGAAGTCGTTTAACTTATGAGTATTTGGATTTTCCTCCATTTTTATCTCTCATTTATTTTTTATTATTTTATCCATTCTTTCTTTTGGCACGTTTTAGGTTCTGTGAATGATATTGAAGGGACAATTTTGTTTGTTGAGCAAAACTAGTTCACTAAATTTCATTACGTTCTCTGCTAACAACTTACTGACTGAATCGGCAATCATCACTTTACGCTTAATTTTCGTGCAACTTGGATGTAGCCCAGTGGTTATGACATAGAATCTCTGGTTGGGTGGTCTTATATTTTATTTATCATAATGCTACCACTGGCCCTCTTAGCCTGAATAAAGGTTATCTATCCTTTTTTTGTGTGAAATCATAAGTAGACATCGGAGTTACCTCTAATTGTATTTCTTACATTTGTGCGTAAAACTGTATTGTCTTCATCTTTTTGGAGATCTGTCAGGATTTTAAATTCAAGTTGAATTGTTTTCATGATTAGATTATGAAATTAAAGATAATTCTACTCAGTGACACTCCAGCAGTGAACTAGATTCGCATTCTTATACATATTTCTTTCAATAATAAAAAAAAATTAAAAAAACGAAGAAAAACCAATAATTGAGCTTTTATTTCGACTTCAAGAATACAGCATTCTATTATTCCATCTTAACCAGAAGAAAAGGCAAAGAAGCAAATCTCACTTTCGTTATCACTCATTATAAATTGCATCAACTAAAGTCTAATTTTCTCACAAGCCATTATCAATCCGTCAAAACATTTATAAAACAGGTCTCTTTAATAACGCAATTCAAGTTGTCATGTGACCAATGTCTTTTGTCAGATTCTGACTATTTTTTATTGCAGACACAGGCACTGACTTCGCTTACCTATTTGCGACAATTTTTTTCATTGTTGACTCAAGCCCTAGCTTAGTTCAACAATTTGCGACTATTTGTTCATTGTTGACTCAAGTCCTCATTTCGCTTACCTAGTTGTGAAAGCTTGTTTATTGCTGACTCAAGCCGTCTTCGCTCATTTACGAGCAATTTCTTTGCTTACCTATTTGTGACTTGTCGCGACTACTTGTTTATTGCTATCTCTACAGTCGCTTGGCTATCTGCAACTACTTCTTTATTGCAGACTGAAACCCTGACTTTGCTTACCTGTTTTCAACTATTTGTTCTTTGTTCACTCAAACACTCATTTTATTTACGTATTTGTGACTACTTGATTATTGCAGACTGAAGCCCTGCCTTCGCTTACTTACGAGCAACTTCTTTGCTTACCTTTTTGTGACTATTTACGACTACTTGTTTAGAGATCACATGCGAAACCGAGGCCGACAGAATACAAGATGGAGAGATGAACCGGATGAATTTAGATAACACTGGCTCCGAGACGCCCACGATAGAGAAGTGTGGCGAATCCTAGGGAAGGTCTATGTCCAACAACGGACGTTAAAAGACCAATGATGATGATGATGATCTTTATTGCTTGGCTATCTGCAAGACTTCATTGCAGACTGAAGCCCTGACTTTGCTTTCCTATTTGCCACTATTTGTTCATTGTTAACTCAGACCCTCATTTTATTTGCCTATCTGCGACGTCGCTTACCAGTTCCCGACTACTTGTTTATTGCTACCTCAATCCTAGACTTACCTATTTGCGACTGCTTCTTCATTGCAGACTGGAGCCCTGACTTTGGTCA
>OY735200.1:49545121-49752621 GCA_963457665.1 Thysanoteuthis rhombus | reverse complement strand
ACTTTGTTTTAATGACCAAAGTATACTCCCAAGTTCAACTTTCAAAAACAAGAAGATCCCGTTAATCCTAAAAAGAGGAGTATACAACCAATGCATTCTCCCGATAGTCACTTATGGAGCTGAAACATGGATCCTAACCAAGAGGCAGACCCGCAAACTGAGAACCATGCAACGTTCACGTAGAAGAATCATGCTCAACATCACATGAAGAGATCACAAGACAGCATAGTATATCAGGAAGAAAACGGGAGTCCGAGACATCGTAGAATCCATCAGAAAACTCAAATGGCTATGGGCTAGTCATGTTGCAAGAATGGCAGACAACTGATGGACAACGTGGCTCTCTACAGGGATCCTCACAGATCACATGCACAACCGAAACCGGCAGAATGCAAGATGGAGAGACGAACTAGACATGAAAGTTTTGGTTCTGCAATGTCCATGACAAAGAGATGAGGCGAATCCTGGGGAAGGTCTATGTCCAACGATGGATATTAAAAGACTACTACTACTACTACTACTACTACTACTGATGATGATGATGATGATGATGATGATGATGATGATGATGATGATGATCCCCCCCCCCCCAATATTAAAACTCCGTCATCAGTCTAGTATTATTACCTCCGGCGTACGTCGACAGGTCTATGAATGTAAAAACTTTTTGCTCAGACTAAATTTGAATAGATTGATAGTGTTGTTAAAAAAAGGAGGATAGATAGAGTGGGCTAAGAAAGGGGTATAGTTTTTTTTCTTTCTTACGCCACATCACACCTTATTATTACTTTCTTATCAATTCTTATCAATTCTCCAAATAAAAAATAGAAAATGCAAGGCAGAAATAAAGACAACCTTGGCTGCGCAAAGGTCAAACTCACCTGCTCATTAAAATTGAAACGGTAAACAAAACAGAATTCTTCTCACCATGATATTTTTCCAAAACTACGTATCCCATTGCAAATGGAAGTGAATCTGTCATCAATTTTTTGCGTACGTGTACAACGTCACTGGGTTTTAGTGTGGCCATTTTCATTATCATTTGTTATCGTTGTGAGATACAAAAATAAAGTCAAAATTCAGTCGTACGAGTTTGACATAAGATACCGGACTACACAGTGTTTATAACTAATTATATTATATAAAATTCCTGTTTATATTTATTACTTTTTCTTTCCTAATGATTTATATTGCATTTCGGAAGATTTTTTTCATTGTATTTTTAATGCAATGATTTTTGTTTCTTGTGGGGGGTCGTTTTCGCAGGATTAACTTGAAAAATCGATTGGATTCAAAAATCATTTTTTACTGAATCGAATGTTGCCGAATGCTGTCAAATGCCCCCAAAATTAAACAATTCATCCTTGGCCTATTACCCACACTTCCACAAACTTTCACTTAAATTCATTTTGACTCCTAAAAGTGGAATAAAAATTCTCTCTTTATTTTGACCACTAATTGGGAAAAAAAGAATTTCCCTTCTGTTTTGATCCCTAAAAAAAAGGAAAAAAATTTCTACTTCCATTTTGACCCATAACCCCGTAGATTTAGGCCCCTGAAGTGGAAAAAATTCTCCTCACCATTTTTGCCTTAGGGATTTGAAGAAAAATTTCGCCAACTATTTTGACCCCCAAATTGGAAAAAAAACCCAGCTCAATCATGATCCCTAAAAGTGAGAAAAGAATTCCCCGACATTTTTCCCCCCAAAATGGAAAAAAAGAATTCTACCTCCGTTTCACCTCATAAACTGGAAAGAAGAACGAATTCTCTCTTCGATGATGACCCTTAAAACTGGAAAAAATCCCCACTATCTTGACTTTTAAAAACTTCACCCTCGATTTTGGCCCCTAGAGTAAAAAAATCCCCCTTTATTTAAATCGCTGAAAGTGGAAAAAAAATCCTGGTCCGTTTTGACCCTCAGAAGTGTAGGAAAAAAATCCCCCCCCCAATTGACCTCTTCAAATGAAAAAAAGCTTACACCTCCATCTTGACCCTTAAAAGTGTGTGTGTGTGGGGGGGGATCCCCTATCAATTAGTACCCCTATAAGTGGGGAAAAGATTCTCCCCGATTTTGACCCCTGAAGTGAAAGAAAACACCCTCCATTTTGCCCCCTAAAGATGAGAAAAACAATTTCCCTGCATTTTGACCAGTACAAGCGGGGAAAAACACCCATTATACCCTCCCCTCTTTCTTTCTCTCTCTCTATTTTACTTTATTTATTTATTTATTTATTTAGTTCTTTCTCTCTTTCTTTCTTTCTTTCTTTTGTTAACTCTTTGTATTTCTTTCTCTCTTCCCCCCTTCCTTTTTATCTCATCTTCGTCGCGAGTTGACATGACATCATTCTATATTTTTATTCGAAAGTTTAACTAATTCAACTCTCTAGGAGTTTGACAAAAATTATTTGTACACCTTATAGAACTGGAGATTTTTTACCCACCAAAACACCTGGATTTTAAAACATTCATTTAAATCAACTACTTATTGGATTTCGGTAAAACTTTCAGTGCTTATCTAATAAAAATTTTTTTTTAGATAAGTTTCCTTTCCAATTTTCGAAAAAATATTTTCCCTTGTGATTATGACCCCACCCTAATTCATTTGATGATTTATTTTACTTATAATTTTCCCTAATCATGATTTTCTCACATTTGTAAGATAAGTCCATGGAAATATGAATTCTGTTCACCTTTTCGAAAAAAAAAAAAAAGATGACAGAAGATTCTACAAAAATGCTTCACTTGCCAAGTTTGAAAAACTGGAAAATATTGTAAAATACTACTCTTCACGGCTTTTTTGCCAACATAAGTTTTAGGGCAATTTTTCGTTGAGAAGAAACAAATCTCAAGTTTTTTATACTGTTTTTTTTTTTGTTTTTTTTTTCGATTAATCTGATTATTTTTGAAAATTCTTGCTTTATAGTTTCACTGTTCGCCCAAATCTGAGGTTTTGTTTATTGAATGCGACGATTTTGATTAATCAAAAATAATCATCGAATAAACGAATTATGTTCTGGAAGTATGTTTTGAGATTTCTCTTTCTTTTTCCAGTCAAAGTTTTTTTAAGTATAGAATTCCAGAGGTCAATTCAAATACTCTGCTGTTTTTGGTTTTTGGTTCAATTATTTACTGACTGTAAGAGTTATTCTAAAACACGATTTGGATGAAGCCTTCATCAATTTTTTTCAACTGTTATGCGTTCGTTAATTGAAGTCTGAATTTAATTTTAAGTTTAATTACTCTCTCGACGGTTATTTTTTCAAATCTTTTGATCAGCCACTCATCAATAAGCTGTCAACACCAATTACTGCTGTTTTACATGTAAATTTTAGATAGAACAGAAGTATTGAATTTGGAACAATCCGATTCCATTTACATTATTATCAACGAAAATTTGTTTTATTTACTTAGACACATATTGGACTTCTTTGTTTTTAATAAAAACGAGAAGAAAAAAAAACTAGGAACACAAGTTTCTCAAATTTTAATTACGTTTTTAATGATATGCCTGTCTTTTCTTTTTCTTTTGGTTACGCAAGTCATTGTAAAATCTATCGACACATGTTTGACCTTCGGAGGTCATTGCAAATTCGGTAAATCAGAACGAGGCTGAACAAAAATGGCGACCTCTATCCGTGCATGTGCGTCTCTCTCCCACTGTGCGAAGATGAGAAAAATATCTACCTGTATACGATCTGTGAGGAATATTGCACTGTACACGGGAAGTGTCAGACCACAGCCCATAGGTGAGATAATGTCCTTTTCCCTTGTCACAATAGTGGACACTGAAACTGCTGACGTTATTTTCACTGCGTACATTCTTTAAATGGGGGATCAGCTTAATACATGTTCAGTACTGCAAAATGATCCCTTATTTTATTTCAATGTCTTTATTTCCTCTTTTTCTTAAATTTTCCCCGAAGAAAATCGTTTTATGTCTGTGAGCCTAAAGAAAGTTTAACCATTGTATTTATGTTCTTTTGATTACAAAACTATTGTTTAAAAAAAAGGCAGAATTACTCTGCCTTTAAACCTGTGTATTTACCACTTACCTTTTTACGTCTCAATTATATAAGTTGAATTAAAGTAATTTAAGATGAAATTACGTTAATTTTTTGGCAGTTTGTAATTAGATTAAAGTCTCTTTTACTCCTTATATATAAACGTGTGCATTATCTTCCACTTTGCTTTTATTCTAGATAGTTTTCTGTGAAGAAACGGGTACGACCTCGAAAGACTTAGGAAATATGTTCGAACCGGCAACACGTGGCCTGACGACTTTCATTATCTCAGATCATTTGACTCAAAGTCAATTTCTTTGTCTTCGTTAGATTGAACACGAGATCCATTTTTACTGAGAAAATAAATGCTTCTACTGTTTAATTTCAGTTTTATTCATTCCTCTGATCTCTTCATTACCTTCATTTTAAAACGATGTTGTAGTGTGTAAATACTGTTTCTTATGCTTCTTCAAAATAATTTGTATCGATAGAAAGATGATCGGAAGAGGTAACATTGACTGATAGCTTGAATGTACCGAATTAAAGATATAACTCCAAATCTAGATTCAAATTTTTTTCAATAATACCGTAATTTGGGGGTCAGCCCTTTTGTTTGTCTGCTGTACATTTGAAGTAATTTCTCATAAGGAAAATCATGAAATTACTTTTTTTTTCACTCTGTTCAATTAACAGATTAATAGTTTTAATGAAAAGTCAAGTGAAAATTATTTTGTTTCAATCTATTTTTCATGTTCGCTAATTACTACGCTATAACGCTAACTAACATTTTTCAAATAAATATTGGACACATTGAATAATTCTGAAATCTATATCTATGAATTAGTTTAAATATAATTGTTCTATTATCTATAAATCTATCTCATTATCAACCCTAAAAACTGGAAAAAGGATATAAAGTTCATTAACCGTGAAATAAATACTACTTTGTTTTTGTAAGTTGAAGGTCGTTGTCGTTAAAGGCCTGTATTCCAAGGGACACCACTCTAATAACAATGTTATAAATTTTCAGTTGACAAAAATTGTTCGTAAACATAACATTTTAAAAAATAAAATGTTTTATTACAATTTATATTAATCAGATTATTAAGTAGTTTACTTCCTATATTTCTGTTATTTCGAATGTATTATTAGTGATGAACACTTTGAATCGTTCATGACTTGAATAAACGGACAGCATATTACCTAGGGAAAATGCCTGTATTAAAAATATTTCAAATTTTCTAGAGATCGTAATGAAAATTGCTTGTAGCGAGAATATCCTTGGGTCATATGTGGAGGAGGGAATCCTGAAGTTATCTTTGCTTGCTAATGACCTCTAAGAGTAACCTTTTGTGTTGTAACCCCCTCCTGCTAAGTAAACCCAAAAAGAAAAAATGTACACTTGAGGGTAGACCAATTTTGCACTGGGTTTTGATTTTTCCATATGTGACCTTTAGAATGGTTCTTCTTTAAAGACTAAGTAGAATGAGAAGGGAAATAAGATGTATTTTGTGGTCCCTAAAAAGGAGGGACGGTTCATAATCTTTATTCAGGTCATTTTTTTTTTTTGACTGAGATAAAAACTTTATTAGTGTAAACTGTGTATTTGGATTCATAATTACATTCAATTTAGCCACAGTTCATTTGACATTTGTATACAAACTTGAAATAAATAATGTTGTTTGTGAAAAAAGAAAAAAAATTTTGTTGAAATGATTCGACAATTTTCCAAGGGATCTTACTCAAACTATTTTAGTCAGTGTTGTTTGGCATTTTTTACTGGAAAACATTATACTAACGGTTAGAAACATCAGTTGCCCGTTTGAAACAATCCTAACTTGATACAAATCTTATTCACCCGTTTGCACATAGGCCAAACCTCTGAGGAACCAAACATGAATGTTAGCCTGATGATCGCAAAACCTTGGTTCTGGGTGGATAGTATGGCTTTATTTTTGCCCCTCAGCTTACTCCCATCCCCAACTTTGAACAACAGGAACATTGGTAATATTTTGATCTATTATGGCACATATCTGTAGTATGTAATGCCTTGAATTGTATGAAAATAAATGAATAACTGCTTAGAATTCTTTCATTGTTTTGAAATAAATTAATAATTACTGCTTGTGATTCAGGACCACAGTCATTGGAGTGTCGAGTACAAGAATATCAATTCTACTAGCTGTTTAGGAGGGACCACATTCCTTTTTTGGGACTGCACTACTTGTACCATGAGATGTTCCTACTGATAGTTACTCTGTTACTTTATTATACATAATCTCATTTGATTTTTATGACAAGCCACCAACATTTCTTTGAGTCTATCAATAAGTATAATTATTACCTACCATACAAATAAAAAATGGATTTATTCTTCATAGAATTGACAATGATACAGTTCAGAATATCTGCGTATTCATTCTTTTCTTTTTTATTCAAATTTTGACTGGAAGAAGGGATTTTTTAAATTAGTCAAAGCTATTTTCTTATTTTGGAAAAAAACCCTACTTCTAAATGTAGGTACATGGACACTTATACATGTGTTCACAGATATGTATACAAATGTACATGTGGATACCTCTGTATGTATGAATATATACTGGTGCATGTATGTGTGTGTGCACGTATGTATATACACTGTAGACCCTTTATAATGTGGAAATCGTGGTCCATAATTTTCTTAAGTTATAAGAGTCTGCGTTGTAACAAATTTTTATAATCAATCCAAGTTTTTGTCTTTGTTGTATTCTGTAAATACTACTATGACCCTGGTTTCAAAACTACTGATTTAATGGGAATCTTTTCATCATAATGAGTTTTGTTATTAGTTTATTTATATAGACAGTGTAAACTCAGTTGAAAACTTAAACTTTAAAATGTTATCTTAGATATTTAATTATTTCTATTTCTGTGTGCTGTAAACAAATTTATTTCTTAGTAGATATGGTAAATCATTGACAAATTTTTTTCATTTTTATGCTTCTATTTACCTTCTTCTGATTATTAATAATCACTGCATGATGAGTTTTGTTTATTGACAACTGGAATGTTTTTTCTCTTATCCATTTCCTTTTTGCAGTTGGTATAGTCTGATTGGTGTCGCCAATTTAGTGCTTTTTGTGTCTTGGCAATGCGCAAAAAGTTCTAAATTAGTGCTGGCACCACTATGAATTTTAGCCATTTTGGCATGTTTTTGGCTATTTTTAAACATTTAGCATTTTTTGCAGTCAAATTAGTGCAAAAAATATTTTTGGGATTGGCAACACTGACCTGATTGACTTCTCGAGTTTCAATCTTCCTTCTTCTACTAACAGGGCCAAATTTAACATTGACGAGCCCAGTGCATAATATTTCCTAAGGGGGTCTTTCTATTTTTGTATTCATCATTCTGAGCTTAATTTAACATTTTGAATTAGGGGTCCATGCTCAAACTGCATCATATTGGGTCTACAGTGTATTTGAATGTATCTGTACTTTCTCTTAATTTTCCTCGAGATTTGTTCAATTGCCACCTCATGTTCTAAGATTAATTTTTTTAGAAAAATTAATTCTGAATTTGTTTACCTAGAAGAGTACATATTTTCAAGTGGTAGCTAGAAGGTATTTTCATCAGCAAAATTATTACTTTTTGAGTGGAAGAGTCCAGTGATATGGACAGCAAACCGAGAAAATTATTCTGTTCATTATATGATTACACTGAGGAGCTGTTATAACACGACTCGACATTACACTGAATCGCTAATTAGTGAGCATAATACACAATTTTCAAAGTTATATTCAGTGCTCAAAATAATAGGTAAATACCAAAATAAAAAGACCTCTACTGAATCCTATTACACCAACTGTAAAAAGAAAATGAATTAGAACTTGTCAGTTGACAATTTAAAAAAACTCATTGACCTTTTCTCTTCCATCTGTCACTAAAAAGAGAACTATTGTATTGTCAAACTGTAGGGTTTCACAATTTAAAAATTTGTTTATATTTATTTCTGTCTTCCTTCCAGACCCACCCCCACCCCCACGGTTTTCTCTTTATTTCTGCACAAATTATGAAAGCTAATTTTGAAGTTGGGGTGGCTGAACTTGGATTGTAAGAATGGAAAATTTGTTACAACACAGACTATAACAGGTCTACAAATGTAGATTCAAGAATAACTGTAAATATCTTCTGGAATTTATTTTCTATATTTAATTATCCCAGGTTTTATTCTTTAGATTACTTGTTTTTAACTATTTTTATTGGATGGTATAAAACATTAAGATACTTGAATTGGTGATATCACAGAAATTGATAAAAAAGGGTTTTTTTTAAAATATGACTCTAGCTCTACATGTTTCAGCAAGGTAACTTCTTGAAAACATTATTCCCTAGTCTGTCATTCTGAAAATTTATAAAAAAAAAAATTTAAAAAAAGAGAGAATTCATTACGTTTTAATACATTGAATTTGGCTTTGGTTTTTTGGTACTACTTCATTATATGTATGCCATGCCCTGTTTCTCCATTTTTGCCCATCCTTTCCTCAATTCCACTCTGTGTGTTAACTCCTTGAGTTCAAGTTGAGAAATTGTTTTGTTTTTTTTTTTTCATTTGTCCTAATGGTGTTCAAGATCACATTCCATCAGTTTTTGTTTTTTTTTTGTTTTTTTTTTTCTATATTTTCATTTTCTCGCAAAGTTATAACTCACTAGCTCCTAACATAAGCTTGTACAATGAAAAATGAAATGTTAGAAAAAACAGATTCAAAGACTGATTTTCTATTTTCTGGAAACGGAAGTGTATGTTCACATTCAATATATAAAAAGGTTTGGGTAATTAATCAGAAGGCATTTACAAATACAAACTGCTAAGCTGAACTTCCACTCAATAGTTCTTAGCCTGTTGTTCAGTTGATGATTGACTCATTTTTTTCCGGCGAAGGTGGATTCTAAGTCAGCTCTTCAACTAAATGCAAAAAACAAGGATTTACTATGCCCAAAGAGATCAGGCTACAGAATGCAGATGCACATTGGCCCGAATTTATAAAAAGCAGAGGTAGTTGTGAGTTTTGCACTTCAAAATTGTTTCTCACAATACAAAAACTGCTTCTATGAGTACCATCTCATTTAATGCTATTTTTTCAAATATGTCATAAAATATTTATATGTTCATTTTTAAGCAAGAAATAAGCATAAAGTTACTTTTTTCAGGATTTTGAAGCCTGGCGGCACTTGTGAGCCCAACTTATATTTTTTCAAAAAAGTCAGTGTTTACCTAAATTTTTCTCTTTCATTCAATGTTAGTTATCTATGTATGGCTTCAAACTATAGATTGACAAATATGATACCAAAAAATTTATCCATAACTGAATCTACACAATCTTCAACTCCTGGTATACATCAGTTAGGTAAAAAAAACAGCTACAACATGTCATGAGTATTTACATAAATCATTTTCTTCAGATTTTATAGAGCAAGTGAAATGCCTTTTTTATGCAATTTCATATCTGGATTAGAAATTCTTGTATTATGAAATGGACAGCAATAGAAGTGGAATTAAATTTTTCAAAGTCTTATACATTGGAAAGGAAAATTAATGTAAGACCAAATTTAGCCCTAGTTACTGTGTTTGGGTTGGGCAATAGGGACAAAAATTCATTTCCCGTTATTGTCAGGCTAAATACCTAAATACCTAAATATATATATATATATATATATATATATATATATATATATATATATATATATATATAGTCTATATGTGCTCTATTTATTTCTTTCAACAATGTAAAATGCCCCATTTCCTTTAATTGTTTATTCTATTTATATTGTCTTAATTGAGTGATTTATTAACCGTGTAATGATGGGAGATCATTTCAAAAAAGTTTTTTTATAACGCAATTTATAAATCATTCTGTCTGACCAAATATGTCCATTTCTTTGTTTTATATATATATATATATATAAAAGTTAAAGCCACAAGATTTCACAAGAGCTTTTATCAAAATAAAATTACAATAAATGAAATAAATTCTAATGAATAGACATATCTCTGAGAATACTGCTTTTTTTAAGTATATCAAGCTTGTAAATGCAAAAGGTAAACAAAACAGAATTCATTCCTCCATACAATATCCTTCCAAAACTGTCCCATTCCAACTCCTTTTACAACAGTTCCTGTAAATGGGATTTGAAAACTTTTAGCAAAGCAAGTCAACCTGAGTTGGGCTTTAGAAATGGGAGTGAATTCATCATCAGTTTTTGCATTTGTCTGTGTGTCACTGTTATTCGTGCATGACATCTCTGGTTCTTGGTCTGGTCATTGTCATCCATTATTGTTGTTGCAAATAGAAATAAGGTCAAAACTGTAAAAGAGCGAATTCTGGGTTTGGCATGCACATGCAAAGGGCAACTGAGACAGGATTGCACAGATAATTTTGGAACTTTTAGAATTTGAAAGTGCACATGGCTAAAATGGCTATATCGTTTTCGTAATTTTTTCTTCTCGTATCCAAAACCAAACCTTTTTTTTTTTATTCACTGCATTTATTTCAATTGAGGTTCAATTTAGTTTTCAGTATTTGTATAATCTTACAAAAACTATGATGTAAACAGAACTGATTTTTGACCTATGTTCTTAGGTATATTTTTATTCTTTGTTTTCCCCATGAGCGACTCAATAAGAGTTCAGCTTATGATGCAGAGCACTGATGGTTTATCCAAATATTCTAATAGCTGTTGCATGCAAATATCAAGTACTGGTATAGCTCAGTGGTTAGACCAGGAGACTTGCAACCAACTGATATCTGGGTTTTATCCCTTGCATTCAACTACACCATGCACAATGACCAACTCTCTCAGGAAATGGAGTAATGATAACCTTGGAGCTTGGATCTTTCAGAGTGTACCTCTCCAACCTGCAAAAAGATTTTCATTGTCAATTAAAAGTGACTGTGTTTTATACTATAAAAGTTGCCAGTTAGCATGGTGGTTATCAGCAGGGAAGATAGAATTGAGTTTTGGCTGCTTGTGTTCACTCAACACTAATGCTCTTGGGAAAGATGAATCCTCATTCCATCATCATATCTCCTAATGAAAGTCTCTTGTCACTGGTATGACACAATGGTTGATAAAGAATGGGTAAATGACCGCTTGGGCAAACCACTCTTTTATAAATACTTCTGCCTACCGCTCACGCTGTTATATCCATTATCAACCTTGACAGGTGCCAGTCAAATGGGGACTTGATTAAATGTCAACTTACTGGATTATGGGCTCATTCAACGAGTCCCTTTGCCAGTCTCCCTGATTGCACTGGTACTAAAAGTGAATCAGGAGATTCCCTAATGTCTGCAGTATTTACATGGCTGCTTGGATTCCATGTTACCTTGTATATGAGGATAAACTTGAATACTATCTCAACTATTGGGTTGGTGATCTTCCTTTCTGCAAACTCTTCAAAGAAAAACAGGGTTCAAACTATGATAAAAGGCTTTTTCTCATCAAACTTGCAAAATCCTTTATTTGGATTGAAAAGAAATTAACAGAGCAGATAAGTTTTCTCATGTGAATACTTAACATCAAAAGAAAGGGTTTTGAAAACAACCCCTGTGTATGTATCTTTTATCCCTAACAACTACTTATGTGTTGAATGGGTCTTGGAGGGGTGCGGTTGGCAAAGGAAAGAAATCTTCCCCCGTCGGATTGCATCTTTGTCTTCATCTCTACCCATTCTTCCCTACGATTCTCTCCCATTTATCAATATTAATACACCTCTGTTGACTGGGCTGTCAGTGTCATGGGCTCCTGTTTATCACCGCTATCACCAAACACAGCTAGTGATGAAGAGTCCACTCTATTAATGTCCAGCAAGGGGTCGGCCGCAGGTTACGTTGACTATCAATAACCTGGACATGTAATAGGTTTGGGTGGCCAGTCTTTGCTAATGGCGTGCCTGCCGCTCCTAAGATGTCCGCTTGACTTTTGTCCTCTAGCCAGATGGTCAACCGTTAAAACCTAGTGGCTCTCTTTCCAGTGGTCGTGTGTGGGGGAGGAAGGAGTTGGATTAAGAGATAGGGAGGGGTTAAAAAAAAAAGTTGGTGGTCCTTCAAGTGTGAGAGCGCATCAAAAGATGTGATATAATTTAAACAGATCAAACTCACCTTCCACAACTATCAGGTCTTCTCACCGGCTGATGGTTTCTGATATCAACGGGTGGAGGGGGGCTGCATTCAAACATAGGTTTTGCTCTTCTTTCCTATCACTTTGTTGCAAATATCTTCCACTTAACTGCTTTTTCTTCATTTCCCCTATTTCTTTTTTTTTTTTTTTTCTCTTTTTATCGCCTTACCTCGGTGCCCTCACTTCCACCCCTACCCTCTCTGATAATTTTGTAGTCTTCAAATCACTTCTCTTTTCTAAACACATCCTACCTACTTAGTACCTGTTTTTGTCATTGTTTGATTTTTGTTTTGTTTTGTTTTTTTTCATTGTTATTATTACTATTATTTCTTTTTTCATTAGTTTTGACCCTGTTTCATCTTTTTTGGTCTCTGCCAGTATTTGACTTATCAGTACTGGTCTGTAGGTAAGCAAGGTCCATATGAAAAGCTGACATGGTTCAATGGCAAGAAACTGACTCTTTTTTTTCTCTCTTGGTCTTTCCTGGTCAATTGATTTATCACTAAAGCGTTGGCAATACTGTCCTTTTCATCTCTCTCCTTTAAGATCTCTGCTCTTCCTTTCTCTCTCATCCTCTTTCTTACTCTCTTTTTTTTTTCTCTGGTTATTCATTCTGTCTTTTCTTTCTGTCTAAACTTCTTTGACCTCTCTCTCTCTTAATTTATTTGCCTCTCATCATTGCTCCATTTCTTTGATTAATCATTTGTTTTTTTTTTCTTTTTCTTTTTTTTTTTTCTGCTTTCTTCATCTTCACTTGATCTTTTGTACCTCACCTTTTTATATCGGTATTCCTTTCTTTCTGTCTGTCTCTCCATCTCTCTTTTTGTCCCGTCCATATTCCCCCATTATTTCTTCCATTCTTAATTTTTTTCTGTCCCCCCACCTAAGTTCTCTCTCCTTTACATTAACTTCCTTCAATCACTTTTACCTCAAAACCTTCATCTGACTCATCTTTTTTTAAACCTCTACACATACATCTTTCAATTACCTTTCTTTCAATACGTTTCATTCTGGTTCATTCTTCTTTTTTCTCTTTATGATCTGTTTCTATCTATTCTCTTTATCTTTTCCTATATCTTCACTAATCTTTCAATGTTTCTTGTTTCCTTAATACCCTTATACTTCCTTTCTACTGTTTTCGGTCCTACTTAATTCCATTTCTGAACCCTCTAGAACTAAATCGCGGTACAAGTTACGAGTAGTGTGGTCTCGGGTAAGAAGTATGCTCCCTCCTATAGAACTAGTAGTATTGCATTTTGTACTCTTTCTACAGTCCCAAATTACCTATCCCCTTTCCTGGACTCTACCATGTGCAACAGGAATGCTGGCAATATTTTGACTATATATTGTTACATATATCTCAATAGTATTTTACGCTTTAAATTTCATTGAAATAAATTGACAATTATTGCTTGTGATTCAGGGCAACATTCCTTGCAAAAATGAAACAATACTTCTAGCTCAAGAGGGACCACACTATTTAACTTGTACCCAGATCACCTGTCCTACTTCTTTTTGTTTATTTTGCCTCGTCTTCCTCCTGATAAATCTTTAATGTTTCTCACCTCCTCCTCTTAACTTTTTTGTCTATTGTTTTCCTCCCTTCACATCCTGATTGCATTGAATCTTTCTCCTTCTAATCACCTTCTCTTTATTCTATTTCTCTTTTCATACGAATGTCTGTGTCATTTTCTTGAATTTGTATTGCTTCGCTTGTTCTGGCTTCTAGTTTGTTTTTTCTTCTAAGCTCCTTTTAATCTTTCGTTTGCTTTCCATAACTGCCCTTACTCATCTAACTCTCCTCTCTCGCTGTATCAAACTATTTTACACTTTTCTCACCTTCAACACTCTTGATTTCATATCCTTTCTTACTTCCTCTTATTCTTCTCAAAACCACACTCTCTCTTTCTTTTCCATTTGGCAAACTTGCAAATAAGCCTTATCTGCAGCATCCTTCTCTTGACACTACATTTCTCCACTCAGACACACAAACTGCCAATTTGCATGGTGTCGCTAAAATCATTGCTAAGCTCACTTCTTTGCCAGTGCCGACCTTTTGAACACATGTCACAGAGTATCAACTTGTCTGTTAGCTTGTTTCTGTGTTTTCTTCCCCTTCAAACATTCAAACTGCTTAGAGTAGAATGGCTGATGACCCGGGGGTGACTAATACATATGATTCCCCTTGCTCCGGTCCCACATTTCATCTTATCTATTCCACATTTTCTTAGCTTTAAGGACAGTACCTTCTCTGTGATTTGCTATTCTAGCTTTTCATAGTTATTATTGAAACCAGGATGCTACCTTTAATGTTCAAAGGGGTTGAGGATGCCTAACAAAAATGCAACCATTTTGATCTATCAAGTTTATTGCCATAAACAGAAAGTGTTTGAACTATTTATTTTATGCTTGTCTTTTTTTTTTTCTCTGCTTGTGTCTTGGTATACATACATGAACAAGCAAATAATCTGTTGAATCAGGTGAATTATCTGTCAGGTTACTTGAGGTATCGAGTATTTCTTCTCTTAATGACCTACTATAGCATGGGTAGTTGTACTGGATAACAAAATAGATTATTCAAAATTGTTTTTTCAAGTTGGAGACCTGTTAATTTAATTACTAATCTGAAATATTTGTCGAATAACTTGTCAGCCTATCAAGCTTTTAACTTCTGGCATTTATTCTGCACCTTCTACTATTGAAACTGCCATAGAAAGCCCTCTTGCTTGTACCACCTATTTGAGGAACCACCGAATGGGCCATATGGCCCCCTTGGGGCCTTGACATTTTTGAAGGGTGCCATAGACTGAAATGATAATAAATGAATTTCTCTGCTTGTTATATCTCTGTTTTGCAGGGAGTCCATAAACCTTGAGGGGGTCATGGTAATAAAAGTTGAATGAAAAAAAAATGTTTATCTGGTTTTATTCTCTGTACTTCATATGCTGTAGAATTTTTTTGCATTAAACGCCAACTGATATGCAAGTCTACTCATCATCCCAATCATTTTTAATTCCTGTTATCTCTGTTTTTCTTTACAATTACTCTAATGACTTATGCTTTTCATGGGTTTGTGATAATTGCTACTGATATCAACACTTATGAAGACCAGTGTATTCAAATTTGTTTGTTTATATGTCTGTTCAGTCATGAGAAATGGCAGGACTTTTTATGTGTTCTGTTCTGCCACTCTCCTGCTGGCTACTGCTGAAGAGGATGGTGTACTGAAGTGGCAGGCTAGAGAGAGGTGCATGGTAGAAGTTGGAAAAGTAAAACTAATTCTGTTATCACTTAATCCCGTTGAAAATTAAAATTTTCTGAAATCTTTTGTAGTGTAACTTCTGTAAAGCTTCTCATTAGGGAAAGTAAAGATCATGCACAATACTTTATATTGATTGTTCACAAAAATTACACAACTGAAACATTGGCTATTTGAACTGAACAACTATTTGTTCCTTAAATTCTCTCGATTATCAAGACACTTTGAGAAAAAAGGTTTTGTTAATGTATTCAAGACTTCTTTTTTTTCTTTTAAAGCAGGAGAACTTTCAAAGTAGTCGTAAAAGATCAAATCATGAACTTTTTACTTAGAAATTTAACATCATCAAAAGGAATGCTGTTGTTGAGCATGTAAAAGTACAATTGCGTGTATGCCCGTGTATAAGATGGAAATGTAATTCATTTAAAAAAAACGTAAATATTACACTGTGTCCAATGTACTGGTATTATAACTAAGGGGCCATTGAAATTCAATGTGGACAGTTAAAGGGCTTGGATGAGGTGGCTCTGAGCTGTAGTCCCCAAAAACCATTTGTCTTATAATCCAACATATATAATTAGTCATTGAACGTCAATTCGTAGGTTTATTAAAAAAATCAGTGATTTGTTTCTCTTCAATCAGTTTTAAAAATTGTTTTCCTTTTTTGATGATATACATGCTTAATTGAGTATGTTTTTTTTCAAGTCCAAATGCTATTGTTACTTTCCAGCTGGTGCCTATTTCAATCGGTCTACAGGTCTCCTGTTCAGAGGACAATGTCAACGGCACTATAATTATCTGCAAACATCCCGAGCATTAAGCTCCTCAGCTGAGCAAACCGCAACGGATCCCAGCGCTGATGAGGACTACCATTCCATAATTAAGGACACTGAACGTTCTAAAGGTAAGAATTTGCTGGCTTTCAAGACATGGGGATTAACGATTTCTTGCATCCTACCTGAGAATCTATGTATTTTTATGATATTTACAAAGCTTAGCTTCATCTGACACAAGACCACAAATTAAGTGTACTTAATGAAGATCAGACTCTCGACAGTAGCAATGGTTTGCAAGATTAGCTTACTCCTACTCTATGGCAAGTTTAGACCTAGTGAGGTTCAAACTCACTACACAAGTCAATGGTCTATGATTTTCAACTATCGCCCTTCGGAAGCTGCCCGGATTCTATCTTTAAAAATTCTAGTATGGTACAAGGCAATTTTTGGTGATATGAACAATTGTGCTGAGCTAATCTCTCAGGGAAGGGGGGAGGTAAAATCAACATGTGTATCTTAGGCCTAAACATTCACCTTCGGCACCAGTGAGAAATATATAGCTATTTCAACCAGTGAGTAGACTCAAATGTATGTTTTCCCTTTACTTTGTTGGAAATTATTCTCAACTGAAGGATGTCACCTTTATCTTCAATTTAGTATGTTTACAATATGATGTTTCATCTTGTGCTTATCTCTTCAGACCAGTAAGTGGCTAAGGAGAACTGAAAAAGATTTATCTGCCAACTCAAATGATGGATTACCTTACCTGACAACTGTTCTGCACTCTTCTTTTTTTTTTTATCAGTATATAATCTAGCAAATATCTTGTTTACCTCTGTTAACAAAGTTGAAAAGCGGTATCTTTTGGTTATGTCTTTGTTTATTTGTTAGTCTGTTGGTTCGACTGGCCACAAAATATCTCTGAAAGTACTTGATGAATTTCACTGAAATTTTATGAAAGGTTAGGCAATGGGGTAAGGAAGAGGTAGGGAAATTTAGAGAGGGAGATCCAGGGATATTTTTCTGATTTGGGGATATTTTTCTTTTTGAATTTACATTTATGTATACATATACACTCATGACTGTAAACACAATATCTCCAAAGGTCATCTGTAAATTTCATTTCAGATCCATGCACAAAAGTCATAGTTATGTCCAAACCATATAAAATTGCCAAATTTCATGTTTGTCTACACCCTATCCCCAAAGATTCCTATGATATTTTGTTGGAGGTTGGGCTAGAGGCTACAGAAAAAATGAACAAATTTAGGGATGGATCTTCACACAATTAATCCTTATAACAATACCTCATAATATTGCCAAATTTGTTTTCCTGTCTGCAAGATATCTCCAAAAGTTCCCTACGAATTTGTATCAGATTTTGTGAAAGGTTGAACAATAGGCTATAGAAGAACTGATTAAACTTTGGGACGGATCCATGCACAGTTACCCCCCACCCCCGACAATGGTGTTGGCAGAGATATGCGCTCTCTGAGTGCTTTCTAGTGTTGTCCATGAAGTTCTAAAAGACAACAAAAGAACAATATTTATGTAATATTCATTGTACATTAATATACATAAAAAAAACATCAAAGGGAAGTCAATTAAAACTCTGTATGTGTAGAAGGTGTGTTTTGAATAAATATGTCCTCCAGTTGTAATTAAAGGAGTTGACTTTTTTTTCTTATTTCTCTAAATGGTTGTATATTATATCACAAGGTGAAACAAATCTTTTAATTCAGATGAATTGAACAAATGTAGCCACCAAAGATTGGGAAGGGTTCTATCCCTTTTTAAATGTGCTTGTGTTTGTGGGTTCCAGCTCTCCTGGCCATACCATCTTGTCTACAAACTTGAAAATTAGCATCAATACCCCACTAGAACACCTCTAAAAAAAAACATTTTTTATTCATTCAACCTCTTTAGGGCCTTATTTTGACTGTTTCAACTTTATTTTAGTTGTTCTCCAGTGGAAATAGCATGTAGATTCCCACAAATCCAAATGAAAATTCGTTCTTGGTCCATTCCGATCTTTGATAAAATAAGCAGTTCAGCCATTTTAGAGTAGAATTCGTCATGCAATTTACGTAAGATAATTCAAGGGTACTTATCCCAAATCTGCTGTTTTACAATCCCCATTTTATTTTTCTATTATAGTAGAGCTCTTTCAAATTCAGAACTAAAATTGCATTTGTTAATTCTTATGTCAGCGGTTCTGAATGTGACAGTATAACTCAAGAATCACACAATATATCTCCTTGAAATTTTACTTTGTGCCAAGTCTGTAGCAAGTTGGCTTTTGAAAATTCCCTATAGAGATGTCAATAGTTTTGGGTCTGTGTGGGTGCATACACTAATATAGTCCTGTAAAAACGCTTGGAACTTGTAGCATATTAATTTCATCATAATAATCTTTGTATCAACACTAAGGAGAAAGATTATTGAAAAATCTATTTGAAAATTATTTGTCTGAACAATATAAAACCGAGTATATTGGTGTCATGTAATAATCAGCATTAGTTAGTTGTTGGAGGAAACACACCCAGATTTGGAATTTCTAAAAAAAAATTCAAGTGAACATCAGATTTCAATTGAATTTTCAGTATTTATTCATTAATGAATGATTTTTTAGGGTAGTGTTAGGCCTGACATTTATTTTTCTTTTTTACTACAGAGATATCTAATGGTTATTGCTTGGGAACAAGTGACAGCAAGTCCCCTTAAATATTTCTCTCTCCATATTTGATGTAGATATTAAAAACAATCAACCAGAATTATCAGCATAGGTTTCTTCAAATTGGTCTGGCTGGCTTTGTAAGTACCAAAAGACCTGGAGAACTGAAAATTTAAACATTTACTCTTTATGTTTAAAAAAAACGTTTTTTGTTTCTTATTTTTTCCCTTATTCAAAATTCTCCCAGAATAGGTTTTTGTGTGTGTGTGTGGGGGGTGTTCAATTTTGATTGAAAGTTTTTGCTACCTTTGTCCATTAGTTTGTGGCCATCAACATTCTTGCTTGTTTTTGATATTTTTTTTTATTCAAATTTTTTTTTCTGAGTGTTCACTGCCCAACAAAAGGCAAGAGGAGTAACTTATTTGCTATTCACACTTTTTTCCAATTTTTTAATTGATCACTCCCAACACAGCATACTGCCAAAAGACATTGGTCATGTGATGGTTCATACTGAGTGACCAACCGGACTTGTTAAATATATTAGAATTTTTGCTACTAGGCTTTTAGAAAGGTCTGCCAATGGACTCCCAATAATACCTTTGTGGATCTTCACCAGTCCGTGGCCCACAGGTTGAGAACCATACGTATATGTTATCTTGTTAGAAAATCATGTTTGACCAACAGGTTTTTGCAAGTGTACACTGGTCAGCTTTTAAATTTAGCTATGTATCTGTATACCATATGAGAAATTGATTCAGTACCCAGTTCTCAAGAGAATTTTTTAGTCAAAAACGTAAACAGTTTTAATCTGCTCAGAAATCCTCTGATTATGCAAAAATATGTTTTTCTTTTTTACAACAAACTTTATGCTATTTTCTTACAGTTATAACCAAAATTAAACTTGCAAAGAAGATATTTTATTATTGCAATACGTTTTGAAAGAGCATCAAAAGAAAGTTTGAAGTAGATGTTGGTAAAAAAAAATATAAATGAATTTTGTAAAACTTCAGTGCAGTGATTAACAATTTTTTTTTTTTTTTCACTTTTCATGTTATTTACCTTTATAATATTTTTGTTGCTTTTTTTTTGTTGTTAATCTTTATCTGGTCTGAGAAAAGTTGCAATAAAAAGCAACAAAAATATTAATATTGATTTACAATACCTGATCTACTAAAAAATAAATGAATTTGTTTACAGTACAGTGATTTGGGGAAAAAAAAAATGGTTTGCAGCTGAGTGAGTGTAAACAAGTTCAAGTTTTCATCCGGGTTTATATTGTCTATGTGAATAATTTTTAGGCCAAGATTTTCTACAATCTTTCTTCTTTTTAATAACACAGGTTATGATGATGCATTTATGATTTCTTAAACTTTTTACGTTTTGTCAAGCGTATATTCTATGACACGTTTTTTTTGCGCTACACCACAAAACTACCAAAAATATTAAATTATTTAAGACTGAACCATGAATTATCAAAACTGTGAATGGAAAACCTGCTAATGACGAGGGATAATAGTATTTTTCAACATGGCTGCCAAAACAAAAACCACCAATAAATTAAGCTGCTAAATGGTTTTATGGTGTATTCTATTGTGTTTTTTTTTTCCCTTTAATTTTGTCATAAACTGTTTACAAGTAAAGTTAACTGTGGACTGGCATTTGCTATCTTGTTGGATGATAAATGCCAAGAACTGCCTGTTGGAAATTGTTTCTTTCTCTCTCTTTGAACAGGAAAACAAAACCTAGTACCATTTGCATTTTTTTTTAAAAAAGGATGCACTTGCAGAGTTGTCTCAGTTGTAGAGAAAACTTAATAAATCCTTCATCATAAAACTCAATCAGAAAACTATCAAGCTGAAAAAACAGCCCAGAGTCATTATTCCAAGAATAATTTGGATTAGCATCCTCAGCTTTATTTTTACCTCAACATTTTACTAGTATGTTCTTCAGTATTATATGTTAATCCTTGAGACTCATCCAATGTATAAGTGAATTTATTGATCTTTAAAAAGGTATATTCATATATTCTTATAAGATATATATACCTTGATATTCCTGTTTGTTTTTTTCTTTTTTCTTTTCTTAACTTTTGCTATTAAAAAAATACCTCCTACCAATTATTCAAACTATGGAATCTTCAACTGAAATGAAGTCACATTTTTTTTCCCCCTAAATAAACATCTCATTTAAATTAAAATATATCTGAATTTTTTCATTACATATAAAACAATATATTTTATCCTGTAAATGTTTTCAGTCAGATACCTGGCTGGTCCAAAGTTTCATGTAACTTGATTTCTTTCTCCACATTAACTGAATTTTCAAGTGTGAGTTGAGAGTTTGTATCTAAAATGTCTGATATTCTTTCTTTCATATATGATTATTCTTCAATCATTGCTTCATCACTTCTCTGACTATTTCCCCCTCTGCTTATTTATTCTGTCTTCTCCTGCTGCTTTATCTGGCTTCATCTGGTTTATCATTATCAGAAAAATGTTGCTGTTAAATATTGTTGGGAGTTTATGAGATCGAATTTAGTGGTATAGTAATATTCTAAGTGAAAAGATCAAAGTAAAAATCCTGTACAAAACGTGTTATTTCCTCTCCCATCATTTGCATGTATTTCATTTTCCATTTTCGTGCTGTTTATTTCATTTTAGGGTATTGTGCTAAGTGTACTTAACATTTTATTTATGCATATCCTCTGTTCTGTCAGTAAAAGGCATGTTTGGTGCTGTTCTACAAAGTCTTCTCTCAGCTTTGTTTTACATAATAAGCAGTTTCTGTTCTCATTTCATTTTCCTTCTTTTCTCCATGTGGGCTTCTGTCTCTACAGATATGTGACTCTCTTCTCTTCTGTGTTTTTGCTCCTTCAGCACATTTTTAGAGCTTTTTTACAAAATCATTACAGTCATCATTGATACCCACATGTTAGATATACAAATTCTCATTTTTGATGATGTCTGTAAATTAAGTCTTTCATTTGTTCAACTTTGCTGCAATATCTATTGCCTTCTCTAGAATCATGGACATGAATATGGTGGTGCATACCAAGCAATGGTCACTTTCTGTATTAAAAGATAGAACTCATTTGATATTCTTGTTGGGCAAATTTCATGAAAATTAAATCAAAAGTGCATCTTGACCATGAACACACAAACTGGATGTTTGTGTCTATAGAATATTTAAAAAGAGCCAATCTAAGCTTTAGAAGAGTTGGAGAAAAGATACAGAAAACAAATTTAATTTAATAATAATAATTGCATGTATGTATTGAAAATAAAGTGGAAAATCGTGTTATAAAGTAGTGTTTCACAACTAATCTCATCTAAACTTTGACGTACAAATTATAATCGGTTCTCAAGTATACAGTTACTGTAAAATTGGATTACTCTCTGAAAATATATTAAAGTTTGACCTTTGATCTTCGAAAAATATAAATCAGTATATACTGATTCAAGTTCATAAACATCCGACAAAAATTATTTTAAACTTTTAAAAAATCTTCAGTCAATTTGACTATAATAACTAATCCGGGAATCTTCCTGTTTATCTCAATACTTAACGATTTCGACAAATACAATCATATATATATATATATATATATATATATATATATAAAAATATATAATCTCTCCACTGTCTTTGACATAAAAGAAACGGCACTATTGATTGATCTGGTTCTGATCCTTAAATTAGAAAATGCTTACAGTGAAGGAGAACTAATAGAGGTTCAGGTTAATAAGTATACAGATCACAAATATAGAACTGGAGTGATGATGGTGGTGGCCATTTAAGAGGTTTTTGTACACCCCAGGGCTAACTTATCTAAGATAGTCTTTGTTGTTTCTTGTGTTTCTCTCTACATTGGCGCCTCATCGTATAACGGTTTCTGTCTTATTCCTGGACTTTGTATAAATATCTTACGGTGCCTTGTTCACCTTGGCTGATTCAATAATTCAATTTCTGAAATCCAATTATTCTAAGAAATGGAAATTATGATTCAAATTCATGCTCAAATGAGATAATTAATGAACATTATTACCTGGTGAGATTAACCATCGAAGCTATCCCTTCTTGTACAAATTGGGGCTAATGTCTCCAGGGCTAAATTGAACCCATAATTGACTGGGTCTCCTCTTCAGAGAAGAAATGGGTATCCTGCATTGTACCCTTTCTGATCCTTGCATGGTTTGAAGGGAATAGCAACTACCTTATATTCATTCCCTCTCACCAACAGGTAGGAAATGATTAAAAGCAGCTAGTACTTATATGGAAAGATTTTATAATTTATCAAAGAATGGTTTGAGGAATTATTTCTGGATAGTTTTTTTCATCAATGTAGCAAGTAAGTCTACATTCACGCACACTGTTTTGATTAGTGCTGATTTTGATGTAGTTAGTACAGTTGAGGTAATTCTGTACCATTTGATATAACGGTACAAGTACAGAAAAAAAAAATCGTGGAACAATGAGAATTTGAACAGACTGGAAAATTTCAGAACAAAATTAACCGCACTATTTAAGATGTATCAGTATGTGCTTATGTACGAGGTGCTACTCAAGTTTTGGTAATTTGCGACCAAACCCTTTGCAGTTTGGCCTTCTGACCACTAGGTGAAGCCAGCAGCACTTATTGTGTCTCAGTGGCCAAATCAACGTGTTGCTGAGTTATGCTTATTTTTGCAATGTCTTGTTTACCTGCTTCAAGTTCTTTTTCAAGATCAACAACATGGTTGCTACGGCCTTTGGTGACGATGCCACGTCCCAAATCAGAACATTTTTCTGGTACAAGCATTTCAAGAAAGGACAAAAGTCTGTCAAAGACAACGACCATTCTAGACTAACAACAACAAATACAACACTAGAGAAAAAAGTGCACCAAACTATTCTTGCAGATTCTGGAAGAACTATCCATGATATTTATATCATAGAACTGTCTTACTGGAGCATTCAGCCTATTTTGACTGGCATGTTGGACATGAGATTCAATGCTGCAAAATTTGTGCCAAGACCAAGCATGTTGTTGGGCAGTCCCTGCTTCCAATAACTCTGTAGTCATGCCCCACCCACATTATTCACCTGACCTCTACAACTTCTCCTTGTTTCTCAAACTGAAATTCCAACTGAAAGAGAGTCGATTTGATTTGATTATGGAGATCCAAAAAAAATTAAAAACCATCACACTTGAAGCCTTCCTAGGATGTGTGGAATTGTGGAAAAAATGCTCAAACCACTATATACCTGCTTGAAGGGACTAATTCAGAGGTGACACTTGTAACTAAGAGCTATTAAAAGTTATTTTCCCACAGGGTTCAAATCCATGAAATTTTGTGATATTTTAACAAAATCATTGGTGTAGACCCAAGCTAAACCACAATCTCATTCAATAAAATATTTCAGAGTGTCTTTGTGTGCATGAATATTGCATGGTTCATTTAGATTTCTAACGCAGCATAATTCAAAGGATGATTAGCCTTATGGGAATCTGATTCTTTTCATGTCAGCACCTGTGTTTCTGAATTAGTCCCTATTCTATAGAAACTGCCTAATGATTAAAAAACCAATGACTATGATTGGTGTAAATTAGTCTGATATATGTAGATTATACACCATATTTCCTGCCACGTCATACACACTTTTTCCCCAAAAGATTTTGCTTGAACAAAAAGATCATCCTGTATCACCCATAAATAAACCTACAAGTACTGGTACTCACACACTTCTCTTAGCTTGAATATCTCTTGTATAAATACTCCTTAATTGTATTCTAAACAGGATATTAAGCTAGCTGTACCCAACACACTATGAGGAAGGCTTTATTTGGATGATTACAAATAAAAATTATAAGAAAAGATTTTCATGATCAATTTTTGGGGGTTAGTTAATAATGGGTGTGTATTATTTACTGGAAAATATGTGTTTGGAACTAGTTCTACAGTGATCCGTAAAATTCTCTATTGAAACACATGTACTTACACAGTAATTTCTTTTCTGCTTCAGTATTTTAATTCCAAAGAAATTTCCCTCTACAGAAAATAAGGACAATAGGAATTATAGAAACAATAAAGTACTCAAAGAAAACTATCAAACATATATTTGAATTGCAATAATACAAATGTTGGGGTCCAAGAAAGCCAATCATATCATAACCACGCCACAATTACTATGGGGTTGGTATGGACAATATTCAAGATTAAAGACGGCTGACATCATTGCAAAAATGAAACAAGACAAACATATTTCAGTAGTCGATCAGCAAAACTTTCTTTATTTAATTTTTTTTCAAGTTTCACTTATTGACTACTGAAATGTATTTTTCTTATTCATTTCATTTTTACAGTTGGTATGCTGGCATCAAATGTATTTTTCATGGGGAAATGGGATGGTTTTCATACCCTTGTCATAGCATTAGAATTCAGCCCAAAATATGGACTCAAAGGGAAATCGTGGTTTTACAGACAAGTGGGCAATAGGTAAAAACGCCTTATAACACAAACTGTGCCTCAGCAGACTGTTATAATGGGGCTTAGCCTTTAGTTGAAATAAATGTTAGATTCATATCTAATAAAGTAATATTGTAAATCTCACAATTCAACTCTTGCTGGAGCCTGTTAATATGATATATATATATATATATATATATATATATATATATAACAAATGTGTACTTAGAAGTCACATCTGTATATATACATGTCATAGAAAAGTACTACTCTCACATTACCCCTCCACATCTCTGGCAGACAATTCTTGCAGTTGGTCCATTGAACATATTTTTAACTAAATGTACTTCCTGGTTTCCTGGCGCCGACTGTTTTTATAGACATCTGTTTGGAATTTGGGCATATATCTACACACATGATTTGATGATGGGTATGTGATTTCTGAGGTAAGGTAGAGATTGTATGTAGATTGCGATAAACATGAGCTAATTCATGTATAGGAGAATGTGGAATACACATTTTGCTGATATTGAGAGAGATTGAAATAAAATTCAAAATTCGGACGGATCGTTTTTAGAAATAGGTAATAACAAGATTGTAAGGTAGACACTATGAGAATATAAAAGTAAAAATAGATACTAGTACACAAAGATAGGTATAGATAGTGGTTATCATGCTAGTACAGAGAGAACTGGGTTGAGCTACTGCAACCTAAAAGATACAAGTGGATGGGAATGGTTTTTAGGATTGTAAATGGATAATGCATGGAAATCATCTATTGAGGTACATGAATATATATATATGAATAAATCTGGGATAAAGATGTTTTGAAATGAAAATTAGCCACCAGTAAAGTTAGGAAAAATATGAATATAATTTTTGTTGTATAGATGTCATATGTCAGAGTCTAATTTTGACTTTGGTAAAAATTGGGTGAGTATTTGATTATAATAGTCTAAGATTTACTCGTAAAACTTCTGAGCATATTGCAGTTTTACTTCTGAATTAAAACTAGTCTGTTGGCTCGATATGGGAATAAATTCTTGTGACTACATATTTTTCTTAATTATTTATAATACTTTAGTTCATTTCTTCTCCTATAGTAAGTATAATTTATACATTTGATTCAGAGGTCATCTACTGGACTTCAGATTATAATCTAGCATAAATTACCTTCCTCAGAGGTTAAAGTAACCTCCAGCTTGCCGGGATAAACCTTCAATATCTTCAGCAACTTCAATCCCAGAAAATGATGTCCTTCCTTTATTCCTATGAGGATTGAAATGAGAAATGCTTTTTTTTCTTTTTTTTTTTTTTTTGTCTCAAAAGGTTTTTTATCAATTAATGAAAGTTAGCATCATCTGTCAATTGACTTACATTGTCATGCATGTGCATTCTAATCACCAAAAAATTGTTCTGATTTTTCTCAGAATGGCTCAATGCTACAATCATAGAGCTCCCTGCAAGAGATATACCACATATACTTGTATAAAAGTCATCCCTCTATTTTTTTGGCCAGAAAATTGTTGGGTTTTTTTTTCCATGTGTCTCATATAAAAGACAACCCTAGTTCTTCATGGGAAAACAGGTCAGCATTTGAATGTGAATCAAATTATTATTTTGAACATAAATGTTACGAAGAAGAAATAGATTTTTGTACTAGTCAAAACACGAGTAAGGCTGCATCACTATCATAAATGCCAGTCGTTACATTTAATATTAACATGCATCATCTAGATAAACCATTTCTCCTGAATCAGGTTGTCATATGTATTCCTTAGAAAATATTTGATTTCTGCGTACGGGTACTGGTCATGTACATAGTATTTCGGTAAGGAATGATAATATACTGTAATTATGAGCTTTGAATTTCTATTTAGCTAGTTTGCTGAGTGTAATGGAGTGAGATCTGGTATAAATATTTATCAGAGCTATGCAACCTTATTTATGTGTTTCACTAGTAGGACATGTTTGATGTGAAAGATTGGTATTATTACTGTAATTCATTGTCTGTGTTTTGTTTTTGTTTTGTTTTTTCTATTCATTTAGAGATCATTCAGGTTTCTGCCTATTGATATGGTATTTTGGATTGTAGTGTGAATTTCAGCCTTTCGAAAATAGTATCCATGTAATAGTCAACCTAAAAAAAATAGCCTGAAAATTAGTCTTTCACGTGAGTATGCTGGTACTCACCATGAATGGTTTGCAAGTCCAACATGCTTTCCACTTTTCCACCAGCTGCACTGGGAAGTGCCTGGTTGTGAGGAGACGTGGTGTCTGGTTCTTCACACTAAAGCCCAGTACGACTGGTGCCATCTTCTTCAGTGGCGCTAGTAACTGTCCCAGCACTAGCTACTTATAGTGAGATCTGTATGGATCAGAGTAGAAGTGTGCGTAAACAAGTCTGGAAGGATTCAGAGAAGGGTTAGTAAGGAAGGCTGGTTGGGGTTGAGGGGGGGAAAAGGAAGGGATTGAGGGATGGTCTTAATTAATCCATCCAATATAAAAGGAGCCAGGGCAAAGAAGATTAATTCGCCCATGCCAAACCTTGTTCCAAATAGACTAATCAAGACGGGGTCATAAAAGTAGAGAATTTCTGTTGAAGATTTGCTTATAATAATGCGAGACCAAATCTTCCTTATTGCCAATTTTTTTTCTTTTATCCCCTCTGTTTTACCTCACCTACCCTTCTGTTTTGCATTGGTTGTTGTTGTTATTATTATTATTATCATATTTTTTTTCGTTTATGCTTGTATATTCATGTGTTACAGTTTTTTTCATTACCTGATCAGCCTGTAGCAGTAAATGGTTGGTGTATTCATTAGCAGTCATGACAAGCCAATGCAGTTGTCTATGGACTCTAATCTACATTTGAGCATTTAATTATTCATCACTTACCTTATCTTCTAAAACCTCTTTGTATTTTTCCTTTCTTTAATCTTATATCTCTCTCTCTCTACCCTCTTATACTTATCCACTTTTTCCTACTATTCACATCAATGACTTATTCATTCTTTTTATTTTTCCATTGCTCCCCTTCCTTTTTTTCCTCTCATCATTGTTTTTATCTTTTGTTAACTTCTTTCATTATATCGCTCCTCTCTTTCTGTCTTGTTCCTTCACAATGCTCATTTTCTTTCATTTCCTCTTACATTTTCTTCATTTGAAAGCAAGAGTAAATTTATTTTTCTGTCTACATATTGATAAGAGGTAACTGTCTTGATTGTATTGGTTTGTCAGTAAAAAATATTGAAACTTGGATTTTCTTGGTTTTTATTCTTTCATTTAATTTATCATTCTTTACCAGTTCCATAAGCTGCTTTTCTTTTTCTTCTCTTGCTTCAGTTTTTCTCATCAGAATCATTCTCATATTTTGCTAATTTCATTTTTTCTACCTATGTTTCTCTTTCTCCCCCTCTCTCCCCCGTCTCCCCTCTCTCTCCCTCTCACCTTCTCTCACCCTCTCACTCTCCCCCTCTCGCTCTCCCCCTCTCGCTTTCCCCCTCTCGCTCTCCCCCTCTTTTTCCCCCCTCTCACTTTCCCCCTCTTTTTCCCCCTCTCTCTTCCCCTCTCTCTTCCCCCTCTCTTTCCCCCCTCTCTCTTTCCCCCCTCTCTCTCTTTCCCCCCTCTCTCTTTTTCCTCCCCTCTCTTTTTCCTCCTCTCTGTCTCTGCCTCCTCTCTGTCTCTGCCTCCTCTCTCTTTTTCCTCCTCTCTGTCTCTGCCTCCTCTTTTCATGGCCATCCCCATCCCTCTCTAGCTCTAACACAAGCTTTCTCTTTTTACCATTCCTCCCTCCCTTATTTTTAATCTTTCTCTTAATTTCTGTAAATTCTTATTTTTACTTTTATATTTTTGCCCCTTTTATTTTCAACAGTACTCTTTTTCTCCAGCCTCACCCTTACAACATTCTTTATTTCTCCCATCCCCTTTCCCATTCCCTAACCCTCATCAACCTCATCCACCCATAAATCCAAACCAATTTTATCCACTCTGCTATCTCACACCCATCCCACACCTAACCATCACCTTCATCATTCTCACCCCTATATTGCTCCTGTCTTTCCCTCTCCCAACCGCCCAACCGCCAATGTTCATCTCTTTCTGATATACCTAATTGTGAGTCGGCGGCCATTGGTGGCTGGACATGCAGACTTTGCAACATCGCCAGAGTGGCGAATAACAGTAATTAACTTGACCTTCAGATGTCAAAGCAATCAGAGTGTTTTAATTTCTAATCAGCCACTGCCTGCACATTTACAGCTCTGCTTCTGTTTACTGCTGCTGCTATTTGCTGCATGGTCACCAGAATCCAAAATATTGCTGCCTGTCACCCATCAGTCAATTCTGGATTAGACAGTGTTGTCAAGTTAGAGCTCCGGCTTCCAACAGTCCCCTCTTTTGCAAATCCTGATAACCATTGTTCTGGTTTTTTCCACTCCTCTCCTCCCCAAACTGTTATTTTTGTAAATATTTCTGTTTCTGTTTCTCTAATCCTAGATTTAGAGATCTCGCCAAACTGTCAATGGCGAGAGCATTTTAAAGGCCTGATAACTTTCATTTTCTCTTACTTTAGTCATTTCCTTCATGGTCATTCAATTATAGATCTAATATGCAGTACTGTCAGAATTGTGTACTTTTTCAAAACCTTATTTAAACTACAGAGATGTAAACAGTAGTATGTGTCCTTCTGCATTCGGTATCCCATGCAAGAATTCAAATGATTGACTTCAAGCAAACTGGAGTTCATCCTATCTCAGAATGGCAGCTATCCTCAGTATGCCCCTTCAAGACTTTCCATTTCCAACTATGTGTCCATTCAACCTCATTCATAGTAACTGGTTTTAAATCAAGCATATATTCTTGTAGTTGTGATTACCGTGTGTGCCTTTCATGGGATCTAGTGAAGATTTGAGCAAAAAAAAGAAAAAAAAAAGGTAAAAGGTGCCAAGTGGAAGTCTATTTGAAGTTTATTCCTTAAGTTGTGATGAAATTGCAAAAGAAAATGATAATATCAAGAAGTGTATTCAACATTGAGAAGAAACTGAAAAATGGTGAAAATCTGTGTCCTCAGTATGTTGGAAAACATGTTTCAACCCTATGAAGACAGATTGTTGGTTGCACTTTGAAAAATCAACAATCGGTATCATCTAAGGACTTGGCAAATCTATACAATCTGTGGTGTGCAGTGCAGTCCTACCACTATAAGAACAAAGCTTCGTTCACTTGGTTTTCAAACCTACAAACCTTTGAAGGTGCCTAGACCAACAGAGCTTTTGGAGAAGAAAAAGGCTGGCTTGGATGAAGGCCCATCAATACTGAACATCTAGGGACTGAGAGAAGGTAATTATTGATATTATTGCATAAAAAATGTCTATAAATCACAATTATTACAGAAATGTAATTTATATTCATTCTTTATGCAATATTATCTATAACTTTCTCCTAATTCTCTGCTGTCTAGTGTTGAAGGGTCATCACCTATGCCAGCCTTTTTTTTTTCATTGCCTATGTTAGTTTGGGCACCTTCAGAGGTCTGTAGACACAAAAAAAAACAACTGACAAGCCTTGTTCTTATAGTACTGGGACTGCACTGCACACAACAGGCCATTCTCACTGGAAATCCCTCCAGCATGTCCAATTCATTTTATTGGTTGACTCAAAAGTTCCTACATGGCTCTACTACATCACCAGAACTAGGATGAAAATTAGAAATTCCCAAGCTTTTTACTCTTGGAGGAGCCCCTGAAATATTTTTTCATTTATCAAGTAGCCTTCACTCTGTGTGTTGTGTATGGAAATACTTTTTCAAGAAAGTTAACTGGATTTACACCAGATTTTGTCATAATATAAAATATTTTATCACAATTTTCGTTTCTATGTATAGCTTGCATAATCCATAAGTTTTGTAGAATCCTAATTGGGAACTCTTAATCTAAAAAAAAATGTATAATTCATAAAATTGCTGTGTATTATGCATTATGCCTACATCATTCTGGTTTAAGGTCTAAATCCTTAAGCTAGGAAAGCATACAGAATAGACGATAAGTATGTATAAGTCTCTTCTCTTAGTGAGATTATGATTGAAATGAGATTTCCATTGATTGGAGCCAAGCTAGCCATTTCAGCTTTGATTGTGAACTTTGATGCCAGTGAGCTGAACATAGTTGATTTAGCCTCTTGAGCTGTTACAATGCATTTAACCCTTCAGATTAGCAGACCCAAATTAAACTCAGATGTTGTTTTGAGTTTTGAGCTTAACTCTTTAATTCATATGAGCACAGTTACTTTTCTACCTCTTACTCACTAATGGTTCAAAATGGGTGTATCTCTTTAAATGTTAATGTTCTCTGTTGATTATCATTTATTTTGTTATGACACCTTTTGATCATGTTAATGTGTTCTTTTTTATGTATGTGTTACGTACCAATATTTTTTTGCCTGTAATTCGTGGGATATTATGTAATTTGCATAATTGAAATATGACAGATGAAATAGTCTGTCGGAATCACAAATGTTCATATCTGAAAAGAAAAGCTCCCCGAAAATGAAAATTGATTTTTTTTTTTTAATCCACAAAACAACTTGCGGACACTTTTAGTAATAGTGGTAAACATGAAAAATAATAATGAATAAATAATATAATATAGATGAATAAAATCACTACCAGGATTGCTGGCAGCTTTTTCTAAAAGAAAAATACAAAGAAATAGGAAAAATCAATTGAAAAAAAATTCCAGAAAATCATGTACGAACACATTTCTTATATATAATGGAGATTTGCTTAACCTCTCTGTCACATTGTTTCTCTCTAAAAATTGCGATTCACCCAGAACCACTGTTGTAGGATTTAGATATTTCACTCTAAATAGTTTCAGACTATAATTTCCTAAAAGTTTTGTGATTTTTTATTAAACTAAAAAAACACATTCTTGAGGTTGGACCAACAATGCCCAAATTATATATACATACTACAGTCTCAACTTCAAGAACCAATGTATGAGCTCTGATGAGCCCCCGTCATCCCCCATACTCATGAGCCACTATTTTGGCTTTAACCGATTGTTTTCTATCTATTATTATATAACGAGCGTAGTACCTGTCAAAAATGACGGGATTATTTATACTTGGATTGGCATGTCTGGATCAGAGTATCTGCACAATTTGCCTTGCAACAAAATGTCCTTCCTCAGCCCCTGCCTAAGATCAGAATGTTGTATCCATACACTCTGCCTGGGATCGAAGTGTTGCTCCTTAGCATTTTTGCATGAGATCAGTGTAGTATATGTTTCTGTTGAAGTTTTTTTACACGCACAATATATATATATATATATATATATATATATATATACTATTGTAGCTCGACTAACCAGCTATGTGGGCCACAGATTCTTCTCTCTTTGCTTGTCAGCAGATCTGTGCGTGTTTGTGTGTCTACAGTATTTGGATTTTTTTTACTAGTGCTTTTTTTGGGTCTCTATGATCATTTTGGACCAACAATGCCCAAATTATATATATATATATATATATATATATATATATATATATACACAGTGTTTTTATGTATCTGGATTTTCCTTTGTCTGAGGTAAATTTAATAGGTATAGTCAGTTTCAGCTTGAGGCAAGAATTACTATCATCCTAGAAGATTTGAAACTGGACTATGATTTGTATCCTCAGACTTTTGAAATGTGTTTCAGCTTAGAGATGCTAAATAAGCAATAACTTGTCCACATGTTATGAATTTATCTCACCAACAGCCAATGACTGTTGACATTAGTAATTGTTGGACTGGTGAGACCTCTCGAATCAATGTCTTTTTTTTTTTTTTTTTTATACCTTAACACAGGCTCAAAAGTCTAAAACTGATTGAACCTCTGACAGGAAATCAAACCTTGGTCTGCCTCATGACACGCAAACATATTTACCACAGGACGTCATTTTTCTCTGGGCATATGGGGAAAATATGGCCAGACAGGTGTTGGCCTGTGTGAACAGTTTTTCTCCCTTAAATATTTGAGCAAAAACAAGGGATGACACAACAGGACAACTAAGACTTCTGACTATTTGGTTTGCTCACAAATGTTGAATCTCAAGAGAATCAAATTTTCTGAAGAGTGGTTGGTTGAACATTTTGACCAACCTAATCAACCTGATTCTTGTGCTATTTAATTGGGAAAAGAATTTGAATGCCTATTCAAGGTGACTAAGTTATTGTTGGATGTTTGATTCAAGTTATTCCAGATTTTACAGCAGCACAAGATTTGTGAATCATTTGGTGAATGAGCTTATGGTCTCTCAATGGTCTACAGGTCCAGAATTTTCAGAGTATCATCTAAGATAATTTGAAAAAGATGTTTCGAAATGCAGTGAGAAGCAAAGATAGAACAGAAGATCATTTCATCAGACGATCTAAAAATGTCAAGTGCTACAAAGTAGTTGATGGATTTAAAAGATCTTACCTGAAAACTTTCATCATGTAGTTTTCTCCTTAGACTGCCAGCACTCCTGTATGGCATATATGTAAACATCGTGAATGCAATACAACAATATGCTGTAGCCTGTTGAAAAAAAGATGCTTTTCCAATAATTTCTTCACCAAATCCATGTAAATCTTTACAATTTTTCTATTGATGTTTTTTTCTTCCAAGCAAGGTCCATAATTTTGGCAAAGCAAAGAAGTTCCTCCTGACAAACTCTGCAGTTTTGTCAGCGACTGGTAATTCGTAAATATGTGTAAATAAAAATATTTACTCCTTAGAAGTTAGTTTTAATACTAATGAAGGTCGATATTCCTTTCTCTTTCTTTTTTCTGACATGACAGAATACCAGAACTCCTGACTATTTTCCAGGCAGGCAGACTGGCTCTAGCAGTTAGGTTGGCTATGGTCAATGTGACAAATATTCAAGGGAGAACAAGAGATGACAGGATACCAAGATTTATAACTAGAGATATAGACAGATATTTTCCGGCAGGCTCAGGCAGGTTTTCTTTAATAGCTGCGTGACCTGGCAGTTATGCATAAAACCATGCCACGTTTACCACTATACTTCTAAGGACTTGACTACATAAAACCTGTACAGTATTATCAAAGTTTGAAGAAAAAAGCTTCCAAATAAATCCCTGGTTATAGTAGAAAATCACCAACTTATACCTTCCGCATGTTATTTAGTCTCTATCAATACCTGATGAAATTTCAGGCAATCTGAGGAGAGACAGGATGGCAATGAGGACTGCGAGATGTCTTTTGCTGCACAACCCCAAATCTGTGTAGGTTTAAGGATCGAGTTAAGTAGCCTCAGTACTAAAATGATTAAATAACTTGAAAATCCATCATCAGGCTAGGCTTGCAGGGAAAATAGATTAAAATACACAGTTTATTAACTGTTGTTGATGTTTCATGTAGTATCATTTGATTTGTGTTTAAAGGATTGTTATCTTCTGTAAATTTTCCTTTTGTAGGAAATCTTGTTTGGAAGCGAATAGCTTTGTGCAATATCAAATTTGTCCAATTTTGGTCTTGAAAAATTCCAAATGGCACCCCTGCTCCAAAGATCCTTAGATGTGGATGGAACGAGTTGTGAAATATTTCTATTCTTTCTCGCATTAAGAAATTTGCACGTTTATTTGGATCTTCCATATTACATGTGCGAAATTCAATCTTTTTCAGTGCAGGTCTTTATGATTTTAGAGAAAATTATAACCTATCTTTGACTTGTATCTGATCTGTGTGGATACATGCCATTATTTGTCTCTAGGTAATACTTCTCATGTGCAATAATCTCCTCGAGAATAAGGACACAACTGTCAAAATCGAAAATGCAAAACTGGAAAAAGTAGACTACTACATCTACCTAGGATAACGAATCTCTCTGAAACCCACAAAAGAAGAAATGAAGCAAAGAATCACTCTAGGATGGAAAGCCTTTGGCAGAGCAAGCTTGACCTTCAAAAACAAGATGATCCCAATAATCCTAAAAGAAGAGTATACAACCAATGCATCCTCCTGATATTCACTTATGGAGCTAAAACATGGAACATAACCAAAAGACAGACCTGCAAACTGAGAAGCATGCAGCATATGCATGAGAGAATCATGCTCAACCTCATATGGAGAGATCACCAGACAGCACAGTGTGTCAGGAAGAAAATGGGCGTCTGAGACATCATAGAATCTACTAGAAAACTTAAATGGCAATGGGCAGGTCATGTTGCAAGAATGGCAGACAACTGATCGCCATCACGACTCGCAGCATGGATCCCCAGAGATCACATGCAAAACTGTGACCGACAAAATACAAGATGGAGAGATGAAGTAGACAAATTCAGAAAATACTGACATCATGATGCCCATGATAAAGAATTGTGGCGGATCCTGGGGAAGGTCTATGTCCAATGACAAAAGAATGATGATGAGCACTTTATTCATTCAAGTCTTAGTTTTTTCATTTGCTGATTCCTCCTATGTCTATTAATCTTAGTTTGTATTTTCCTTTTTTGTCAAATCAAATACACCGTCTATACATCTTCAGGCCTTTTCTATTCATTTTACTGTGCCAGATGGTTAAGCTTGATAAATTTCTCTAGCATAGGATACCTGTCATATAGTGATAGTTAATTGGCTTTTATTCCAAACTATTGCCAGTTCAATTCTGAGTGTCCTACTATTGTAACCTTGTGTCAGACTAAGTTGATATCTGCCATTTCAGATGGGTTAACTGCAATATAAAGTAGCAGGAGGAAAATATACTCATAGATAATGAGTTCTCTAATTTTGACACGGTACAAATATCTTGCCTGTTGAAATGTGACAGTTATTATCATATTTGTGTTGTCATAAACATAGGGTAATCAAGACATCAAGTCTGTCTTGCATTTCTCTGTGTAATGGATTTGGTATAATGAAAAATATTAGCAAATATGAAGAGCAGTCTGTCTTGTACATGAAAATGTGTTAATTTATTCTGTCTATTAATAAGCCCTTTTCACCTTAAATATATCTAATTATATCTCATTTATAAATCCATATGTGCATATTGTTGGGTGTATAAATATGTATAAATTTCTCTTCAATTGAATATATATGCATACTTAGCTTAAACCTTTCAGCTTTTGTCTGTATTGCAAAACCAGAGTTTCTTTCTTATTTTTATCAACGTTTTTCTTGTTGCATAATGCAATTGTGTGTGTGTGTGTGTGTGTGTATATATATATATATACACGCAATTGCATTATACATCTAAGACAGTTGGTCACAATTTATCTACTGTCTTATATACAATGCCTCTTTCTTTGGCCGTACAGACTACCTACCAATTATTCTTAATGATTATTCTAATTAACATACTTTCTCTATAACCTATTCACAGGTAATTCCTTTTAACATAGGGACAGAAATTAAGTTTTGAAAATTTTCTTTCCAATTTCTCCAGCTTTCATTATACATAATCCTGCTAACAAAACAGTTCAGTTTAATTATCCACTTTGATGTATTTATAAATTGATTTAAAAATAATTTTTTTCAAGTAATCAGATTCCAAGATGTTTATATGTAATGTAATCAGCATAAACTTACATTGCTGATTGAACCCTCTTAAAGGAATTTTCAAAAAAAAAATTTTTTTAGTCATAATAAGGAGTGAATATTCAAATCTACAACCCTTTAGCTCCATGTGCATCATGTACGTGCGTTACAAACATAACCAGCCAGACCGGCTTGAAAACTGAAAAAACCTATGTTGACAGTTTTTGCTGATGTTTTTTATGCCAAATTTTCTGCCATATAATGAGCACTAATGATGTGGCAAAGGATTTTCTAAGAAAAATAAATTAATACCATTTGTTATTCATATAATATATTTATTATACTAAATCTTGCATTAATAGATCAACTCTGTCTACAAATCAGTTTGACATTCAGCTTCAACTCTTAGTTTTTCAAGAATATTTTTGTATAGTATTTTATAAATATCTTCACTTTTTTATGTATTGTGGATATAAATCAACATTTCAGGAAAAATTTTCCACATATTCTTCATTTTTTTTTTCTTTCTTAGTTGCTGTACATTATCCAGCAATTATTTTTCATGACATTCATTCTCCTCAAATTTGGACAACTGAACCAAATTATCCCAAATCTCCAAACTCTAGCAAGATGTAAAAGAATTCTTTTCTTGGGATTTAGTAATAAACAACCAGAATGGCTCTGGGCAGTAGCTCCCTCTCTCTCTCGCCCCCTAACCCCACATACATAACCCACCTGTGAGGGTCCCACCTGCCCCAAAGCTAGCTGCTGCTTATATATGGGCAACTTGCTAGGAGACCCGAGCATCAAGAGGTTTCCTGTTCATTCAAAATAACAATGAAATTGCAAAACACCTTAGAGAGACGGAATAATTTTAGTTTTTGGATATCTATAGAATCTTTTTTGTGTTTCATTTGGCCTAGTCTGTTTGTTTTTTTAGGGTTTTTTTTTTTTTTTTTTTTTTTTTTTGTTCTTCTCTCCTGCGGTAAGGAGTTGGGTCAGTCCGTTTATTTAAAGCCCTTACACATCTCTAGTCTATTGTTGTCACTGAAACCCCCACCCAGCACTTCCTTATGCTAAAACTTTACTCCAATCCCTCCACCCTACCATTTTGACTCCTTCCCGTACGACTTCCATCATCTCTCACTTTATTTTCTGCCATGCAAATAAAAAAAAATATCCACCATGTTGCCACTATTCACCGACAAAAGTTTTTCAATTTACTCAGTTGTTTCGCAAAATAATTGATACATGCCAACAGAAGTCCCTGAGGTGATGGCTAGGAACTAATTCTCCAAGCCTACTTTTGTACAGATTTGCTTCTGATGGCGAGTTGTTTTTACTTCTTTTAATATTTTTCCCATCCTTATTTGCTAATATGTATGTTCATCTGGCTCCATAAGGCTTCAGGTTATATGTATATATATATCTCCTCATATGTTATCTATATGAGAGAAAAAAAAAAAAAGAAAAAAGAAGAGTAAGTTGGAGACAGGGAGTAAGACATTCTGAGGAACATGCATATAGATTATCTGAATAACAAAAGTAGAGGGAAAATTGAGTATTTCAAGGTATTATTTTGTACCTTCATCAGCCTCAATAAAAAGATAGAGGTTGAATTCAAAAGATAGGCAAAAAATTCAAAACTTGTGAAAATATTTTTTATGCATAGGTATGTTATGTGCATAATCAATGCTGGTTATTTGTGTACATATATATCTCCAAAAATCTCCATCAGACAAACATTTGAAGCATAAAGATTGTAACATCCTCTGAAAAGCATATCAATAGATAATCAATATTTAATTACCAGCAAGTGTTGTTCATTTTTTTTTTTTAATTTATCATTATTAGAGACTAATACAGATATTTTATCACTCTTTTAAAAAACATATAGCAAAAGGTGAATATCTTCTTTGAGGTTATGATTTTTATTATAATTGCAAGAATATAACGTAAAGTTAGTCTTTAAAAAAAAAGATATAATAATTTTAGGTACTCAGAGGGACTTTCTAAGTGATTTCACTCCATGATTACATAATTTGACTACAATTACAACATTTTTCAAGTTTTGATGTGTTGACAGATAAGGAATTCAATACTTAAAAATCTTTCAAAAATAGAGTTCACCTTTTGAGAAATTTGAATCAAAGAAAATCAGATTGGATTGTACGAAGATATTTTTACTTATTTTGGAAATATAGTGAAAAATGCATTTATTTCCCCAAGTGGGGTTGTAACTGAAGTTCCAAGGTCAACTTTGATCTTACATAATTTAATGTGATTTAAACCTCCCGCTACCAAAAAGCGCGTCCGGTATTGGCTGGCTTTTGATGGATATGGATGACTGGAATGGGCAGATATAGCATGTTGAACAAGGTAGCAAGCATGGAAAGATAATCAGTTACCAGCTACCATATACAAATATGACATCTGTGATTGAAACTAGAATAATGAAAATTCTTTTTTTTCTTTTTTTTTTTTTTAAAAAGCATCACAGGAAATATTCTATTTAGGGGACATTTGTTTCTTCCGCTTCAGAGTCAATTAGAAAAAAAATGGGTCACAGGATCGAATAAAATTCTAACTGTTAATTTCTGTAGGATGTTATCTCCATATAAATATGATATGGTTGGAGTCACTAGGATATGTGTTGAGTTTTTGTAAGAATTAAAGCTGCAGAGGTAATCTTGAAAAGAAAAAATTCCAAAAAATTTACTCACAATATACCCTTCTCATTGGAAAATTTATTCAAAATTGGATATATGCTTGAATTTTTATTGAAATCAACCCATTAGCAAATTTTTTATGGAATTTTGAAATGTGTAGAAGAATCGGGCTCAAATTTCCTAATGCAATTTCCAGTAGTATGCCAGGTTACAAATGTAAGTTTTCAAACTCAGTTATCTCCTGTTTCATATTGTCTACGGGAAAACGTTTTGGCTGATAATTTTCTGCAATCTTTTTCTATTGATAAAAACAAAGATAACTACAATATACTTGATAGATTTCAAGTTACATATGTTTTAATCGACGCATATCTCTTTGTCAAAATTCCATAGGAGTGCCTACATTGTTTATTCACATCATCCTCTAAACATTATTTCAATAATACTATACATATGATAGTCATGTTCTGTCAGTAATACTTGCCCTTAATTGACCACCAAAAATACCTTTCTTGTTGATTTTCAAGGCATAACATGCAGACCGTTTGCTAAAATTCAAATGCCACTTCTACTTCCACTAATATTACTATGGTGATTTTCATTTGTTCATAGCTCTATGGATGAATTTTAACTTCTCACACCAATACCAACATTAACCAAGAATGGGCTTCTAAGAATAAATCTATGTGGTGCCAAACTATACCCTTTTTACTCCCTACACAAACTCTTTCTGTAGTTGATGTTTTCCAGCAGAACAAATGCTCAACTCTTTGAATTCTGTAATCTAGAAAAATTTGCTATATCCTATGTACTTTGTTATGCCACTATGTATATGATTAAATAAAAGTTTTCACTTGTTCGTTTAATAAATCTCATCACAGGCTATATAAACATCTGGTATTTATAAAATTTGGTCATAATGTATAGTCCTTAACGAGTAGCACATTATCAAGTATATATTCTGTATTTGTATGCAAGATTTCTATTCGTATTCTACCTTCATAAAAACAAAAAGTGGGAGCTAATTCATTACCATTCTCCCTTAGATAGATCATGTTTATGAAAATTAACCTTAAGGCATTGGGCGTACTTTTTAAAATTCATGATTAGCAAACTAATCTCCTGATGACTTTACTAAATAAGAGTTAAGAGACATGGATGCATTTTTTTCCTCCAAGGGTCTGTTTGGCACAGACTTGAAATAGAAGTTTGATACAAATGATATTCAGTACTATATAAACCCATGCAGATATTGCTGTGATAGAAATCATACAATATCTGTTCAGAAAGTATCAAGTCATATCTTGAGAACCAGTTGTGCAGCATTGATTTAATGTGCCAACCAATTAGAGTAGACCTTACTGTGCATGCATGGACAGACCCTCTCTCATAGGGTTACTCAGTTGGTAGTGAGATGCCATCAAGTGAGTTTGCATACTGTATGGCTGTTCACATTCACCATGACACAACAAGCAGATTATTTTTGTCTTGTGCATTTTTTCGGCAAAACATTGTATCACGTTGGTCTGTTGCCCCCCACCCCCAGATTTGGCCCCCTGCAACTTTTGGCTTTTTCCAAAGCCAAAATCATCTTTTGAAGATAGATTTCTATCTGTGGACAAGATTGAGGAGAACAAGATGGGGACTTTGCAGTCTTTTTCTATAAGTCCAAGGGACATAGATGTGTATATGTCTCAACAGGAGTACCTTGGAGGCGACTAAGGCACCTTTGCCTAGGGTAGGTAGGCCATTTCTTTGTTAATAGAAAATGGCTGTATACTTTATGGACAGACCTCATATTTAACTATTATCGTTGAGTGTACACCCTAATCTCAAAACTTGGTTTTACTGGCAAGGTTTTTGACAATTGATGTTCAAAAACTACTTTTTTTTTTTTTTTTTTTTTTCTTCAAGTTGTCTAGAGCATGCTCATGGGTGTATGCATGTGTTGTAATTAGCGTGCAGCAACCTTTTATTTCTGAACACACTTGCATTTATGGTTGAAAAATATTTATCTGATTTACAGACCTGCTGTTGGTATGTTAACAAACTCTCCTTATTCTTTTACATCTCTCTGCATCCCAAACATTCTTTCTATCGTCCCATGTTTGTTTGTTTTTCGCTTTTTTTTGTTTTTTTGTTTATCTTTTTTTTATCTTCTGGACTCCTACTTTACCCATTCAGACCATCCCTGTTTCCAAGACTTCTTCCTGTGAAGAATGGAGTTGGGACAGGTAAGCAGTTGGGGACAGAATGAGATAGCAAGCTGGGGGGGGGGGGGTTGTGTGTGCGTCTGTAGCCTTGTTGTTAGCTGGCAGGCTGGCCGTAGGCTATTCTTTAACGGTGATGTTGATGACCATTGGCTGAAATCAATTTCCCCACTGTCCATATTGAAATGAATTACTGCCCGTCCGCCCAGGGTCTACCCAGACAAGCAATGTCCACTTAAGAGCAGGATAGAGTAAGGAAATAAAAACTAGCATCTTCATATGAAAATCAAATAATTACCCAGGGAAACATGCTTTAATGGCCAAAAAGCGAAAAGACTTTTTTTTATACATTTATTGGGAACAGAAATGACATTCTGTTCTGTGGACAGCCATGTTCTTCATATGATCAAATGGTATGTTGATTATTAGATGATAAGATTGGAAGAAATTTCTTGCTATTCTGCACAGATTAGGATAACACATACAAACGTGATCAAGAGTTATATACACTCTGGGCATCTTGGATGTTACAAACACTACTCTAACCTTATGGAATATTGGTTAGAAATTTTTTTTTTTTTTTTCCCTTTTTCCAAGTGATTATATAGTAACAAGTGTTTCCAACTTGAGTGGAGAGAATTTGAGTTCTCTGTCTGTGGTTTCATCTTGTTACTCTTGCAAGTGCTATTTTTAATGTTGTTAATTTAGAAAAGTAGTGGGTTATATTGGGTTGAAAATTTTCAATTCAAAAGGTAACAATTTGTTGAGTTTTTTTTTTTTTGTTTTTTATCATAACTAAAATGAAAATACTATTTCAAGTTCAAGGAAGTAATTTTTGATGGTTCAGCACCATTTTCTTCTACGAATACCAAACATTAATTTTTCCAAAGACTGTCCATAACTGGCTTAGTTCTCGATGAATTTCATGGAAGGGTGGGCAATAGGCTATGTAAGACAACCTGAAATTTGGGAGCAGATCCATGCACTATTCCCCTAGCTAACTGTCACCAAGATTCCTACATCTTTCACTTTGAATAAATTTTTTAAAAGATTTTATGGCAGGGTAGGCAAGAGTATGTGTGAGAATTCCTGAAATTTTTGAGTGGATCCATGCACAATTACTTCCCCTGCATTCTAACTATCTGTTGGTACCACACAATATCTCGAAAATTATCTCCGTTATAGAACTCCTCTAAAAAGACTGTTGCCAGATGCTTCCACAAAATGTCATTGAAATTCATTAAGATAGATACAGTGTGATCAGACAAGCAAACATGGTTGAAACTTCACCTCAGTCTAATTTGGCTGGCAGAGGTAAAAAATACTTTTAAAATGACATTGAAAGACATGAAATTTTCTTTCTTTTTTACTAACCAAAAACATATTTTATATACATTTTTTGCATATTAAATCACTGTCTCCCCACAAATGGCCTACCTTACCTACCGGCCAAGTGTTCTCCTCATAGTTGGGCAATAACGCAGCTCTACTTCTCCACCCTAATCAGCCTGCTGCTGGCTGGGAGAAATGTCTGCTCACAGTGTCTTTCTGCAATTGCCTATTACAATTCTAATCTCTCTCCTGCTAACGCTGTCATCATGTCATCTTTGTTTGAAGAGTCAACCATTAAGAGAGAACTACTTTCAAGCTGTTGGCGGATGGGCCAGACAAATCAAAACTTTCTGTAAGGGGGTCTGATTGGCCAAAAGACCCACAACTAATTCCACCTAAAACTACCATTTATTTTCTTTTGTTTAGTATATAAATACACGCACACTCATTTCACTACATATCTCTTTGCTTGTGCATGTGTCCAGGTGCTCCTCAACACAATTTTTTGGAGCTATAACCTTGAAATTTTGCATGAGAATGCCACTAGGCACCATAAAAACCTTTCTTTTTTTATTTCTTCGAAAAAGTACTTTTTTTGGTCTCTATGGTCATTTTGGGACCAACAATGCTCAAATACTGTGCTGGTATTTTTCTAGATAATTTCGGATAAAAATTTTATTGGTGTTTTTTTTTTTTTTTTTTTTTTTTTAGATAATTTCAGATGATTTGTTCTGGTACACGCGTGGGCTAGAGTCATTCATTTATGCGAGGTGCAAATATCTGCATTTACTTCTGTTTTTTTCTTTAATGATCATCTAAACTCCATAGTAAAATTATTCCTCCTCCCACTGACTGTATGAGAGTACTAAGTACGAAGCTCTTTGGATATAATTAAAAGAATTACAGCAAAAATTGTGGTGCCAATAAAATGATTATATTCCAATCAAAATAACAATGGTTCTAATATGAACATTAAGCATTTTGTCAAATCTTAATCATCTACGGGTCAATTTTTTTTTTTTTTTCAATCTCTATTAAATGTTGTCAGAAACTCTGTGATGAAGCATTATCATGTACCACTGTGAACAAAGTTGTAAAGAGCTATATATATTCAGTCATGTCTTTTCATTTGTCTGTCCATGCAATGTCCATGAAAGTACAGAATGAATTTCCATGAAATTTTGTGGAAGGATGGTAAATGGAATAAGAAAGACGTGGTAAAATCCAGGATTTCTTTTCTGATTGAGATATATTTTTCCTTTTTTTTCTTCTTCTTTGATCACACTTGCATATTAGGTTGAAAAAAGGAAAAATAATTGTAGTTAACTTGAATTTATTTTACTGACATCATTCAGTTGTATCAAAGCAGCAATTTCAAATGAAACTCTACTGGAATGTTCGTTTATTTCAAGTAACAACATCCCACGATATAACACGTGAGCAGTTAACGCCAAGTATCTTAAAATTGCTAAGAAACTCGGATGTATTACATCTATAAACTAATCAATTACATTTATGCATACACTGATGACTGTCTGGAAAGTTTTCAATAAATAATTTCTATAAAATTCAGTGATTGGGGGATGGCAAAAGACCATGGAAGAACTGGTTGAATTCTTGAGCGGATCCTTGCACAATTACTTCTCCATGTTGTAATATGTCCAACTCACTTAATATCACCAAAATTTCATTTTTCCACACTATGTCTCCGAAAGTATTGTATTGATAAATAAAAAAATTGATATAAGTCATTAATAAATTCAATGATATTTCATGGTAGGACGGACAATGAGCTATGGAAGAACTGATTAAATTTTATTTGGGGGGGGGGGGTAATACACAATTACTCTCTCTGACAATGGCATTGGTATGTGCTCTCCGAGTGCCTTCTAGTTAGTCTATGAATTATCAAAACTAGTCTAAATAATCTATGGAATGATGATACCGACCCATTGGTATATCATTGCGCTAATAAGTAGTTTCATTCCTTTCACCCCTCAATCGTCAATCCTAACCAAATAGCCTCTCTTCTCAGCTTCAACATTTTCCCAAGTTTTGTTTGAGCACACTGCAAAGCCTGTCTAAAAAGAATCCCCTGTGTTCGTTTGCATCGGATCCACCTTAACTTTTTCCAAATATTCTGCTCTGTTGATAGTAAATTGGATAAATACAAGTACAATGCTGATTATTTGGATACTTTATTCTACGTTATTGTTTTTTTTTTTTACATCTCAACTCCTGGAATATACACACTGCTACCCAAAAGTTCAGAAAATTAAGGCACAATGTTTCCTCAAATAAAGAAAGGAATTGATAGAAAATGTAGTCCTCTATCTCCTGATCAAGTGATTTTGTGAGATGTGTGAAATCTGGGTAACTTAATAGATGATCAATCTGTTCAAATTCTCTGAGCTTTGAGTAGCACCTTTTACATTGTCTTATTGTAATACAACTGTTTATAATTCCGGATTCACTTTTAAAAAGTTACAATCCATCATAACTTCTGATGTCATGAGTTTGTTTTGTTTTTTTTATAATTCCCCACAAGAGAACATACATTATAATGTGCTCTTCTTGAGAGTAAAGATTCTCAATCTGTTAGGATTTTTACATGGTATTTTTCTGTCCTCTTTTGTTTTCCCTTACTCTCTTTGTTACCCCTTAACTTTTCCTTCAGGTCCTCCCACTTCTCTTTCTTTTCTTTTATACTCTTTCTCTTTTTATGCTCACTCTTTCTATCTCTTATGAATTTTTTCTTCTCTTGCCTTCTCTTATCCTTTCTTCTGTACACACTCTTTGCCCGTCTCTCCAATGCCCTATCCTTATTTTCCATTTGCACAAACCCACTCCAACCCCCTTTAGTGTATACACAAACAATCCATAATAGAGAAATCCGAGGTGTCATATTTCAAACCCATTGTACATAAGAGTGAGTTGAGCAGATGAATTTGGTTGCTATATTGACAGGATTACTGATGGGTTTCCGACTCTTCTCCCTATTGCATCTTATATTCTCCATCCTCCTTCAATATCTAACTCCCCTCTGCTGACATGCTCACTCATTCTTATCATTATCATTAACTTCATCAAGGACATCTATTCTCCTTCCTCCTCCCCATCTACCCTGGACTGCCCTTGTCTCAGGCACATACCTCCATCTGTCAACCTACTTCTCTCTTGCCCATCCCACCGTGGATGGTTTTGTTGTTCTTAATTTTGTCAAGAAAGGAGGAGTAGAAGTGCAAAAGACAAAAGAAAATAATTGCAAGCTCATTTATTTTATATTTTTCCTTGTTTTCATTATTTGTATACAATTTCATCTCTTATTTCTTTACACAAACACACACACACACACATATATATATGTATATATATAATCTTATTTATTTATTTATTTCTCTTTATCAGCATTTCTCATTTTTCACTTTCCTCTCTTTCCAACATCATCCAAAATTCAGCACTCCACCTTACCATTCTTGATATTTTTTTTGTGAAAAAGTACCGAGAGAAAACAACAGCAACAATAGAATGTTAATATTTAAGAACAGGCAAAAAGAAATTAAACACAAACCTAATTAATCAAAATAATTTTTGTGCCAAAAAGAAGTAAAGATAGTTCTAGATATTCTTCTTTTATAGACAAAATAAATAAGAATTACAAATGTGTAACTAAGGAAAGAAAAATAATTATACCTGACGAAAAAATCACCCATCTTTGCATTTCCATGCATAAATCTATTGTACACTTGATATTCCGAGCTTAGAAAGAATGGAAAAGGGTAAACTTTTCTTCTCTTTGCCTTTGTTTCTTTGTTTGGCAGGAGGCACTGTGTTTCAGAGGACATTAATTTGGTCTCTCATCATCACTATACATTTTACTTTTTAAATCTAAGCCTTTCCATTGTCATGAATTATCGTTGATAGTTTGTTCTGTATATTCTCACTACTAAATACTTCATCAGGACCTATAACTGAAGAATTAGATTGGTGATTAGTTCAAAACATTCACTTTTGATTAATAGATTCAACTTGAAAATTAAAGAAACCTATGGGTGGTAGTTTTAGTTGATGGTTTCTACTATAGAGAGATTTTGGCAACAGCATCTTTGTTTTACTGATAAAGAACAAGAGAATAGTTGGCTTCATCTTTTATTCTTTTTCTATTCTAAATGAAAATGTTACTTGATGCAAAGTGATCCTATAATGAATACTTAGTTTTTCCAATTTTTGACTAGTATTTCTTTCATCTTAATTTTAGTTGCTTTTCATTGCAACAACTCTGACCCTCAGCCAATAGCACTATTTGAGCTACTTGAGCTTTTACGGTTTTACAAATCAAATCTAACCTTTAAACTTACCCTCTATTCTTTTTTTCTTGATCACTCAGTACCATTGTATCAATAGTAATAATGTATCTTGATTTATTTGTTTGTTTGGGTTTTTTTATTAGACGAACATTATCAATTTTTGTCTAGGATTTCTTTCATCCTGATTTTAGTTCCTTTTCATTACAACTACTCTGTTTGGGTGTCAACAGTGGTGTGTAAACAGTGATTAGAAATAAAGATAAGAAATAATTTGTTTTTAGGTTTAACTTTCAGGAAAGACTTTTAGCCACTAAGTATCAATAACCACACAGATACTATACTCTAATACTAAGCCGAGGGTCATAGAGTGACAATATCTTTAACTTGAATTCTTGTAAAAGTGTAACATCTTTAGCCACAAATCGAATATGTGCATAAGTACATGTTTCTACTGCTATCCAAATGTAGAACATTCCTATAAATACTTCCCTAAACCAAAATACCATAAAGCAAAGAATGGATTACTATTGATTTTAGTAGGAAAATATTTTTGAGCATTCCCTAACTCAAAATTATAATGATGGTATGTTAGGCTGAATCATCTGAAGTAAGGAAAGTAGAAGGTACAGGTGACTGGGGTGCGCACAATTCCTCTCATAATGGCTTGAGAAAAAAAAGGAGTGCAGGAAGTGACATCAAGTGAAAACCTTTATTAGTCTCTCGTACAGTCATGGATTCATGCCTCTGGTGATAGGAAAAACGTATTCCTCTATTTTGTCTGCAGTTGAGCGAAGAGGCAATCATTTATAATATTGATTCAGTCATTTGATAGGGGAAATTTGTTACATCGTGTATAAAGTTATCAATAGATTAAAAAAAAGATATTGAAAGAAAGTAGAATGAAAAACTATAAATGAGAAATAAGAATAAGAGGGTTTGAATTTCACTTGTGAATAAGATAAAGCACACGTATTGTGGATTATGACATTAATTCAAAATCAAGTCTTGTAATGCATTCGTGGCCCAGTGTATGGAACAATCATATTCAGAACCTGCATCTCAAAGTTGATGTGTAAAAGATTTCATGACAGCCAATTTGTCACTTGTATAGATTGGTAACTCAGCTGTCCACTCTCAGCCTCAAGATTCATAAGAGACAATAAAAGGATGGTTGGCTATATAAACGGCCATTCAAGAGGAAACAATACTACAAATCCAATCCAATTGTTGCTATGCTAGAAAAAAAAATTCTCGTGCTCTTCCCCCTCTCTCTCAATTTATTAATTACAAAATTAATTTGAAAACTAAAGAAAGGATAATTTTTTAAGTATTTTTTTTTTACATTTTTTTCTTGTCTTGTCTTTTGCCTGTTTGCTACATTATCTGCCTTTCCTTTTTTGTATGTGTGTATGCCACTGCTTAGTGTCTACCTCTCTCTTCTTTTTACTTCTTTTCTTCCTTCTTTCTTTTTTCAATGGCATCATTTATAATTGATACTGATTGAATTCCCTCTTTTTTACTTCCTTGTCATTTTCGTGTACTGCTCCTTAACTTTCTCCTTTTTTTTTCTTTTCCTCGTCTCCTCTTTCTTTCTTTTTTCCTTTTGTTTTCCTTTTCTTCTTCCTCTCTCTTACTTCCACATTTATTTTGCAATTCATCTCATCTATTTCTTATTTTCTCTCCTTTCTCGCTCTCCTCTCTATTGTGCCCCCCCCCCCCAATCATCTGTTCTTCTCTGACTGCCATGTGCACTACTGATTGAATGGAAGAGAGAGACATGTCACATGGCAGCAAGGATATTGGCCTTTAATTAACAGTTTTGATGAAATCTTGCATCGTCTCCAGGAATCTCTATTTCCAACTTGGCTTATTTAGCATCTCATTTCCTTGTGTCCAGCTATTTAGAATGGCAGGGAAGAAATGACCAACTGGCTGACAGGCTGCTTGGTTAGTTGGTCACGTAACTCTCATGTGCTCGGCCATAATTTCTTCAAATGCTCCTTCTGATAAATATCAACTGTATCTATAGAAAAGCACATAATGCGTTTGCTCTTATGGTATACGTAATGCAGAATCGGTGTTATATAATGTTATGAATAAAGAAACAAACAGAATTTATTTCGGCAAATTAATTTCAATCTATAAGTTGGAAACCAAAATATAATCTTTTTGCTAATAGTCAAACTAATTTATATACTTATGCGAGTAAAATAAAAAGTAATTTGTAAAAAGAAATATCGATGCAAAATTTCTTGAAAAATTCACGAGTTTCAGACATTTAGAAAATGTTTAATCAGTGCTGCATAAAATCAAATAATAGAAGAATTTTACTTCTATGAGTTAAAGTTCAAAACTTGGAGGCAAAAATTTCAATTTTAATACAAGCTGCTCACCTGTTTTGCCAACAAGAGAAACCAAATTAATGATGGCTTTGCTCATGGTTGGACAAATATTGTTTGTCATTAAGTTTAACTACCTGGAATATTTCTTAATACAACACTATTTTGAATGCACATAAACACATACACACATTTACTGTATATCTGATTGTGTGTACACCCAGCTGAAAAATCTGATTTATGAAACAAATTTTATCATTTTCTTTTCATTTTTTTTCATTTTTTTTTTTTGTTTTTTTTTCAATATGAGATAATTAGATTTTAGTTATTTGTAGTGATTTTGATTGCAAAATTTCAAACAGAATAAATTATTAGAATTACGTTTAAATGTCTTCAACCTTTTTTTTTGTCTAGGAAAATAAAATTGTGATTTTTGCATCTAGTTGAGTCTTTTTTCAAAAAACAATTCCTGAATTACTTGATGCAATCTGTAAGTAAACCAACTTTTGTTCAAACATTCTAGTCTTTTCTTCCCATTTTTGATGTTGGCACACTTCGAATGATTCATTCTACAGACTTCTACAGCTGTAATACATAATATCTGTAAGGATGAAGTTACATATTAAACCTGAAGAAGGCTGTAGAAAGAATCATGAGTCATCATCAAAGCTGGGAAGAAGAGATAGAATGTAAGTAGGTATATTAATGACTCTTCTCTTCCCACAAAATAAATTGCACATGAAAAAAAGTCCTCACAGAAAAAAGCCTGGATTGAAAATAAATTTAGATGAGACCCCTCATGATTTCAGATTGATATTTCAGAAACCAAAAGCTCTGTTATCAACCATTCTTTTTACAGTAGGTATTTTGGCAAATAAGTTTAACAATTTTTAATGGATTGCAATAGAAGGGGAATAAGTCATATTCTGAGAATGGTTCCATGAAAAAGACCACACCAAAATTATTTTTCTTCTTTATAGTTTTTACTAAAAAACAAAATAATCATCTGGAATTAATGCAATAGTGAGATTTTATGCTTGACCTTTGTTCTTCTATCAGATGGCGTACAATGAATTTATCTTAAGTTCTGGTTCAAAACACTATAAATGGATGAATTCAAGGTACACAATCTGGCAAGGAGCAAAAAACACGTGTTTAATTTCATTTGCTTTAATTTCTGATCAATATTTTGTTTAATTATACTTTTTTATAAAAAATATAATTTTTGGAGACTGCATTTATTACCGATTCATAAATCTTTCATCTACAAACCTTTTACGTTTCGTTGAACACACTAGACAGGATATCTCATCAAATGAAATTAACCTTGGTGAAGGGTCTAATTACCCTTAATCAGTTATTAAGTGACCTTTACTGATCTGAGATTTTCATTACCTCATAAAAAATAGAAAACTGGTTTAACATATTTGACCAAATACCTACTTAAAAAGAATGATTTTGTAATTGGAGCTTTTGGTTTCTGAAATATCAATCTGAATTATAAGTTGTGCTTTCTCTAAACGTAACAAAAATCATTTTCCATGTGGGCTTTTTTCCTGTGCATATTTATGACTGCGGGCTTTTTTTCTGTGGGGAATTTTCATGTGGGCTTTTATCATGTGAGTATTCTTCAATGAACCACTCATATGTCCCTCCTGCAAAGTGGGTGCAGTGGAAGAGTGATGGATGGGATATGCATAGGAGCAGAATAGACTAAGGGTCAGAGGTGTGCAAGCAAGATAAATAGAAGCATACAAAAAAGGAAAAGTGTGCAGTGGGTGGAGGGGCTTCCTACATGATTGCTAAGGGCAGGCTTGAGCTTATATGATTTTAAAAAAAGGAGAGAATGAATAAATAAATAAATAAAAAAACATTGATGATTTATGGGCAGTAGAGATTGACCAGACACAGTGACCGACGCATCTGAAATAGATCAAACAAGGTGCGGACTGATGAAACAAAAAGTATTGGTTATTATTTGATCCATCATCTCCTCCTGAATGGACAAAATAGAGAAATATTGGTGGAAGGGTTGGAGTTGGGGGTGGAGGGGAGACAGTCAAAGATATCATCCAAAGAACTTTTTCTTGTTCTTCTAAAGACCCAGAGAAAATTGAGATTATCTCAATTTTCTTTGTGCCTTTTATTCTACATGACTCTATTGCAGTCTATGCATTATTGGAAAACCGAAGAGGAGAGTATTAGGTAAGGGAATAATTTAGAACCATGTTTTTATACTTGGAGAAAATAGCTGTGTGGTTTTGTTCGATTCCCAGAGTTTTGATTTTTTTATTTACCTTGAAAGTTCAAAATTCAACCATTTCTCTGACTGTTTACAAGATACCCCGCAGTAAAGACTAAACAATTTCATCCAAGTAAGACTCGTGTCTGAGTGCTATTTTCATTACCATTTTATTTAAATACGCTCTTTATTCTTTTTATTCTACTTCCAATGAATTTGATCTCTTTACAACGATTTTACTGGTATTTATGTATTATGCTTTAGGGTCATAGTAAAATATGAGACAATGCCAAGATACGTTTTTTTTTTTACCAGTGAAAATTGCACTAATCAATAAATAACCCTAGCCCTAACCCTAAATTATTTAATTAATCACCACAATCCTCTGTATAAAAGATTTGGTTAATTACATTGTCAATGCTCTTGTATTTTACTAAGACCATTCTGCTTTATACACTTAGCTTCTACCCAGCATAGTCTCTACCACCTGCTTTGAATGATACCTTGTTCTTTTGTTTTCTGCTTATTTTGTTTTTCATATTATTTGATAAATATGGTATAGGTATTAAAAAAAAAACTATCAATGTGTAGTATAGTGTACTTACTACCCTATGAGTACTACCACTGCTAACGTCATCCTCCTACTACCTTTCTATCACACAATGGAAAGTATATAAAATGACTAGAGTGTAAAAACTAGAGTGTATGATATACCTGAGATCAACTGAGAGATTCTCAAGTCTGTCATCAACAACTACAACATTGTCACTCTCCTTGTCACTGACAAACTCAACCATTGAATGTTCCAAGTGTAACAGTTCAATTTACCACTTACAAGTCTTGGAAAACATCAGAAAGTTCAAACATCATTTAGTGACAAGGAATTAACTTGTAGTATCCAGAAGTATAACAACTTTTGGAACTTGACAGCTGATGATTGTGGATACAAAATCTGGCCACAGATATGATATTTGGATAAAGAACTATTGTCAGAGACTTACAAGTGATACTGATTCAACCATAGGCCACCAGGATTCGCTAGCATATCGATAACTAGAAAAACTTTGATGAAACATTTATTTCTTTCCATTTATCAATTTATCTAATTTGATTGACCATTTTTCTATAGTCACCCTATAATAATTTGTTTATGTAACCCTGTGATACAGCAAGTGGGATTCATAAACAGGTCATTTCAAAACTTCCATTAATTGTGATGATATATATATATATGTATGTATGTATGTATGTTTGTTAGTAAATTGTAGCAATCAGAAAAAAATGAAACCATTAATGCCATCAGCGTTTGATCACAATATATGTAGGCAAGGTTTTAACTTTCCTTTTCACTCTCCTCTGACTGTACCACCACTCCACCATGCTTTTCTTTTGATTCAGTCAATTTCTGCATTAATCGTCTAAATACTACTGATAGTAAAAATTTGTTGATAAACAGCAATCTTTTCAATTTTAGATATGAAAATTGAGAGTTTTGGCACTCAATCTGTATGTTGTGCAATGAAAATGTGGAATAAAGTAGTAGTCAATGCTCAATAATTGAAGCAAGTATTAGTGACAGAATAGAATTATTATATGTGCAATTCAACTTTCAAAATTTCTTACATTTTATAGTCAAGTTGTATGATTTGCTGTGCATGCATCCATTGTTAATGATCTTAAAATTAAGGCTACCTTTGCTAAAAATACATCTCTCATAAACAGGACTTAATGATTACTGATGTCCGTTTACTATGAATCATATAAGAGAATGCTATTACTTAAAAATTCTTTTTACGAAATGCTCATTCCTTACGATATAACAAACCACTATTGTAATTTGTCTCCGTTTAATTTATGTTTAAAAAGACTGAATGGAAAAAAAGTACTGTTGAATGAAAAATAGCTCACATATACTCATAATAAATAACTGGTTGGTTATTAAACCATTGTAGATATCAAACTACTATTTCAATATGCATCTCAAGATATGCAGTCAATACTGTTGAGTGATCGGCGGCTCTGAACAACTCAATGTATTTAGTGTATTGGAAGAGAACAGTTCTAATATAAGGAAAAGGGCTAAGATAAGGAATGATTCTAGTATAAAAAAAGAGGCTCTCACAATGCCAGAAAATTGCTATGGATAGTCTGTCTTTTTAATGAAATAAGACAGAACTATTGTGAAAAATCACCTTGGCCATTATTTCTTTCCTGGAGAGCAATCTCTACTCTACTAGTGTTGCCTAGACAAAACATTTATCTTATAAGGCTTCGAACAGCAATAATTTTACTTCAGATGCACCCATTTCTTTCTTTCTTTTTTTGTCAGCCATCATAGTCCTATTTTAATATATACTACCATCTTATTGCACGTTTCTTACATACCAATTCTCAAATATTAGTTACAGCCAACAACCTCAAATGATCGAAATAGGCTATTTAAAGATGGAGGTAGGGTCTAAAGGAAGTGGACTACATCGCAAATGTACTCAAAGCCAATAAAGAAGTCCATCGAAGCTAAGGGCTTCCAGAGATACATCATTTTTTCTCCCATGATCCTCTGCTTCTCCGTTTTGTCATGCTCGGCTGCAGTTTGCGAGGGGCTCTTTTACTGGCTGCCATGTCACAGCAACCTGACCTCATGATTTGTTGCTGCCTCTTTTTGGATAGCATTCCTTCTTGATTATTGGTCAGAGAAATTGCAGGAAGGAAGGAATGAATGAAAGAAAAAGGAAATGAATAAGGGATTTCATTTTACCACCAGCTTTGCTTGTTACTGCAGAGCTCTGATAATAGGCTTGGCAAAAAAACAAGGAAATTTTAAGAGGTCAACATTTTTCAATGAACACAAATCACTTGATTTTGTTTCCTTAATTCGGACAAGAGATATTTTTCTGGTTTTTATGCCTGTCATTTTGCTCACCTGATCTCACATTTTGAATGAAAGTGGATGAAAAAAAATATAGACAGAAATGCATGTTTTAAAACTTTCAAATCATCACTTTTCACAGTAGAAAAATTTATGACTTTGATTATATGATAACAATATCTTCCACTCTTGACTCTTCTTAAAAGTATAATTTTCTGTGTAACACAATTTTTCTGCATTGTGTTTCTTGGAAGTTTCACTGTGCATTATACAATATAGAAATTGAATACAAATTCATATATTTTCATAAGACAAATCAATAAATGCTATATTATTCCCAGCTTTACATTTTCAGATCATAAGGTACTGCATGAATCTCTGAAAGGCTGTGAATAAACTTCAGCTTTTAAGATACAAGTAAGACTATATCTGTTTAGTCTTGTGTACTTAAAAGGCAACAGAAAAACAGTATTGCTTGCATTTTAGATCATACAAAAGAAAATATGTTAACATACAGGAGATTAGAAAGGTGTACACTCGCTTGAATGTAGGCAAATATATACGGAAATACCTTGGATAGTGAGATTTTCATTGGTGACGGTTTTAATTTTGTGCGTTTAAGGTATTACTGTACAAATTAATGTAACTTAGTATAAGCTGAAAAAAAATACATATTAGATTATAAGACCTTGGAATGTATGGAAAATTTTGGAACGAATTAACCGCACTAATCAAGGTCTACTTGCACTCCTATTTTCTCTATATGTTCATATAAGTTGATAAATAAGCAATCTTGCTTAATATTTGACCCACGTAAATGTTAATACATTAAAAAAATCTTTCCTATTTTAGCATGAATGTATTTATCACAAACAAAAAAAAATTCATATCTCAAACAAAATTTATTTTTTTTGTTGGTTTTCTACAACTCTTCATATTTCGGGGAGGGGGGGTGTTGTTTTTTCCGATATTAAAGAATAATTTAGTAAAAGAATTTTTTCTTCTAATAAAAGACAAACAACCTGGTTATATTCATGAAAAATCCAAGATGCCCATATTTAGTGGAATTGTTCTCAAGACAGCAGCATTAGCGATGTACATGCAAACACACACAAGCCTTACTTTATCCCATCCTTATCTTTCTGTTTGCTTTAGTATAACAGAAACCAACAAATGAACAGACCAAAGCAGTGACAACAGCTTTGATATCATCAGTCATCACCTAGTGCTGTTTTCTGCAATCAATTGGTCTTTGGTAGAAGAACAGGTATGTTGTGTAGTTTTGATGATATACCTAAAATTCTAGTGGCAACACATAGGTAATACCCTCATCAGCCTCGCAATTAGAAGAAAGACTAAATTGGAATGTTAGGTAGTTTCTGATCATATTTTGTCCTCTCTAAACAGATAAGTGGGCTAATGACAAAGACACATACATATGTGGCCTGAAGGAACTTTGTGTTGGTAGCTTTTGTTAAGGAAGTAGGTATGGTTGAATTGATGGTCTCAGTAGGTCAGAAGGCTGGAGATAGACATTATTTAATGGCTTCAACTGAATTTTATTGCCAGTGCTTGAATATGTGATGTTCTTAACAGAATTAAAATGGCTAAAACATTGTTTTTTGGCAAGAGCTTTTTGTTTACTCTCGGCTACTTCCATCTATGATCATTTTCCGTGTGTTTCTCTCCATCTCTTTCACTTGCTCTTTACCTTCACTCTCTCTCTTCACCTTCGGTTTCCCCCACTCTCCACTTTCAGTCTGTGTGTGTGTATGTCTCTCTCTATCTCTCTTTCTCTCTCTTAGCTGCCATCATTTTTTTGTTTATCACCAACTTCATTCTTTCCTTCTCTTTCATTCTTGTCTATCTCTCAATTCTATCACTACTTTTGTTTTCTCCACCTTTCCATTTTCCTTCCTTTTCTTTTTTTTTTTTTTACCCCCTTTGCATAATTAACACTGGCAGCCGACAAAGCTATTTTATGGTGTTCCTAATTTTCTATCCTTTAGTAGTCTTAACAACACTCATACCTCCCCGTATTGTATTCCCATACACCACCTTATCTCTTTTTGCTCTCCCTCTTCAGTGCAATAACTTTCATTTAAAATACTGACAAACCAACCACAAACAATCCATAAATTTAGATTAAGATTTTATTTTCTAATCATTTTAATTCATTCATTATTATCCCTTAATCACTCTGCCGAATTCATCGCTCAGGACACTTTCTTGTCATGCTCATTCTCTGTCTTACTGTCATCACCTTTGTACCTAATTTTTCATCCCGGAGTTATCTAGTGGTCATCTTTGCAAACAGACATGTGTGGATACCAGTTACCATAACTTGTTTACCTACCCCCAAATCATGATTTTCATGGTATAATGTACAGGGTGATTTTTTTTTTTTTTTTTTTTTTTAAATATTGAATTTGTTTTTTTTTGTTTTTTTAAATTCTATTTTGAACAGATTTAACCAAAATCTCAGTTGAAAAAAAACAGCTCGTTTTTAATACAATCTATTAGTACACTTATTAGTAAAATTTTGTGAAACTTACTTCAATGGTTGTTTTTTTTCCTTGCTATGTATGAACAGAAAATGATACAAATTAGCAGTTGGTATTCTTAATTATTTTCTGTTTTTGTCATTTCTTAATTTCTATTTGAACAGATGAAATATTTTGCTAACGAATTAAGTACTTATACACCAACCTCACTCTCTCTCACAAGGAAATTTTCTTGTAGGGTTGGAAATGGGCAATGGTCAATAAGTTTGAGAATCCAATCACTTCTATGTACTATTACCTTCTCTGCATCCTAGCTATTTGTCCCCAAAATTCATTCCTCGGTAACTGCTCAGCCTATCAGAACCAAACTTGACATGGATACCAAGTATCACACGGAGATTACAAATATGAATTTCAAGGCCAATCCATTACAGCTACTTACCCTAAATGTCTATACCACACAATATCTCCAGAAGTTGAGAATTAGTTTCAATAAAGTTTCATTGAAAGGTGAGCAATGAGCTACAAAAGGTCGGGCAGATCTTGGAATCGTTTTTTGATTGAAATATATTTTTCCATTTTTTTTTTTTTTTTTTCTTTTTACTTTTGTTTTATGTATTCAATCATATTTGTCTGTACAATATTCTCAAAAATTCTCAACAAATTCAAAAGACCTTTTGTAGAGGGATAATGCATGGGCTTGAGAAAAGTTATTGAATTTTGAAGGAGAATCCAGAAATTATAAGTAAATCCTCTGGATCATAACTACTTGTGCACTGTTTTTATTGACAATAGGGTTGTCTGAGGTATGCGCTCTCTGAATGCTTGGCAGTTTTTAACGCATCTAGAAAGAGTAGACCTATTCTGGATTTTATATTTTCCATCTGATCCACTCAAAAAATGATAATTAAGCTGATATTTCATATTCGTCTATGCTGTTTCCACATGGTGAAATTTTACCATATAAAGTTTCTTCAAGATAGATCGATGGAAATATATTGTATTATTTGAAAATAAATCTTCAGACAAATAAATAAAAAGTTAACCATGTCAAGATATTTTGTAAATTAGCTGAGCTTGGGTTGCTGTTGAAGACTCAACTGCATGTCTACTTAATTATATAGATTTGAAAATTTGTTTTGAAAACAAAACGAATATGAAACAAAAGCACGTTGTATACCAATACACTTTCCCCTCAAATGGTTGCAAACATTTAAATCAATCACTTGTTAGACATGTTTTTGACCTGAAGAATTAAATTGTATGTGTAGAAAAAGAAAAAAAAAAACGCCTGGTGGAATATGTACTGAAGATTTTTCCAATGTTCCTCTGGGAAAAATAATTTTTTATTTTTGAGAACACAAGGTTCAAACATAGAAAAAAATCATCTGTTGAGCGTTCATATTGCTGAAATGTCACTTACAAAATTAACAGCATAAAAGTTGAAAAGTTCAACTACTCTGTCCATAACTCCAGAAGATGGATTTGTTTTGTGTTCATATATATATATATATATATATATATATATATATATGATCTCTATCGATCATGTAGACAATCTTAAGCAAATACATGAATATTTTCAAGAATAGAAAAAAATAAATCGAAAACAAATTCCTTGATCCACCCCAAAATTCACTCCCTTCTTGCTTACACTTCCTTACACAAAATTTTATAGAGAACCTTTTGAGATCTAATGTGGGTAAAAAGAAAGACACAAGGTAATACATATTCCCTTCCAACTTTATTACAGAGGTAATAATGATCTATTATTATCATTCAACCTTTTACAGATATTATTTCTAGCACAGTTATCACTACCAGCATCACTGAATTTGTTTAGCTCATGTAATGCTTTTTCCCTATGACAATCAAATCAGTGACATAATGTGTAGGTTATCATTGATGGATTATACACACATCTATTGTTACTGTGGAGGAACGTTTGTCATTATTAGCTGTAAGTTTGTTGATAATGTCTGGGCTCATCAGTGTGTAGTGAAATAGATGTCGGCAATGGCAATATTAGTTTAAACACTGGATTCAGAGTGAATGAAGAAAAGACAATAAAATAAAGAACAACGAAACCTAATGGTATAGACAAAAAGGTAACAAAAACATTTGATATAATACATCACGATTGGACATGAATTAATTCCCTGAAGAATGAAATCTAATGTTTTCATGTAAATCGATGAAACGTTGACAAAGCCAATGGTACAGAACCGTAGTATATAGTAATACAATAGAGAAACTTAAGAGACTTCCATAGTTCTTCAACTCAGAGTAAAGCATTTTTATGTTTGGCACAAAAGGTTTGCTATGCAAGCAACTAGAATTGATCAAGTTACTTCTTTATGTAGACATTTCTTGCAAGCAATGTCTGAAAAAGGTATTAAATTACAAAAGTGTAATTCAATCACATTAACCTCTGATACACTCCAAGTTAGCTTCACTAGACTAACAGTGGGTCAGAAGCGAATGTTGAATATCTCTGTACATCCCCCATATGTTTACAATGCATGGATGTAGTACAGAGAGCATGTGATACTACTTTGAAGCTAAAAATTTGTTTCTTTTGAATATTGATTGTGTTTATGAGGTTGCTATCAGGCTCACACAGCTGTAATTTGATAGAAACAAGTCATTACTTTGTCTTTATTGTGATTTTAATCACTCAGAATACAATAGATATTGTATCAAAGTTGTTAAAGTAACTACATTACTTTCATTTCTATAATTACTAGTAAAACATGCTTTGCTAGGGGTATACTTGGAGGCGGAAGTGTAAAGCACTAGTATCTGAGAAGAAAAAAAACTCATGAAGCGACCATCCTTGTTACTTGATGAAATCTTCCACTCACAGACACGTGAAAGCAAGTTTGAGTCCACCTCATTCTGCTTTCTTGTCTTTCTTCTTTTCTCTGCAGCTGAGGTTAGCAGTTCTCTTTTAGTTAATATCTTTGTTTCCCTGGCCCTTGTGTTGCAATTCCATTTTCAGAACTTCCCCTATACAACCATATCTTACAATGTAAAACTTTCATCTTTATGATGTTACAGATTATTATTACAATAATATTTTACTCACATGTTTCTGTGTATTGTTCACAAAACTAAGAGATAAACTTATTAATTCTAATTATAGTTGCTTTTTTAAAAGCCTCATTTCCCCCATATACTTAATCAATCAAATGATTTTTTTTCATCAGCTACATGTTCTGTCCTTTGCTGGCCTCATTACTTAGTTGACCATTGTCTATCATCTATTCCAGTTGTTCACCAACATTTTTGCATCATGCATGCCATTCCTGGATCCACCCCAAACTTGTTGTTTGCCACTAAGTTTTTCAAATCTTGGAATCAAACTGGTGACAGCTACACTCCTTTCTTATCCATCATCAACACTATGTTTGCTTGATGTGTAAGGATTTTTTTCATGGTGCCCTTAGTCAGAAAATACTGATCAACATCATTTGTGTTCCTGTGGTTAGGTTAGTTAGTGAAAAAGAAAAAATGGTCAAGTTTGAATTAAGCAAAAGTAAGTGAAAAAAAAATGAGAAAATAGTTTATAAGTCAATTGATTCACTTGCTTCACCTATAAAAATTAAGTGATCCTCAGAAACAATAAATTTGTAGAAGAAATGAGAGTCAAATCTGTCCAAACTATAGGAAAAGTATTTTATAATTTTTCTTACTTACATTTGCTGAACTGAATTTCAACCAAGATAACAAATCCTGTTGTTTAAATTCATAAAAACGTTAATTTATTTCTTCTTTTAATGATCTTGATTACTGTTGGGATGGATGAACCTGCTGTTCACTACACAGTTTTTCAAATCTTGGAATCAAACTGGTGACAGCCACACTCTTTTCCTGTTCAACATCAATTTCTACACAATAATTGTTTATTTGTTGTTGTTTTTTATCACAGCTACGGATGAAAACCCAGCTTCGCAGAGATAAGTTCTTGCTAATGGAATTAGGATTTATTGAGCTTCAGCACTTAGAAGATATTCATCTGTCACTGGTATCCTAAACCCAGTTAATCCCAAGTTAGCAAATTTAGTTTACAATGTATTGTAGGACAGCTTGATGAGATTTCCTTACTCTCCAGTTATAAAGTCAGATGGAGATTGGACCCTGAATAAGTATTGGATCCTTGTGAATTTCTCCATATCATATTCTTAAAAATATCTTTGAAGCCAGTTGCTAAGCTGAGATAGGTGCTCTTCAAAAACAAATTTTATATCTTAAGTGAAATCAACATCATTGGATGTCACAAACAAATGCAACAATGGGAAATTTTCTTTGCCACCATCTTCATTCATTTTTTCTTTCTCATAATAATGATTTTTCCTGAAAGCTTAAACCTTTCCTACCAATTTCACAATGTGCATCCTTGCAGGAAGAGATTCAACACATTCAACTTTTCAAAGGTGTCAGACAAATGCATCAATTTAGTTGAAAAAAAATCTACATCCACAAAGTATTTGGCATACTTGTGTCCCTCGTTTTCAAAATATACATTAAGTTCCTGCTGTAATTCAAACATACAAGACCGTACACTTCAACAAGCTGCCATAGTATAACAAAGATGTGTGTTCAGCTCCCATATTTTCTCGTAAATTTTTGAAAAATTGTGCATTTCATGGCCAGTGTGTGTGTGTATGTGTGTGTGTGTATGTATATGTATATATATATATATATATATATATATATATATATATATATGTATATATGTGTGTGTGTGTATTCTTTTAGATATATATATTTGACCATTTTTATTCCCATTCTTGGACTTGACTAACTGAAAGACTTAGAAGCATGTATTCCTATGTGAATTTTTACAATGGGCCCGCATACAGTGTACCAGGATCTTTGCTATGAATGAATGTTTATAATCCTTCCATAAGCTCTGAACATAGAACAACCACCATTTGTACAGATACCAATGCATTTGGTCCACTCTATAGTATTTTCATTGGTAAATGTCAAGTATCTCTAATAAATCTTGAGCCTGTTCCTGCATTTTTACTTTTTGCAAAATAAAAGATCTTCTATAATTTTATCAGTATCAACAGGTTGTCATAACAGATGGGATTGGCATCCTTATTTCTGTCGGTGGCCTTGTCCAGCTGCAGCCCGAATTCATTCCCTTTCATTTATTCAATCAATTGTTCATTCAAGCCCTCTGCCATGTGTTTGATTCTGCTATGAATCATATCTGATAATGACACCTTTGAAAATAGTTTCCCCCAGGAGATCCACTAATCATAATATTTACCATATTTACAGCAGTTAGTAGAATCTGATTTTTTGCTATGGTATGAGGCTTTTCAACTTTTGTAACTCTACTTGCCCCCTTAGGATGCAAGAAAAGCTTTGTTTGGCTTTGAAGCATGTTTAGAAAAGGTACTTTCCTGTTTTAAATCTTGTAACTTACTGCTAGAATAGTCTTGAAGTTTTCCAACCCTGTTGTGATGATTTGTTTCCTACTGGCACCAAAATTTTCACATAGAATAGACCCTACATCGCTCTTCATTGTTGATTCGTGAAAATGAATCCCAAATAACTATTGTCATATTTACAATGTTTCTGCATCTTCTCATCTATAGAAAGAGTGCAGACTAGTTGAAATTGTGATGTTCAAAACTATTTGTGCTAGTTAGATTTGGAATATGGAACACGTGACTTTATCGGATTCCTGCAAGAACATTTTGTGACAAGTTGATACTGCTCATGAAAGGAAATAAATTTGACAAAATATTTCTATTCTATTTAACATTTTTGGGTACATAATATGAAGACAAATATCATTTCCATATTTCACTCGACAGACCCTTTTCTGTGTACCTGCCACAGACTTTAAATTATTTCTCTATAGTACCATTGATGTTTTCAAAGTGACAATCACACATTTCAACTCTTTTAGCACATGATTCTTTCTATTCAGTTTCCCCACTCTTCTTCTTACCCCTCTTTTTTAGGCTGCAGCAAGGTTGCTGAACTAAAACCTGACTGTGAAGCCAAGCAATACATGAAAAGCAAAAAAAGCCAAAAGTATTTAAATATGGTTCTGATACTTATGTTGCAAATTGTATCGGAACGTTGCGTAGTGCCATTGACAGTATTTAACACACTGGGAGGACAACAGCAAAGAATAGAAAGAGGATAAGGCAAAAGAATAAGAGAATAAGAAAATGATAGCAAGCAGCAGAAAATTGATGAGAGTCAGCAGCCAACTGACATCCCATGGAGTTAATGAGTTTTAAGCTCTTATGGAGATGTATTTGCAATCAGATGTTATTCAATCGGGTGTAAATCAATGAATGACTGTATTGAAATTTTTGAATGTTCCATGGAGCCCCTGGGAGCTAACTGTGGCGCCCTCTTTGAAAGCCTCTGATTTATTCTGAGAGTGCTATGATGTGACCAATATTCCCACCACAAGGGTATTGCTTTTTCTTTTAAAGCTTGTGGCATAGCTATTCTGGTAATGAGGTGCATTATTTTTTTCTTTATTACAGCAGAGGTTATCAGAGTGATTGCTATTGATCACCAAGACTTGAGAGATCAGTAGTGGCTTGATTTTTAGTCAATTAAGCTTTAGTGGTCTGAAACAAGAATCCAAATAAATAAAACACAATGTGTATCCATATATATATGTATATATATATATATATATATATATATGTGTGTGTATGTATGTATGTGTGCGTAACATTTTCTGATAAATGTGCAGGTATTTCACACTGATCCCTAGCGGAAGTGATGGGGGGGGGGACAATATGATCATATGCAAAGAGAACTAATTATACACTCTGATTCTGTTAGTTACTGGAAATAATCTAATGAGATACATGGGAGTTCAGTATTAGATTCACTTTCATTTTTTTTCCCTCTTTATTTTACGCATGCAAACATTATTAATTTGTACACATTTACTCAATTCTTTTTATTATCACACTTCACTTCATCTCTCACATCACCTTGATACTTATGCCTTTTTTCTTTTTTTACTCTCTCTCCAACATTGTTTTACTGTTATAGAGTGATTCTTCCAAACCATTTTCTTTATCTTTGTTGTTTTTATCACAATGTTTAAGCCACTGTATGTTAGATAAGAAAACATGATGGGTAAACTGGGGACTCTCAAACATGCTCCTTACTTGATACCCATTTTACAATTACTGATTATATAGGTATTTACTAAGCTTAGTTGTGGAACAAAACCACGAGTGTGGCTCACTCAGTGAGGATCAAATTCATTGTGGTAATGGATGATATATTGGGCTCGCATGCTAAACCCCCATTCCACAGTGCATTTCTTTTTCACTTCTAAACCGAAAACGCACCTTCTATGGTAAACACATATACGGACTTACACACCTTGAATAATATTACAACAAAAGATTATTCTCCCCTCATCCCTTCTCATTTTCTACGTGTGTCACTTGTTGTTAAGTAGACCCGAAGCTGGCCCTTTAGTTGGCGTCATAATTTGTCAAAAGCTGTTGCAAGATTAATTCTGCCCGCCTGTAATTGAGATGAAAATTAGACGAACGTTGATCTATTTATGACCACCAATCAGCTGTTCGCTGGGAAATGAACATCTCCTACGACACCCATTCACTCCCTTGCACCCCTCCCCCTTGTACCCCCCCCCCCGTCTTTCTCACTCCCTTCACCACGGTTGCTCCAACACCTTCCTCCAATGAGAACGTAGAGAAACTGATGAAGAGAAAGACATGATTCTGTCACTTATCTCTTATCGCGCCCTTGAACTGCCTCGGGAATTTATCAGCTTGACAATTGCAGATCTTGGGAATGTGTTTATGGAAAGAACAAGGAAATAAAGAAAAGAAATGTTACTGAAAGTCACAAATACAGGCCAACAATGAACAAGAACTACAATGTCTCAATGCTCCTAATTGTTTAAAAGTGTTTATTAATAGAACTTAGTGTTTACTGTTGGGCATTGAGTATTTCAATTGTGACCTAAACAAAGCGTTGTTTTGTTTTTGTTCTTTTCTTTAAAGTTTGTTATTTATAGTTATCGGTTCATTATGTCTCCTGTTGAGCCAGTCAAACTGTCACATGGTTTTGTTTATTCATACCAGTTGTAAGTTAGTGAAGATTTCTCAAAGTCAAACAAACATTTACATTTGGTGTTGGTTTGAACGAATACTTCATTCAATTTAGCCAACCTTTTTTTTATATTGAAAATTTTACACCAACGAAAAAGATCTCTATATCTTTCCTATTATTTTTTTCCTTTTATTTTGTTTTGTTTTTTGTTAGCTTTGTTGGGAGTCTGAATATTTAGCCTGATGAACTACATTGTTAATGGTTTTTTCGGCCTCTTACTCAAAATGAATGGAAGAATTTACAGAAGAATTAATTTTTTCAACTGTGGTGACAGTCAACAGTTCTGAGATTGGCAGAAAGTTAATGTTAAGACCAGATTTGAATAGCTTAGCAGCATTAGTAACAAATTGAGTTACCCGAAGAGAGAGTGTTTCTAACAAAGAAAGCCGAGGAATAAGAGTGAAAGAAATAGAAATTTATGTATAATTCACACTGTCATATCTTTCCCTCTTTTTTCTTTTTTTTTCTTTCTCAAAAGAAAAATAGAATACAAAAAAGAAAAGAAAGAAATCAGACTGATCAATATTTATAACTAATGTATAGGATCAACTGGGGTAACGGGCGTTTTTAAAATTTTTTTTTTTTCAAGATATGGATCAAAACATTGCTTTTGGCTATAAAATAGCATATAGTGGGAATAAGTTCATAAAGTGCAACCTGCATAAAAAATTTGCCTGAGGTCATCAATTTTTAGGCAAGATGATAACTTTCAGTTATTCTTACCGGTCAAGTGACATCTCTATTATCATTAGTTTACCAGTATAGCGACATTGTCATTTCAACGTGTAATGCCTGTGTAGCCAAAACAAGACTGCAGTGTCCATTATTAGACTGATATTCCCAATTTTGCTGCTCGGTCTTTCAAACTGAAGTCTGGTAAAGCTGGTATACTGTAGGGGCATTCATAATATTATGAATGGAACCCAATAGATGTACTGCAGATGCATGTCTTTATTGGACTATATAGAAAACACAGCATTGAGGAGTACTGGAACATGACCAATTACTCACAAGATACTCCATTATTTAGCTGTGTAATGAAACTCAAGACTTTTGACAACATTCTACATTTTATACTCTGTTCTGATGAAGTTTAATGAGATAGATGAGACTACAACCTTCAGTACAAATTACATCCTGTTTTGAATTTTTCAAACAATATGAATTAGGGCCTGTTATTTCTATTGATCAATCAATTGTTGGTTTCCAAGGCAGACATGCATTGGTAATTTACGTTCACATAAAAAAGTCATCACTACTGGAGACCCAAAGAATATTTCTTGCAGATTATGATACTGGTTACACATTATATATATATATATATATATATATATATATATATATATGTTGAACTATATATCTAATATGAGAGTATCTGAGCGTGGTCAGCCATTTGATATACATCATAAGTTGCTAGAAAAATCACCGCTTTGTAGTGGGTAATCACTACACAAGAATTCCACCAGGTGAATACATGCTCAGTAAGCAAATCTATATCACTGGTACAGTCAGGTCAAACCGTGTAGGAATACCTGATGCTATAGAGAAAACACTGAAAAAGAAGGGTGATTTGGTTTGACAGCATAAAGGACAGCACTTAGCTGTAAACTGGTTTGACAGAGAACAGAAGAGACTATTGTCCACTGTTGCTAATCCTGGTATCATTGAAGAAGAATGTTCCCAATACTAGTATGGGATATGGTGGATAAATCCAATCAGATGACCAATTGGTATCCTTGTGAACTTAGAAAATGTTGGAGAAAGGTTCTGTTTCACCTCAGCAAATGCCTATACCCTCTCTAAGAAGAATCCAAACTTACAGGGAACTCCTTTTGACTTATTTGAAATTCATCATATCACTTATAGAAGGACTTATTGATGGTGATGAGGAATTGTGTGAAAGGGTAGGCAGGCCCTGTATTATAAGGAAATCTGCTAGGCATTTCATCTGTAAAATCCCAGAGGGTAAGAGGATAAAATGCACATATTGTGCCAAGCCAAAACAAGCTGGTTACAAAAGTACCAGAATTGGTGTCTGGTGAAAGAAATGTAGAGTTGGGTTTTGTTACAATGAAAAGTATCACAAATGAAATAAATTTACTATAGAAATGAAAATTACAAAAAAAATTAGACCAATTCACAATTCATACATCTGCTGAAGTCTTTATTGGAACCATTGATATGATTAACAAATGGTTGATACAAAAAAATGTTATTTGATTTTAAGAGTAATTGTTGTCACATTATTGTAATTTTTCAGTTATTTTGTTTTTGTTTTGTTTTTTATTTGTGGAAAATTCACTATGTGGTACTGTATAGCTGGAAGAAAATAGACCAGTAAAAGTCTTAACGGATATTGAAGAGTAGGTCTCCATTGTTGTATAGAAAAAAATTTCAGGATAATTAAATGATTCATTAATTTTTCTATGGTTTTTTATAAAAGTGTTTTTTTCTTAATTTTTCTTTGTAATTTTTAATTATTTTTCTCCTCATAAACATACTTTTTCAGTTATAAATACTTAAAATTACTACATTAGTCTATCCTTAACTATGTATACTAGTAATTTGTTTGTACTAGTCAACTTGAAACTGCACATCTAATATTGTCCAACCTCCGACTCTGTGTACCACTAACTGTTGTCAATTAATGATGGAGTATTGATGATTTTGATAATGTCTTTTAATTGATATTCACATTCATCTCTCCTTTTTGGCCACTTTCATTGTTTAGGGCTGTTTTTCATTATGCACCTCTCAGTCACACCATTTCTATTGATCTTTTTCTCTCATCCTGGGTAATAAGACTCTTCATAATATATGATGACATAAGTAATGCCTTCATGCTAGTCTTTTACTGCAACCTTGCATTTCCCCTCTTCACTGTCACAAGAACTGACAATTCTCTCAACGTCAGACTCTGTGCTTAATAAAAAAAATAAATGATCTTTTGTACATTTCAGTAAAATTATAAAGTTTAATTTCACCCATGGAAGAATTAGGCCTATAAAATTCTGTTGATATAAGAATAAATGGACCAACTAACATAAGTACTCAACCGAAATTATGCTGACCATAATTTTAAATGAATGTGAAAATCGGCCTCATCATTGGCACACTGAATAGGCCCAAGCTATATAGGTTAAATAGATTTTCATATGTAATGAAGTAAAGTAATCAACTAGTATAGGCCTAGTAGCCTTTGAAAAAAAAAAAGTAGGCCTCTTAGTAAAATGATCACGAAGCATAGCTACAAATAAAAGCCAATATGGTAATACGAGATGACCCAAATTGCCCTATTTTACATTTTCGATTATAGCTTAAAAATTATTGCAGGCAGGTTTGAAATATTTTATGCTAGCAGCCAACAGTCTCAGCTATCCAACAATGCAATCACTTTTCTCTAGGTTTGCAAATGGAAGTTTTTAGTAGGTAAAATTAAATTTTGCAAAGTTTACAATTTTTGGTGCATATTCAAGGGACGGATAGGCATACTGCTAGTGCAGTAAATGGAATTGACTTTTAAGCATAAGAAAAGTAGAACTCCAGAGCTTTCAAATGAGGTTATACAAGCCAAGTTTCAGTTGTCAAATTTGTCAGAAATTAAGAAAGAAAAATGTTCAGGACCCAAATTCCCCCTATAGACCCTCCACTTTACACACACACACACACACACACACACACATCTTTCCTTTGCCAATAAATTATATTGCATTTCAGACAATATTTTTCCTTTTACCTTTGATGCAATGATTATCTATTTTTGTTTCGATCATTTTAACAGGAATTAACTTGGAAAATTGATCGGAAACAGATATTCTTAATAGTAGTATTTTTATTCAAGAAATAAATATTCACAAAAATTATATATGCAACACTGTTCTCAACAGTCTGTTCATTTTCTTGTTATGATTTCTTCGTTCATTACTGTATATGAGCAAGAACTGAAAAACAGGCTTTATTACTAAAAATACATGAAATAGAAAGTCAATTGTTGACAACTTGATACCTAATTTCTTTTTGCTATAAAAACATGGACAAGTATTAGAGAAAAGATCTTAAAATAGACCAAGTAAAGCGTTCATAAGTAGGAATAAGTTCTTCATAAGGACGTAGCAAAAGAACAAGATGAAGAAATTTTTTAATAATGGATTAATTTATGAATAAATAAGTGGCAATGATTGTCTTTTCCCCTTTACTTATATTTTATTTATATTCAGATTTCATTTTTGCTGACTTTCCTTCCTTCCAATAGAAAAAATAATTGAGATGAAGAGAGGAGGGAGACGTAAGCACTACAGTGAATGATAGATAAAGACTAAGTGTAAAGTGAACACTGTGTTTTGACATTTTGAAAGTACTATACGAAGGAGTGTCATTCAAATTATGGACGGTTTTGCGTGAGGAGTTTGGGTCAGACTCGGATGTTAGGGAATGGCCTCTCTGTGGCATGCACGATTTATTTGGGAAATTTTGCCGCCGTCTTGAAAATCAACACGGCAGTTTGTGATGATATAAGAGGCTTAGGGGCAGGCAGGTCCTTCACCGCCCAACAGTGCTATTAGCCAGTCATGGACACGCATTTTCTTTTTCTCTCTGACACATGCACACACACCTGCCTCAGCCTTTTCTCTTCACAACTCGTACAGATTTTCCTTATTTCTCTCCATTCATTTTTTTGCTCTCTCTGTCTCTCTTTAACACATACTTCTGATATTGTCTGTCTCTCTTTCCTGTTGGGACCCCTTGTTTCTCTCTTTCCAAAGCCTTTTATATTCCTGCTCCTCCTTGTCTCTTCTCTCTCTCATTTCTTTTTTGCTTCAAAATGCTTATCTTTTTCACCACTTGTTTGTCTACACAGTATCTCCAAAAGTTTTCAACAAATTTTCAATGACATTTTGTGGAAGGGTGGATCATCGGCTAATGATGAATTGATTAGATTTTGGGGTGGATCCTGGAATGTTTTAGTTTCCTCCCCAGCATCGTAGCTATATATGAACTGATTTTCATTAATTCTTCGAAAGACAATGGCATTGACAGATACGCACTCTCTGAGTGCTTTTTGGTTATCTCTTACCTCTGGCATTTTCTTGGAATTTGTCTCCTGTTATTTACCCTTTCTTAGAATTGTTTCTTTTTCTGTTGATTTCGGACGTCTCTTGAGTTATTTGCCATTTTACTTTCTTTTATTGACCACCTTCTTTTTCTTTCTTTTTTTAATCATTCTTTTTTTTTTCTTTTTTTTTTTTCTTTTTTTTTCCTCTTTTCATTCCTGAATACACTATTTATTCTCTTTTACTAAAAATCTCTCGGTTAAACTAATTCTCGAAATTCATCCGAGTCTAGTCCTCCAATTGTCAAGCATCCTTTTTTTTTCTTCTCTATATTTCCTAGGATATCTTCTTTTTGTCTTAAGAGCATAACAGAATCTGAAAAAATGTTTTAAACAAAGATGAAAGAGAATGGTTATCATAAAGTTACTGTCAACCAATTGCATTGCCCTGTCTTAAATGTAGACTCTCTCGCATAAAAACCGTTCCTATCTGTATGGAATGTTAAATGTACAAAAACAAGAACTATAAGTTCACTGGTGCATTCACCATCTATGGGAGTAGTAGGAGGGGGAAGAAAATGCAAGTAGTCTTTCTTTGAGTCAATTGATTCCCATTCTTGTTATATATTGTGGTATGGGAAAAAATGCGGACCTCATTCTATTATCGCATCATTGGTATCTGATTAGAAGAATTGATCGGAATTATTTTCTTTTAATGACATTACAATTTTCCTTCCTTCCTATTTCTGTTGTTCATCATACCGACCGACCAAAAAGCCTCTCATAGAGATGAGTGGACACCTCTGAAAATGTTTTCTCATGTGATGAGTTATCCACTGCTTTACGTAAAAATCTACTTACTATTGAAAACACAATGTAGCCCTATGCTCTACAAGGAGTATGCTGGAATAACAAACTTATCAATTAAAACCACAAAAGGGGGGGAAAAAATTTCGAATCTTTCCTCAATTTTTCACATTGATTAACCCAAATTTTCTATAATTAATAATAGACTGAAAAGTATTTGGTGCCAATGATAGCTTATCCACAAGAAAAATTTTGACACCTGAGAAAAATTGAATCAATTGAAAATACATGAAACATTTTTTTTTTTAAAGAATCGTAAAGATTCTATGTAGAAAAGATGAAAAGCTTTGAGCTTTTCATCTTTTCTACAATCATTCACGAGTAGAGTTACTTCAAGATGAAAACCTGCCTGAAAAACATGCTTTTATGTAATGAGCATTTGATTAAGAAACAGAAATACTGTTTGATTTTGTTAATAATTATATAATGTTTTAAGGATAATGGAAATAAGTATCAAATATCAACAAAATCAGTGACTTTCAGTTTGTTTTTTTTTTTTTTTGTTTTTTTTTTAAACATCTCTGGCATGCAAGTATGTTTTTGAGAGTTACTTTCACTTTCTGAATTGAAATTGACAAGTGTACGATGTATGTGTGTGTTTAACTCTTATTACCACTACTACTACTACATATATTTATTTGACTGAAGAAATATTCCTGGATTTTGATTATTCTTCACTTGAAAAATATAGATTTGATAACAAAGAAATGTAAGGAATTACAGTGTTGGAACAGGGACTGAATGATTCTGAAATAAAAAGTATATTACTCCTGACTAGCTGCAGCATAAATTCCATTGCTTCTTTGCTCATAAAATATATTTATTGTGTTCTCGTGACCCTGAACTACATTTTACATATAAATGAAAAAAAAATCTTCTTTTTTTTTTTTTTTTCGAATAAGAAACCTAATACTAAATTGTTATTACAGAATTCGGCTCATAAACCATGTTAGAATCCTCAAATTCCTATCAATATCAAATAATGCAATATAAATTCATTGTCCTGTTTTTATATTTTTATTTTAATTTCTTGTTCTCTTAAATTTTGAGCTCATCTGATTTATGACTCTATAATATTGGTTGAGAACCAAATTTATTGAGGCATTTGCTTCGTATAGGTTCCTGCTGTGGGTTTTGGGGTTTTTTTTCCCCACCCGGAAACTTCTTATGTAAATTAACATCTTAACACTTTCAATTGCAATATCAGACTAAAATGGTTTTTCAAATTTGTATCATATTATAAAATTTAAACTTCACCTTGCATACCTACATTCACTTATCTGTGTATTTATATAAATAATATTTAGGCTTTTATCCCTCTGCACTCCCATATACATAAACATATATGGATGATCATAGTAAAAAAAAACGTATTCCTGATTAAGATTCTTCATCTAGACTTTACCAAGACTTACAGTTCCTTTCATATGTGTGCTTGTGTGGGAGATCAAGATTGAGATAGAGATGTATCATATTTACATGTACAGATGAAGTTGTTTTTTTACATGATTACAAATATTTTTTTTTTAAACGGTTATTGTTATCAAAATCAACTGGTTCTAAGCTCATTATTTGAAATGAATCGAGATTTAATAGTAATTTCATTAATTTTTAATTTTGTAAAATTTTTTACAACTATAAATTAATAACAATGAATGAAAATTGTTCCTATTTTCATATCCTTTACTTGATGTAATCAAGCAGTTGTTCCAAAGCGATCACAAAGCAGTTTCCTCTATATGTTTGCATGCATATATGAGGGTGAGTCAATAATTATCCACACTTTTGGTATAATAGTTTATTAGAACAATGGTGCAGAACTAACAAATACACTATTTTTCAATGTAGTCCCTTTGCTTTGCAGTGCGCTCAGTCCATTGTTTAGATATGCCCTTGATAACCTGTTTTTGGCTGGCCATCTAGCCACATATGCACTGCTTCTTTCACATCTTGGTCTGTGGCAAATGGATGACCTCCTAAGCCATCTTCAAAAGGATCAAACCGATGGTAATCTGAAGGTCCGAGATGTAGACTATAAGAAAGATGCTCCAATATCTCGAATCCCAAATCCTAATGCATTTGAATTGTGTAGTCAGTAGTATGCGGGTGTGCACATTTGAACCATGTAGGCGTGCACTGTCATGCAAAAGCATAACAGCTCTTGAGAATAGGTGTCAGTATTTGCTTCAAATTGCAAGCCTATTTTTGAACTTTGCAAACCATTCGTAGACATTCCACCATGGTTAAACATTGTTCCTGTATTGTATTGTGAAGCCTCAATGGATTTCAGCCCTGGGTACCTCTCCAGCCCATAAAAAATGGATCACTTCTCATTGTTTTCCCTCCATGCAAACTGAGAGCAGGGAGGCAATGTTTACTCTATGGTAGCACAAAAGCAACTGGCTTTTCAACAAGGAATTTTCACTTTTGCGACAATACTCACCTCAATCTGTCAAGTGTGCTCAGAACCCAGTCTGGTCACCCTGAAGAAAAAAAATGCAGATAATTTACTCATCCACATACACATATATTGCTTTCATTTGAAAGACCTACCTTATAGTCATTTACTAATCTTAGCTTAGTCTGCCACAAGGATACAGTAGTGGGGTACCGATTAGAAAGATTGTTGCACCAATCTATCAATTGATAAGGGCCATGTCATTTCTAAATTAGTTTCCCTTTTAATTGGATGTGTATTAATGAAACTTACCAACATGCTACGTGAGGTAGTTTCCAACAATTCAGTTATTGAATCTTTTCTCTATTCTTAAAGCATATCCATAATTTCTTCCAGGATAAGTGTCTATGTCTAAATAATTCCTTTCCCACCTGGTAGATCCACCTGGACATACAAATTTGATTAAACATTGTTTCTTTGGATACTTTCCCAACATAAAACCAATGTTGATCCTCTTCCTCCGCCCCTTCCTTCTGTAATTAATTTAATTTTTTTTTCCTTTCTATTTTAATACTCTAAATTGAAAAACAAGTAGACTCATTAATCAATAGATTCAATTAATTGCTTAATCTATTTATTTTTTGTTATATTTCTAAGATCTAATAATTTTATCCAATTGGAAGCAAGTTACCTGTTTGTCCAGAGCTGGACATTTTCAGCTTTGCTAATTAATTTCTGTGGTACATTTCGTACAGATGTACAAGGGGCCTGGAGAGGTTTTCTGACCCACACAATCTATTGAGGCTTGTGGGTGGTGGGATTTTTTTTTTCTTTTTTTTTTTTTTTCCTTTGATAAAGTACAGTCGATCAGTATTGGAAGATAATGATTTCAAGAGGACTTAATTTTTTTCCATGGTATATCTATGCTCATTGGATAGTGCTCTTTTGTTATCAGTGAGTTATATCTTTTTGAAAGTCGTTGAGCTAAACTATCATCAATAAGAATTAAAGAGCCCAAAATGGCAAGGTTTTGAATATATTCCGAACATTCCTATGTATATATTCCTTCATATTATTTTGATGTGTTTATGTACTTTTTATAATATTCAAAAGTGGATACTTTTTTTTTTTTAAAATTTTTATCCAGTCAAATCATACAATTTAGTATTTTTCAAAGCATGGCTTATTCTGGTACAAGGTCACAACTGTGGGGGCACCCAGTGAGGATTGAACTCTTCACTCAATGGTAACGGTCTGTTAGACTGGTTTGATAACCACTACTTGACATTGAAGGGCACAATTGATGACTTCATGGTGGTCATTTCACCTTCATATGTCCCAGAAATCAGCATTTTATGTATAGAATCTTAAAAACTTTGAATATAAGGAACATTGTTAGTTCAAATTTGTTGAGAAAAAAAAAACTATTTAAAGTCGTAATAATTTGAAAGGGTTTTTTTTTAACTCCATGCATTTCCCTCACCTTTTAACCGAAGACAAGTTTTACTGTACATATTAGATGCATGATAAAGTTGTTAAAAAGTAATTATTATAAGATTGTACTTCTCTACACATAGGAAGCAGTTTTCCTCATGACGTTCATATATTAGTCATTCTTTTCTCCCGTGGTGATAAAAGATAACTGTCAGTGAAGTTCTAAGTAAAAACAAATATTATATAGTATTACATGAATTATTTGTACTTGTATCCTCTTCATTATTTTGACCTCTGCATCTTAACTGATGTGTTCTCCGGCCTTCCTCAAGTGTGTTGCATCCAGTAGTATTTGAACAAAATCCTTTACTTCATCTTTGACCTTGCGAACTTTTAACAATTAAAATAATATTTGGTGTAAGATGAATATTTGTCATTTGAATTTGTGAATTCTTCAAATTAGAGTGGGCACGAAGGTTGTCCAAAAAAATAACTGACAAGACAAGATTACTAGATGCAGCCTACACCCTTGAAAGGCCAGAGAACGCATTTGCTGAGACAAGAGGAGTTTAGTCAGAATGATTCATGAAATAGTGACTGGAGTTTCTCAGACAAGCATTACTCGATCAATTATATGTATCCCAGGCTTTTTCCCAGTATGCACTCAGTTAGGGAGGAAGATTTTTCCTCATCTAGCTGCCATTTACCTTTTTATACCCAAGGAGCATTAAAAAGCTCAAATTGGCCTGATTAAGTTGATTATTAAATATGCTGGTACAGAGGAGTTAGTCCTACCAAGAGAAATTCCATGAAGTGAGTTACTCATTAGAGATGTTCGTGGGCTCAAGTCCAAAGTTGTTAAAATCTTTTCTAAAAATATTGATAAAATGAAATAGACAGATGGATATTAGATATTGTTTAGTTTAATTTGTTATAGTGATAATTGTGACTTTTTGACTTTTGTTTGTTCTTTCTTTCTATAATCTCTGAAAATGTTGGAAGAAAAAATCATAGAAAATATACAGATGTTAAATAGTATTAAAAAGAATAATAATTTCAAGTCAAAAAAGTAACAAGATAACAATAGGTAGCTGCATTGCTTAAGTTAACCCTTTTAAAGCCAACTGTTTTTTTGTTTTTTTTTCTTTAACACATATCAGCAGGAATAACCGCATGTGTGTGTTAGTGTGTAACATGCATTGGATGTATTAAGTTTTATAATGGGAAACGAAAAAGAACATGGCTTCTTTTTCTCTTGGCCCCTGTCCACTGTTAGGAAGATACCTCTCTTACTCCCAGTCCCTCTCTAATAATCATACTGTCTCCACCCGCTCTGGGGTAGGCAGCATGTAAACTGGTTTAGCTCAAAGAAAAACATAAATTTGCATTGAAAATCAAAGTTCTCTCAAAAAACATTTATGGGTTCAATTTTCAAAAACTAACTTGCTAAAAACCTGCTTAGGGCTCCCGGGAGTATTGTTATGTCAAGTGTTTTTTTTTTGCAGAGATTTGCTCGATTTTGAAAAAAACAATTTGTATAAGCAATGTTGGCACTCAAGGATATGGTTATTTTGCTGCAACTCCACCCCCTTATTAATGATGCTAAAATAACATTGAATTTTATGATTGGAATTTATTACAATTTCATGCTTACACCTGTTTACTCCATGAATTGTCTGTTTGGTGTTTAAAGATAACACGATGATTAAAGCATTAAATTGAAAGTTTAAAGGTCAAAGTTTTCAATGACTAAAAAGACTATTTAGCCATTAATTTAAAATCCTGATATCCAGATATCTTTAGCTTGGAACAGAGCTTGTTGACCATTGTTATAGTTGCATCATTCACTATATTGTGTTATCAAATTCTTATCTAATGGGGAAATATCAAGCATTTGTGCAACTGCTAGTATTTTTGTTAAGTTCATAAAATAGATCTGCCTGAGACGGTGCTTAAAAGTGTGACCGTTCTAATTAATGTCAAGGGTCTCTTCATCCCCAAGGTTTTTGTTTTGTTAGGTTGGTTAATTTTTTGTTTTTTTGTTTTTTATATTAATGAAGAAATGGTTAGCAAGCTGATTTTGTGAGCCATTATAAGTAGTTTAAATACTTATTAAGTGCTCCACTTCTGGGGTCTTGTGCCAGACCAAGCAAAGCTTAGTCAATACACGTATGAAAAGTTATTTGTGCCTAAAATTCTAAAATCTGTCTGAATTTCAATAGTGAAACTTGCAATCTAATTAATGTATTGAAAAGTTTGTGTGCAGACATTATTTTTCAGACTGCTTTACCCCCAAATCTGCCAACAAAAGTTGTTTAAGGGGAGCTGGGGAAGACTGTTACCACAACATCAATAGAGTTTATTTATTCATTTTGAGTTTAAATTGACTGTTTGTAGTGCACTGATTAGAGTGTTGGTCTTGTGAATTGGGTTCTTTCTGAATGCTTGAAAAATACAGCTTTATAGCAGCCTTGGCTTGAAATGAATTTCTATTCATTTTTATATCATTAGAAGATTAATGAATATACTGAAAAAATATCTTCAACTCTTTGTTGGGAAAGAGTGGAAAGTGGTGGCATAAACGATCTTGGAATTTTAGTATTGATATAATTTGAGATAAAGGCATGGAAATTAAATAAGCCAGTTTATGCCATTCAGTCTATTGGTGTTTTTCTTCTGTTTCCTCTAATGTCCCCGTTTGTCATTGAGAACACACTTTCTGCCAAAAGAGATGAAGACGGCTTTGTTCAAATTCCTGTGCCATTTGAAAAAACCTGGCAATTGAATTTCAAATAGCATTTGTAAAAAACCTTGAATCTGATTTAGTTTAAATTCAATATTTCCTTGTGTGAGGAAATTGCTTCCTCTCTTCAACCTGCTCATTTAACCCTCTACTTTCTTTTTCTTCTCGTTCTCTTGTCATATAACACTTTTTCTAAATGCTTGTCTTTTTAAATCTCTTCTACTTTCTAGCTCCACAACCCCTCTCTCTCTCACTCATTCTATCTGTCCTCTTTCCTCCTCTCCCTCTACAAGCGTCATCTCTTTCCTCCTCTCCCTCTACAAGCGTCATCTCTTTCCTCCTCTCCCTCTACAAGCGTCATCTCTTTCCTCCTCTCCCTCTACAAGCGTCATCTCTTTCCTCCTCTCCCTCTACAAGCGTCATCTCTTTCCTCCTCTCCCTCTACAAGCGTCATCTCTTTCCTCCTCTCCCTCTACAAGCGTCATCTCTTTCCTCCTCTTCCTTTACTCTTTTTCATATATCTTTTTTGATTTTTGCGCAACAGCATGCTTTCTCTCTTTCCCTCTCAGTGTGTACTCTATCCGTACTTTCTCCTTTACCTCTTTTCTTTACTTTTCTCTTGTCTTTCCTTCTATCTTTGCTCCTTTTCTCCCCCTCATCCTAATCTTTCATCTCGCTCTCTCTTATTACTCTTGCTTTCCCTCTCATGCTAGCCTTCCTTTCATTTCACGTTTTATGTTCGCCATTTTGTTTACCTTTCGATATGAATTCTTTTCTTCTTCCTCCTTCATCATACAGAATTCAAGATTCTGATCCAATTATCCTCTGGGTGGAAGTAGCAGGAATTTGGATGGGGGTGTTCACCCTCCTTCTCATACCCCAAACCCCCACCATTAATCTGATAAAACTACAAGTCATAAGGAGGATGTGGAGGGCAGAAGTCCCCTTATTTAAGGGCCCATTCTTCTTCTTTTTTTCAACTCCCTTCCTTTCTGCTCCGAATACCACTTCCCCTTTTCCATATCACGAACACCTACCCCTGTGTTCCCATCCGTGTCATGGCCGACCACCCTCAACTGTGTTCATACAAAATTCAATTCACTAACATAATTAGTTATCACTTACGTTATATGTTCTTCAATGGAATCAAACTTTTTTTTCTCGGCTGTTTCTTGGTGTTGGTAAGAATTTCCTTCTCCGTTTGTAATGAAAGAGGTGAAGTTGCTGCCAAGGATATATTTTACCACGTTTGCTTTTTACCTTTTGTTTATATTTAGCTTCATTATGATATTTTCCCCTCGTTACTTTTTTTTTTTTTTTAATATGATATTTACTTTTTACTCATTTTTCTTTCTCTATTCTTCTAGCCCATCTTTCTCCACTCTCTCTTTCACCCAGTTCTCTTGAACTTCCCTTTTGTCTTTCTCTTTTTTTTTTCTTCATCATCAATCTTGTTGCCCTTATTTTCTTTCTCCTCTATTCATATTACTTATCTTCTTTTTTTCTTTCTTCTGCGATTCTTCCTTTTTGCAACTTTTTCTTCTTTAGCCTAACTTCACGCTTCGACCTTGCCTCTCCTCCACTCTTCATTCCCCACCCCCAATCACAAAGAAAATTACAAATATATGAAAAAATAAACAAACACAATTGGGGGGGGGTGAAAAATTGCATTTGTAAAAATGTAAGCGAATCTCTTTCAATGCGTAATTTGTTTGCCACGATTATACAGCCAGTGGATGTGACAAGCTGAAATTGAATTTCACTTGATCGTCTCACCTCTGCTGTAAAACGATGGACGAGTAAAAGAAGGCATGGAGAAGGGCATCACAAGAAGCAGAAAAAAAAAACAAGACAGAAAATAAATATAAGAAGTGAAATCGTTTTTATTTTCCCAAACGTTGTCTTTTTTTTTCTCCTGTTGGACATGATTTTTTTCTTTTTTTTATCCTTGAATTGGGAGCATATAATTGTGCATGAGAATTACACAATTTTTGATTGTGGTGCTTTTTTTTCTGTGACTATTTTATCTATTTATTTTTCTGATGAATAATAATAATAATGATAATGAAATGGAACAATGCAGATTGCCACATTAAATTTGTTTTCATTGACTGAGTATTGATCTGAAGATTAAATAACTATGGGCAAAAATTTCTATTGCAATTATTGAATAAAGGTTGGCCGTTTAACTTGTCCCCCTTTTTGTTTTTGATAGTTATTTATTAATTTATTTACTTGTTAGACGGAAAAAGCTTGGCAATGTGGTTTCACCTAAATGCCCAGCTAAACTCCTTACAAGTTAAGTTCCGTTTTTGGTTTTATCGTGTCAAACATAGTTTCTTTTCATTTTCATGAGTTTTGATTTCCTAGCTGCTGTTTTTAATATAATTTAACTTTATATTTTTCTTTCTTTTTATGCTTTTCTATTTATCTAGACTTATGTACTTATTCTTTCTTCACTTTTTTCTATTGATACAATCTTTTTTCTCTCGTTCAAATGCACTCTTCTTCTCTTTGAGATACCCTCTTTTCCTCTCTTTGACCCTCTTTTCCTCCCTTTGACCCTCTTTTCCTCCCTTTGACCCTCTTTTCCTCTCTTTGACCCTCTTTTTCTCTCTTTGACCCTCTTTTTCTCTCTTTGACCCTCTTTTCCTCTCTCTCTTTGACATGCACCCTCTCTTTCTCTCTCTCACTTTGACATGCACCCTCTCTTTCTCTCTCTCACTTTGACATGCACCCTCTCTTTCTCTCTCTCACTTTGACATGCACCCTCTCTTTCTCTCTCTCATTTTGACATGCACCCTCTCTTTCTCTCTCTCATTTTGACATGCACCCTCTCTCATTTTGACATGCACCCTCTCTTTCTCTCTCTCATTTTGACATGCACCCTCTCTTTCTCTCTCTCACTTTGACATGCACCCTCACTTTGACATGCACCCTCTCTTTCTCTCCCTCACTTTGACATGCACTTTCTCTTTCTCTCCCTCACTTTGAAATGCACCCTCTCTTTCTCTCTCTCACTTTGACATGCACTTTCACTTTGACTCTCTTTTTCTCTCTCTTTCTGTTACTCTTTCTTTTTTTTCCTGTTTGACATTTTTATTTCAGATCTGTTTGATCCATGTTGCATCTCCTACTCATTCATTCATAAGAGCCAAAACTTGGGAAAGAGAAAGAAAAAAAAACCCCTCCTACTCACTAGATGTTATTTCTCACTTCCTTTTTATTCTTCTGTTTACCTCTATTCAGTTCCCACTGCCTCTTCCCCCTCCCCCACTTGCTCGCCCATTTTGTTGTTGCGTCGTTGCATTTATAAAAATGAAAACTGAATTACTGCAGAGGTTAAGTTTGATAATCGTCGGGCGTTTGAAAGAAAATGTCAAAGCAATGAAACAAATTTGAATGTGTTCATTCAAGCAGTTAGGCACTCATTGATTTCAATGACACGGACACGTGGGTGTGTGCGCTTGCTTGTCGAGGTAAATACATCCATGTGGGTGTCAGTGTATGTGTTAATATACGTTGCTACTTGCTTGAGTCCCGGTGTCTGTGTTCTTGTATCCGTGTATGTTCGTATAACCCATAAGTGTGCACGTAAGATTTGTAATATTTGCATGTTTTAAAGTGTGAAGTTACCGCATTAATAGTCTGGCACCTCTTTTAATCCGTACAAAAATCACAAGTGAACACTTGAACTTCCCGATTTTTAAAAACTAGTTTATATGATCAGCCTAAATGTCAGGGTTGATCCTTTCTCTTATGTTTGATTTATCTTTTATTTACTGTTTACGCTTAATCTAAGGTAGAAAATTGTGCCCTAAAACATATCACCAGCCCATAACAGCCCCAGAGAAGGTTCAACCATTGAAAACGTAACCTCTAGTAGTAGAGATAGTAGTATAGGGGGCTAGAGATTTGATTTAATTAGTATCAACCTTGATTGAGCCCATATAGTTTTCATTCTGGCAAAGCTTTGAAATCTGAAAAATTGGCATTATCACCAGACTTTGTTTTCCATCACAATGTGGGAATGCCAGATGAACATGCAGCCTCATCATATATTCTTTTATTTACAACATTCCAGTCAATATTCATGATGTCAGAAATGAAATGTTAATTCATTGGTGTGAGATTTGAATGATAATGTGAATCTTCACTAGATGCTGAGCAATTGACATGAACTTCTGGAGAGTCAAGACAACATTCTACATTGTCCAATGTGAAATGACTGTTCTTCATTTTATGAATTGTGACTAAGAGATCCTCTGTGCTGTGGTATTTTCCTGACACTTGTTCCCTTTAATAGATTTACTATCTCTGTCTAAGATTTACGCCATTGTTGACACGGGCAACCAATCCTATTGAGATGGCTTCATCATCTCCTGCCAGTGATGACATTATTCTCCCTCCCTCTTTCGTCCTATCTGTTTTAGCCATGTCAATGATCGTGTGATATCATAGTCCCTTGAGAAAGCACACTATGAATCTAGCTACTAGCCCTAATCACTCTGCTAACCCATCTTTCCTATAGTGTCATCTAAACTTACCCTTAGAATTTAAAACAGATAGGATTTTATACACACTCTTCTGCAAAAAACAACAGCTTTACTGCCAACACTGCCTCTATCATCATGATGACTTGGCTTTCGTGGTCAGCTGATGGCTAATAAGGCTCATAGCAGCTGCAGTTTTGGCAACTGAAGTTCATTGTCTGCATGTAGAGGTTTGAGAGTTTGCATCTCTCTTTTTGCACAGTTGATGTCAATATCATGTATGCTTCTTGCTTATGTTTCAAAATGTTTTTCAACTACTTTATATATATATATATATATATATATATATATATATATTGTGACTTGAAAACTGAGTTAGTGATGTTAGACAAGAAAGAATGTTAAATACCTATGCAATAGCTTTGCAAGTTCAATCCTACCTAGATTTAATACCAACAATAACTTTTCAATTTTATGATACTGATATTCACTGCATTCTCTTATAAAATAAAAAAAAGAGATACAACTATACATAAATTATTCATTTTATGTTGAAAATTTCAAAATTATATCATCAACTTGTCCAGTACTAAGCTTGTAAAATCTAGTAACCCAGAAGTTCGAGGCATGTAAGAGTAGAGACTAAAATTGTAGTAATATTTAATTTTGGTAAGAGTTAAGTAAAATTTCATTTCTACTAACAGAAGGTACATTGATGATACACAAAAGATTTCAGTCCTATATCTTGCATTGCTGAAATAAACCAGTTGATATTCAAGCAATCAAATTCTGTTGCTAATTCATTCAGAGAAAAACGAAAGAGCTTTACCTCTCTTCATGGATTATAAACTTGAAGAGGTCTGTAGAATGGATTGGCTGAAATGTCAGCAACACAAAAGTTCAATTTTCCCCCAAAAGATTGGAAGGCTTTTTGTATATTTGAACATCATAGAATGAAGATTGCATTTGAGAAGATACAGCTCTATGTACTCCAGTTTGCAAACTGTCCAGTAAAACTGAGACCTGGATAAACGTTGTTTGCAGCTTCCATTCAATCTTGGTTAACTTTTTTCATACAAAAAACTGAAATTCAGTTTCATCCTCAAGTTAAATGTTGTTATACGTACATATGTACACATACCCAACCTACTGAAAGTGTTATGAAATTCATATTTGAAAAATTGCAACTCGAATCCAAATGAAAAAACTAAATGGTATCTTGGTATTATAAAGATTTATATAAGATAAATTATATAAAGAGAGCAAAATTTATGTACATATTTGTGCTTGCATCTTGCTTTTTTGTTTGAGAGATGGAGAGTTGGGGGGGGGGTTGAGGGGGGTCAATAATTTTTAATTTATTGTTTTTGTAATCATCATATTCAATTTCAAAGCTGTTCACCGTTTTAGCTATTATTTCTGGATCTTGATCCATTAACTTATTCCAATTGTTGACTTCAAGGCTTCTTCTCACAATTTTCTTTCTATTCCTTTTTCCTTTTAGTTCATTATAAAGAATTGTTTAGCTCGGATGCTGTCGATGCCTTCTATTATTTTGAATGTTTGTTTTATGTCTCGTTAGTTTGTCTTGTTGGTTATGATTTTTTTAAGTCTTTCTTTATAACGGAGATTTTTTAGTTCTGGAACAAGTTTCTTAATTCTTTCATGTCATTTTTGCAGTGTGGGGATTATGCTCGCACTGCTTATACTAATTGGGTTCTTATGTGTGTTCTGTATATTTTAAATGTTTTTATGTAAAGGAACTTGAATCTGCTTTTTTTAGTAATTTTTTATGTATGGTTATGGATTTGAAGTTTTGATATTAAAATTAGGTCTAGATCTTTTTCTTGTTCTGTAGTTTCTAATTTTTTATTCTTTTTTTTATTATTCTTGTAATAGTTTGTTTGTTTTTTTTTACTTATGTGTATTATTTCACATTTGTCTGTATTGAAGTGTTGGTTGCCATGTTTCAAACCTATTTTCTAATTCTTTTTTGTCTTTATTTAATTTTGTTTTGTTGTTTAAGCTTTTACTATATCATGATTTTTTGTCTTATACAAACATACTACATTTGGATTGTAATAATTTTGGTAAAACATTGATATATAATATAAGAAGTATTGGCCCTAATACTGAACCTTGTGGCACATTTCTGTTTATTTCTTTCCATTCAGCCTTTGTGCCATCTATTATTACATGTTGTTTCCTTCCTGTTAAGAAATCTTCTAGCCATGTTGAAATATTTTCTTTGATGTTGTAGGATTGTAGTTCGTATGATAGTCTTCTATGAGGTGCTAAGTCAAATGCATGAACAAGATATGATATATCAATTGGGTTTCCTTCGTCGTCTAGTTTTGCTCATTCCTGTATATCTGAAATGAGCTTTTCTGTGTGCCATAGTTCTTTTTTCTTTTTTTTTCTTTTTCTTTCTTTTTTTTCTTTTTTTTTTTTTCAATAATTTTCCTAAAATATTCACTATTTGTGATGCAAATAAAGTTGGTCTGTTGTTAAGTGCTAATTTTTTTATCTCCTTTTTTTGTGAATTGGTATGACTAGCATAATTCCAATCCTGATGCAATTTTCCTTCACATATAGATTTGTTGAACATTATTGTGATTGGTTTGTATAATTCATCTGCTGCAATATGAAGTATCTAAGAATGGATGTCATTTGGTCTCGTTGCTTTATATATGATAACGTTTCTTAGTTCTCTATATGTATTTCTTGTATGCATATTCATCATTTTCTTGGTGTATATGTTATATTAATCAAAATATTTGCACTTGAGGCCCTTCTTCATATAATTGTAGTTGAGATTCATTTAGGGTAAAGAGGTTTTCATCATTTTTAGATAGTGTAGTGAAATAATTATTTATTTCATTCGTATATTCTTTGTTTTTCATTCTATTCCTTGAGTTTTTTTTATTTATGGGTTTTTGATGTTGTTCTTTTAGTTTGTGTATTTGTAGAAAACTTTTGTTATATTTCATTTTTGTACTAGATCTTTTTCATAATTACATTTGGCTAATTCCATACTGGTTTGTGTTTAATTCTGGTTTCTCGTTTTAGATATCTTCTCCAAGTACATCTATTTTTTTCTTTTACAGCCTTTTTAGCTTCTATGTTGAACCAAGATGGCTTATTGTTTTCTTGTTTGTTCCAATGATAAACTATAATACATTAATTTCTATATTTTTTTTATTGTATGTTTCTTCGAATTTTTCACCAAATTTGATTTATCTTATCAATCCTTTATATATATATATGCACGCACACACACACACTTTCAATATGAATATTTAGAAGGATAGGACTGAATGAAATTTAATGGTTGAATTAAAGAAAAAAATCTTGAAAATCATTAATTTGAACTCATAAAAAATCATCTGTGTTCAAATTGGACCAACATCTACTCAGATTATTCAATCAGCAGATTTCTTTTGTGTGGAAACCCATTCCTCTCTTTCTCTCACTCACTGCCCCTCTTTCTCTCTATCCAACTGGGGTGGGGAGTCATGATAAAAGTCTTTAAAGGTGGATTGCCAAAGAAATAATAAAAATAAGGACAGGTGAGGGAGGAATGGTTTGATGGACAAGCCTTTACTTTGGCATTAAAAATAGGGAACATTTCCAAACACCATTGCCAGAACTGCCGATGATGACCTCCGTACAGTTCTGGAAGCTTCCAAAGGTGAAATAATGCTCAGGTTTGTTTTACTTGAAAACAGAGTGGAAAAAGGGGGATGAAAAATCATTCTTCAATGTTAGAAAAAGTGCCAAATAAAAAATAAAGAAAATATATCTTTTAAAATGTATCTTTGTTATAATTTATTGTACACATAAGCATTTCAATTTCATATACTACGTGGTGGCCCACAAAACATTTGTATTTATGTTTATGCAAGGAGAAATCATTCGGACCCTATGGATATCATAATTTTTACAAGTATATGCAACCGTACATTCTAAACTCCAAGTCACACTCACAAATGCAAATGAAGAGATTGCTATGTGAATTGTAAGAGGTGTTGTATGTGAACATGAATAAGTTAAACTCCTGATGAACATACTGTTGATGTATTTAGCCAGTAGGATCTGAAAAATGAACTAATTGACACTGACCTGAGAAAATTGATAAATAATTTGAATTCTTGTTATCAGTCACATTTATAACTTTATGCTAATGTCTTTGGGAGAGGCATGAGCCCAAACTATCTACCACCTTCTCTCACTGATTATGTCTTGCCAAGAGCATTGCACAATTAAAGATTTGTGAATAGATTGTAAGTTTGTCTATTAAGAGATTGATAAATCCTGTGATTGTATGTTTCTTAGAATTGAAGACTTATGCAAACACAATATTTGCTAAGCTTAGCTTGATACAACATGGGGGTAAATTAGATAGGAAGTGCCAATCTTCCAGGTGCACAGGGCCTACCCACTTTGAAAAATCAATCAAAATCCTGGCTTTTATCTGGGCTCAAATATTACCCACTGGCATCAATGACAAATATACAAATATCTAGTCCACCAAATAGAGCAATTTATGTAGATATGAAGGAAAAAGTGTGTGTGTGTGTGTGTTTGAAAGTCATGTCAATTTGGTATCTGTGAATTATAGAGTCAACGACAGCCACACAGAATGGAATATATATCCCATTCCTTATAGCTGTACTCCATTCTGGAGTAGGGCGGGCACAGGCCTTTATGGAATGAAGTACAAATTATTGACAAGGAAAACAAGTAGCTAATACAACTGAAGGAAGCGGAACCCTTACTTTCTTCAGTCAAACCAATTAGCGAACCGAGCCTCGATACCAAGAGCATCTGGGAGCCTCTCATCTTGACAGACTTCTCAAAAAGATCAAAAACAGATTACCCAATACAAGGGAGCAACTCGGAAGTATCCCCGATAACACAAGCCAGAAATACAAAAAACGGATATCTGTCCAGTCCAACAGAGCATGTGCTCTGAGTTGTGATTTCACCTTCTAGAACCAATGGCACCCAACAAAGGCTGTGAAAAAGTGAACTTGTGGACAAGGAGAATAGTCAAACCATATCATACATAATGATCTATATATGTGGGTGCATCAAGTCCAAAGCCCAACATGTAGTTATTATCTGAATTTTGATCTGGAATGATCTCTTATATTGATTTAATTGATCAATATTCATTACTGGTTTAAGTGCACTGACAAGCAAGGAGATGAAGTTGAAAAACAAATATTTGTTGTGTAAAATAAATGCTTTTTCATCATTAGGTAGCAGACATGATGTACCTGTATGTGTGTTTATACATCTATAATGTACAATTGGATAGGATACATCCGACATTACAATAATAGAGATAATATGGAAACCAAGTTTAATCTAAAATAAGTTTCAGTTTTGTGACCTGTTTCACTTGACTGAGCAAGCTTATTTGGATGAAGAAAATAAAATGAAAAAAACACCCCCCACCCACTTCCGTCAGAGAAGGGAGAGAAAGATGGCTTGGGTTTTAACTTATCTGTGAGGAAATGACAGGTAACGATGTTGAAGATAGGAAAAGAGATTTATGATCATGCCTCTAAGTTTTCAAATGAGCAAATGTATATGTCATTAAGATGCTATTTGTATATGTGTTCATTTAGATAGATGTGTTGGTCAACCATGTTTATGTCTCTGTACTTCTAGGTGGAATATATGGTTATGTTAGTCAGTGATGTATATCAACTAAGTGCTTTTAGGTGTGTATATAGTGTGTGTACTAACCTGCGTCAATTGAGTGTCTAATGGTTGTGCATATGGTGATGCTTCATTATCTTGCTATCAACCTGGCCATGTGTATGGAAATGTTGCAAAACCCTGGTCATAGCTGCATAGTATTGTTTTTGCCGATCATTGCAGACTCAATATGTATAATTTATAATACATTTTATAAGCACACTATCTTTATGGAAGGAATAGCCATTGCTAATCAGCTTCTTTTTTTTTCTCTCTCTCTTTTCGATTCTATAAATTAGAATGGCATGATTGGTTAAAACTTGGAAGTTCACTTGATGACTGGTGTCTGAACATTAAATTTTGTACTTGCCAAGCATTACTTTGATGATGGCGTGGGTTGCCAAGACTTTCCGTATTTTCTCATTTTCTAAAAACTTCTATACATTTGAATCTGTTTAATGTATTATCTTTCTAGTGAATTCTTTTCGGTTTTCAACTTTTTTGTATTTCAATAATCTTGGTAAATTGTTGTCAGTAAATCTTCCACACACACACACACATTATATATATATATATATATATATATATGTTTGTGTGTGTGTATACACTAGCCCAAAACTTGCCTTCATAGGGCATTTTTTTTAGGTAGTTCCTACAGAAGTCCACTGACTATTCAATTTGGACTAAATCCCTGGGAAAGGCATAAATAGGGAGAATTGAAAAAAGTTTCTCGATTCAAGAGAATTCATATACAGTAATTATATAAATTAATACAGTTCTGGATGGATTTTTTTCCAAGAAAATTTTTTAAGGGTAAGAATAGAATTCAATTTTTGGCGAACTTGTGTGATTGTAATTTATTTCTAAAAAGATACAGGAAACGCCTGATTAATACTGTTCTGAGTATTTGAATAGTGTGTAATTATAGATGAGTCCCTGGAGAAATTAAATCAGGGAGAAATCACTTGAGGAATTCAGCAAAGTTTTTTGAACTGTCGTAGCAACCAAATTTACTACAATGTGAAAGCAGCCATGTACCACAAGATGTGAGAAAAGAGGAAGGAAAAACTTTACCCAACAAACCACTGTAAATTTTTGATTAAAAAAATAAAATACTCCTTCCCTTTTAATTCAATTCAATGCAAATTAGTCTGCAAGGGTAATTTGACTTGAGGAAGAATATGGTATAAGTGATACTGACTTTAGGTCAGTGAAGGCCGACACAGGTTAATTTATGGTCAACCTGCAAAAAAGGGCATCTCTTAACACAATGCCACATAAACCAGCAGTGCCCTTATTGCAGGAAGCATCTATATACTGTATGTAAATGTTGTTTTTTTTTTTCTTTCTGTAAAATATCAGTGGAGGTATCTTTGACCAAGCCATTAGCTGCCTGGAAAATGGAATCAGCGAGCAAGAGCTCAAACTCCAACTGAGATATTCCATGTTCATTTTGCACTCATGTCCCTGGGAAAAGCATAAATAAGAATAAATGATGCAATCAACATTGAGAAAAGTTCTTTATCAAAAAGAATTCACATACAGTAATTATGTAAATTAATAGAGTATTTAGAAAGAAAAGATTTCTTCCCAGGAAATCGATTATAATTGTGTGATGGAATTTCATCGTAGGTCCTATATTTCTTTACTTGTGTTGGTTTTTGCAAATTTTCATAAAGTTTGAAAAGAACTATTTTCCTCATTGCTAGGAAGCAATAATTCTGATGGAATCAACATTTCCCGACCAACTGGAGATTGTCAGAATCTTTTCATAACAATTGATACAAAGTATACTGAACTCCTGTGATGGTATTCATTGTAGATATTTAGAAACCTGGGCTAGGCAGGGTACTTCTACTAGTATATGTGTGTGTCATATATATATACATACATATATATATATATATATATATATATATATATATATATATATATATATATATACGTGTGTGTGTGTAAGAGAGAGAATCTCACACATTTTGTATTGTTTTTCTTCTCTACAGGCTTCTTTCCTCTTTATCACTTCTTCCTACCCAGCCCTCTCTTCTCATCTTTCACCTCCTTTTCCCTCGTTTCCCCACCCCCTTTGCAAATTCCCTCCTCCTCTTTCCCCCATTCCTTCCCCACTCATCCAGTGACCAAGTGTCATTTGCCCAGTTCCTAGGCAAAGCCAGAAACAGCAAACCTAACGAGTTTATCGGATGTATATCAAACGGACAGTCCGTGCAAATTTAATTCCTCAGAATCTCCAGTTGTTGCAATCAACGTTTCAGGCAACCACTCTCACCCAACTGCTCGATTTCCCCTACCCCAAAGCCACCAGCTTCACCGTTCCTGCTGCTGCTCCTGCTGCTGCTCTCCTTCTCCTTAGTCTCAATATTGTTACTCTTCTCTATACCGGTTCCTTCTTCTCCTGAAATGCACTCTGTAGATTTGGCAAACTTTCAAGGAATATAATCAACTCTGCTCAAGGGTGGGGTAGGATGGAGATTTGCAGAGGGTAGGGGTGCACCTTAAACTAGCCCTGGCCCATCCGGGCTTTAATTGATTAATACCCCTCTCCACTGCTATGCCTCTGCTCTTCCAATATCATCATCTTCCTTCTCCTCCTCCTCCTCTCTCTTCCTATCTCCAACTCCTTCAAATCACCACCATCATCATCATCATCATCATCATCGTCCTAGACACCTTCAGCATCCATGTTTGCCTTCTTCCATTGCAGCATCTGGCTCAACATGGTTAGCCATGCAAATAAGCCATCTTGTCGGCAATCGGTGGCTCAGTTGACAGAAGAACAAGCACCACTCAGGAATCACTGCATGTGCGTCCGCCTGTCCCTTTCCCCCTCCCCCCTTCCCCTGTATTTGTCCATCTGTGTATGTGCATCTGAGGAACACCATTGGGCAGCTTTGTTAGGCTTCTGCAAACACTTTAGCATGATGAACGAGCTAGCCAAAAAAAAAAAAAACACGACAGAAAGAGAAAGAGATTAAACCCTTTTTCTCCCCATTCTTTTCACACCCTTTGCCTTTTCTGTGCAGCTTCCTCTCACTCTTCACCGAACTCTCCTCTTTATCCTTCTCCTTGCTGTTTACACTCTTTCCTCTCTTCATCTTCTTTTTATTTTACCTTCTCCAATTCCAAGTTCGCATATTCGTGAAAGAAAAAAAGTGATTGAATAAACAAACGAATGGTTTGCAAGAAATCTAGTTTATCTTTTTTAAAAAGTGTTTTCTTTTTCTTTTTCTTTTAAGTAAGCTAACTTTAGAAAACAATAGCAAGAAATGCAAATACCAAAAAAAGTAACTTTATTTACAGAATCCTTTGTAATGAATATGTTTTGATGTTACAGTGTTGATCCAAGCTGCTTGTAATGCAACAATCATAGTTTGTAGTGATCACCTTTAAGAGCTCAAAGCCATCTTTCTTGTTCACTGCCCCTTACAGATTTCTGTTATCCACTTTATTCAGTACGGCTTGCTTTTTTGTTTAGTTTTCTTTCTAATTAGATCTCTACATAATGCTCTTTTTTTTATTTGGGAAAAGAATGGTAATAAAGATTTCTTTGAACCGGTTTTATTACATTAGTAGCTATAGCATGTAGTTAGAGAAACCTGTAATTACCAAAGAGAAATGAAGGAGAAACTTGCAGATTAGTCTTTTCTCTATGAAAAATTCAGTTATCAATAACCAATTGTAATTATTTTTTTTTATCTCTGTTAAGTATCTACTTTCAAGAAAAGTAAAAGTGGAAACGATGATTGATTTTTTTTTCAGTGTAAACCGCGTCAAACCAGACAGTAACTTCAATTTTTTTTTTTTTTTTTTTTTTTAAATGGAAATAATTTTTTTTGAATTAAAATGTTGATTTTAGAAGTTGTGGCTTTTGATATTATATACTGTATGATACATTCATTTCTTTTTGGGGTTTTTTCTTGTCATTTTTTTATTGCAAAACTTGAGTTATTTTACATTCTTCGACCAAATGAAGAATAGGCTTTCAATGAGATTTACATTTGCTATCTATTCTTCTCTGTCATGATCAACGCCTTAACAATTAAACTAAAAAAGCTAACCAACGAACATCATTCTAATCAGTAAGGTACCATCTATCAGACAGGCTCCCAAGTATAGAGAATGTGAGTTCTAGTCCTGGTTGCAACTTATTCTTTATTACCAATTAATGATGCTTGCTCGAGTCAGAGAATGCCGAACAAAAATAAGATGAAGAGCAAAACTATACATAACCATCAACTTAGAAACTGTCCTTTTGATTTCATTTTATAACATCATCATTCACTAAGCCACAATACTTCATAATGAGCTTATATATAAATGCTTTTTACATTTAACCGTAGCCACTATAATCCAAATTTCTGAAAAGCTCCAACAAATTAGAAAAACCTAACAAATTTCTAAATATGAAAATTGACAGCTTCAGAAATTGATTTGGAAAAATAAACGAAAGAAATTCAAATTATAAAGCAATGTCTGGATGATTTTCCAGGAAAAATTGAATAGTTTCAAGATGAAAATATTAGAAATATATCTTCTGTATAAATGAAAACATGGTACCCTGCCACCAAAAAGAAAAATGATACACATATTGCCTGTCTCTGAATTCCACTTTTCACATTTCCAGTTCCACCTATTAAAATCTATTTCATATATAATAATTTTATCCTTTTCAACAACCTATATTTACCTGAAAGACAATTCTTAGCTGAAGAATTGTGTCCACGTTTTGGTGGAAAGCCTTAGTGCTACCTTTAAAAATAATTGATATGAAAATAAATAAATGAATAAATATATATATATATATATATATATATATATATATATATATATATATATATATATATATATATATATATATATATGTCTATAGGTGTTCTATGATCTTATATATTCCTTGTTGACCGATCATTTAAACAGTGAATCTGATTACTTATATCCTCATGTTACTTACTCAAATCAAACACTTAAAAGGTAAGGATGTTAGTCTGAACAAACTGAAGAGTAATGATATACTTGGTCTTACAGACTTAGTGGCCCAGAAAGTTTGAATCTTCTTTTCTCTCTAAAAGCTGTCTACTCTAAAAGTGCCACCCTCAACATTGATTCTGTTTCTTGATCTTTTGTTTCTGTCTGCAGACTTTTGCAGGCTCTGACGTTTCTTAGTTGCCCTCTCTTTGATCATCTTCTGTTCTTCACCACTTTACTGTCGACACGGATGACTGCACTGGTTGTCAAAGACATCAAAGAACTGTTAGCAGGCAGTTTCTCATGTATCACTGGGTCTCTTCTATTAAATCCAAAAGATTCCGCCTCAGGATTCTGCTGCTATGCAAAATAGGAACTGAAACTTCCTACTCGTTATTTGCAGCCAAATTCTATCAGTTTTACAAGGAGTCAAGGGTTGTCACGAAACTGTCATTTTTTTTTTTCAAAGTTTTTATTTATTCGGATTTAGTTGAGACAATCTCGGTGGATATTTGTTGAGTAGAGTCTACTCTGGTCCAAGGCAACATTTGGGTAAATATTGTCTGAAGCTCTTAGATGTCATTATCATTAATCCCAGACAATAAATCTCTGATGCCCAGATCTAGAAGTATCTCCTTTTGTGTTTTTCTCCTGTGGACTTCTTTGCAACCGCACCACACCATAAGACAATTGTTGCCGATGCTGCTGCGATTTTCATAACGAGTGAGTTTTACAGGGTGGAGTTGTTACCCCCACACTCCTTTACACAGGCTAAATGGAGAATTAAAGAGAAGTAGATTCATGCCTTTCCCAGACGTATTAGAGTGAAGTGTACATATGCAGACTCAGCCAAAACTCAAACTCCAAATTATGCCTCTCTGTACATCCAGAACTATCTATAGTGGGAACCTCTTCTTACCAGATGAATTATACTCCTGGAAAACACTGAGGAACACATCAGCAGTAATGAAATCAACAAAAATGAGAATATTACTCCTGACAAGTAGATTAATTTCTCATGGTACTCTGTTAGTGTATGTCTGTTTATCCAGAGGTATGTATAATGTATATCTATAAATACATATGCATAAATGTAAGGGTATATATATATATATATATATATATATATATATATATATATATACATATATGTATGTATGTATGTATGTATGTATGTATATACATATGTGTGTGTGTCTAGAAAGCTTTACAGCTTTAAATACTAAACATAAAAAAAAGAACTTATATCACTTCAGTTACTTATTTCACAACATCTACTGATGTAAATTATATATTTCAGTGGGTTTTTTTTTCTGTTTTACGTAGTACCATAATAACGGAGTTTTTTGTTTTTTTTTTCTCATTTTTGCCATATAATGGTACCTGCACATGGAAGCAGTTATTTTGGCCTTGCATTACCAGCGACCATTTAGCTCAATGTTAAGAGCATCACTACATTGTAGCAGCTAGCCTATCAGTGGCAGGTTCAATTCCTGTCGCAGCCCCATTTTCTTTAATTGTTTCTTCTATTTACTTTGTCTTGGGTGAGTGATACATTAACCATATAATGACAGGAGATCATCTCAAATAATTTTCTATATAATATAACGCAATTTATAATTCATTCTGTCGCGTTAAAAGAGACGAATAGACCGAGAATGAATAAGATGAGGATTTAGGGTGAAAGTAGTCATTTGTGCTTTTGCACTACTGGCAGCTGTTCATCTCAAGAGCATATATATATATATATATATATATATATATATATATACACACAGTTTGTTTACATTTATTCAAGCGTATGTAGTTATGAATTATGTGCATGAATATACATGACAAATATATTAGAGAATATTTCTTTGTAAATCTCTTTCAAAATACATTTTTATATTTTTGTAGTGTTTTATAAAATATTCTCTTGTAATACAAACTATGAAGATTGAACAAATAATTGATTTTGATTTTTCTTTCTTTTCTTTTCTTTTCTTTTTTTTTTTTTTTAAATCTTCCGATATTATCATCGTTGGTGAAGAAAAATAATTTCTACATGCGTACTCATTTGTGAAGTAGTTTTTATGTGCCTTCTATGAACAGTAATCCAAAAACTAGTTTTCAGTATCCCTTTCTTCCGCCTCTGTGTCATAACTGGATAATGATTGAGTTTTATTCTGAAACTCCTTGAAAGAAAATTGAAGAACTCTGCATTTTGAAGTCTTCATTCCTTGAAACTAATTTTTCTAAATGTAACTGTTCTTCAGTTATTTACTATTATATCATTTATTAATTGATAGGAAATCAAAAAAAGCATTGATGTAGACAAACTTTAAGATGCTTCAAGTTTTCAAAATATGAGCCGAAATTTCAGTGAATTATGAATTGAAATTCAATGAATCTATTAGGTTTTTGTTAAGAGTCTTGTGTAATTCATTCACCAAAAAAGTTCCTGATCCCCAAAATGACTTCCATGCTCCAAGGCTGACCTGCTTGAAAAATGTCCTCAGTGACAGTCTCAAGAGTGATTTAAAACACTTGTTGTGTTCAAGGAATTATGTTAGTTCCTTGTAAAATTTCCATCTGATTTAACTTTCTGTTGAGATCCTATTTTATTTCCTCCAAGAATTTAAGTGACATTTTTTTTCCTCTACTTTTTTCTCTTTACTGATGTAAATCATGGTTAATTTCTTTTTTATCAGAATTGTTTTTTCTCTTTCTTATCTTTGCTATTTAATAGTACCTGCTTATCTCTCCTTTTGGGACACCTTTTTTCTCCCTGTTTCAAACTTCTATTCATCACTCAACCACAATCCTGTGTAATCTATACTGTTTTATTATCTATCTAAATCTTCCATTGCATGGTGTCATATGGCCTTTCTTAATATGTTCATTATTATCTCATTTAAAGGCAGAGTCTTGAAACAGGTTGCCATTTTCCTTGAATTTTGGGAATGTAGTATGAATCAAATAGCAAAATCCCAGAACTCACAAATTCTTGTTTGCTTAATTGTGTAATCTCAACCATGTTGCTGCTGGTCACTCTCATTTTCATTCTTCAATTGTCTGTTCGACTTCATTAGTTATTTGGATATTTTCAACTAGAATATCTGCAAATATGTTCAGACATTTAATCATTCGTTAAGTAGGTATGCTCTATTTTTATAGGTAGATATGTGTATTTCTATAAGAATATATGTTTAGTCGTGTGTATGAATATGTGCAATTGTTTTTTCCAATTTCCCCATTCTCTTTTTTTTTCTTTTCTCTTTCTTCCTCTCTTTTATTTATATCTGAATTTGTATGCTTGCGTTTTTTCACTCATACACATGTAGGTGTGAGGATGTTCCTGTGTACACATATTTGTACAGCCAGGTATTCTATTTCGAATAGTGTATGGTTCTAGTCTTAACAAGTACTTTTATTTTCGATGCTCTCTTTTCTTTTCTTTTTTTTTCTTTTTTTTTCTTTTTTTTCTCCTGCCTACATTTCCTCTTGATATCTATTTCCCTCTCAAACCCCTGCAGTTTCTTGCCCTACTCCCGAACCTGTTTAGATGATTTGCTGTTTTATTCTTGTCTATTCACCCTTGCCAAACTCCTTTTCCTCAGGTGTCAGGCTTAATTGCATTTGCCAATTGCCAGATCTCTGGGATAAACCTTGTTAGCAGGACACTTTGTTGGTAAATGGCATGAGTTTCTTTTGCCTAATGATCACAATCCTCTTGAGCAGTAAGACAAATGGTCTTTGCATAACATTTATGAATAGATAAACATGAAGTAATCTTAAGGCAAGGAATTAGGTTTCGTTCTGGATCGATTGATCTAACACGGACATTAAGAAGGCTATTTACCTAAATAGAATGTCTACATAAAGATGAAATAAAAAGATGGTTTAAACTAGGGACAGGTTTAACCTTTTGTAGGTTTTAAAATTTCTTCAAAAAGTGATAATAAAAATACTTCCAAGTTTGCTCTCTGAATTTTAAAATGAGTTTTTTTTCAAAGTTGATTTTTGTTCGAAGGGTTTATAAATTTAAGCCATTTTTTTCTGTTACTCAACTCTGATATATTTTGTGCTATAACTAAACAATATCTCATCACTCAATATCTTAGAAATCGCTAGATATATATATCCACACCCTGATATGTAAGGTTATCTGATTTTAAAACTCTAAATGAGAACAATGCTATAAAACTGGACAAATTTTACAATGTTTAGATTTATTGCTCAATAAAAGAGGCCTTCAAAGATATAAGCACCACAATCACTTTGACTTAATGATAGAGGAAATTCTTCAGAAATTGATATTTATATTTAAGCAAATTCTTCAGACCTCTTGGGAATCTGTTCAAATCACTGTATTGATTGCACTCAAGGAATACCAATTCCGTGTAAAAACAAGGAAATAAACATTATAGCTCTAAGCTTTTCTATTTGAAGTAAGTTTAAATTCAGGTTTAACAGAAAAGTAAATTCTTCAATCCAAAGTATGTAAATCAATCATTCTGTTAAATCTTTGTCAAAATATCCTTAGATATACTAAAGGAACAGTGTTCTGCCTCAACATTAACTCTTATATTCATAGACTACTTGTAACCACTGTAGATCTTTTCAATTAATAGGATTTCAGGGAAAAAATCTCTTCTGTGAATTGAATTGGAGGAAAAAAATTAATTTTCAAAATGTGTTGGTCAGAAGTCAACTCACTTGAATAGCTTTTTGAATTCTCTGGAATGAATTCATGTTAATGACTGACAACAATCCATTGTTTATACTGTGTAGACCACCTTGGTGTGTACCTGACATTATTGATAATTTCCTTGGTAATCGATCTATCAGTAAATGCTTTGCAACTATTTAAAGGTCTAACCTTAGAAAACTTATCTATTTATTAAAACTAAAATTTGTTTCAGTTTACAAATTTTTATTGATGTATATTTGTCTTATTTTCCTCTCTCCACATACTTTATTTTTCATATTTTTTCTTGCAGGTCCAAGTGCCACTCATGAATTCCAGGCAGAAACAAGGAAACTCCTTGACATTGTTGCCAAATCTCTATATTCCCAGAAAGAGGTAAAAAAAAAGAAACTATTTATTTATGTGAAAACTTAATGAATAAATATTTCTTGAAAATCATCAAGTTAGAAATAAAACTATTATATATAAATATACATATATATATATATATATATATATATATATATATATATATATATATATATATATATATATATACACACACACAAAGCTAGTTTGACATTTGGCCACAATTGTGAAGCATCTAGCGAGTATTGATTATCAAAAATCATTTGTGAAAAAAGTTTGCTAATTACTGCTTTAAAACAGGCACCCAGTTGATATTCAATTGTGTGTTTTCTAAGATTCACCTTGTCAAGGTGACAATTACATGGCAGCAAGTGAAAATAGATCTTACTAACAATGGCTTGTGAGACTAAACTTGTTACCTATAATGCCATGGCAGGTATCTTAAATAAGCTATCAATATGTAGTTGTCATTTTATTTTTATTTTCAGTTAATATTAAGTGCATCTACAAACAATAAGCATCAAAATATTGTTTAATAATATGCATGCCATATTCTTGAGCCAAACTGTTTAATCTGCTGCATTGACTACGTAAGTTGCTTAACTTTCACACCATAGTTCAAAATATATTCAGAATGAGGCGGTCTTTCTTTATCTGAACATCTGTTAACCTTAGAATTAATAGTGGAAAGCTTGAATTCATTTGCATCACTTTCAAATTGTTGCCCGAAGTAGCTGTGGTGACATTATGTTGGAATTAACTTGATAGCCATTGGTCTAAACAGACGTCAAGTCATTGCTCATTCTATAAAGATGTTTTTTGTTTTCATTAAGATGGTTTTACCTTTTTAAAATAGGATTAATTTGAAGGTAAATTACTCCCTGATTTTAAGTAAATCATAGACAATTCTGTTCAGTTCAGTTTACGAAAGGATTTCCTGGAATCTTTATGACTACAACTGTAGTTTTTGTTTTGAAAAAGGCTTTTATTCGTTTTGGTACACAGAGTATTATAAATGATTCTTACTAATTTTGCTACTGTTTACCTTCATCTTAATTTAGTTGCGATAAAAACAACAACAATTAAGACGGAGGTAAATCGTAGCAAAAATTGATAAGAATGGAGTACGTGAATATTGCTTTTCTTATCTGCACAAACTACTGTGCTACTAGAGATTTTCATTAAATAGTTCATAGCCAAAACAATATTATTTATAACCGTAATTGAGTTACAGTATTTAACAACACATCCATGGGACAGTGGTTTGGGGTTCAGCTTGTAATCAGTCAATCTTTGGATCAAATTCACTTGGGAGTGACATATTTTTTTTTTTTTTTCTCTCTTTCATTACTTTCGTAGTCGGTGGTAGGTTAACCATTAGGCTGAGACCTTTTCTTTATTTCTTGCTTTTAAAGCCAGTGGTGGATTAACCATTAGGCTGAGTAGACATTTTCTTTCTTTTGTCAAACTCCTGCTATTGGGTTTTCACTCTATTTTCGCGTATAGTAATGATGGTTAACAATGACTAAAAACCACTTAGGTCATGCACGAAGAACAGTGACAGTGATTTACGCAAAACCTGATGAGAAATTCATTCCTGCTTCTAAAGCCCAATTAAGGTTGACTTGTTTTGCTACTGGTTGCTAATCCCTTTCACAGGAAATACTAATAAGAGTTGAAATGGGACACTTTTAGTTTTGGAATCATATCATGTGGAGAAATGAATTCTGTTTTGTTTACCTTTTAGATTTTAATGAAACAAGGGAGTTTGACCCTAGCACAGCCAGGCCTATTGAACAACACAATCCATTTAAATCTTTTGGAGTATTTCTAAGATGCATCCTCTTCTGAAAATTTCTCCATAATCCAAAAAGATTTGTATCTTGAATGATTGCAGAGATTCTAAAGACAAGTAGCCCCAATTATTTGAGTGAATTCAAATTTGAAAAGCGAGCAAGAAATACTAATTTTATTCACAATGAAATTAGAAAAAAAAATTCTTTGCGAGAATAATCTTGATACTAAAGTACTTTGTATAAGACTAACCAACATGTTAATGTGAATGAATAGCAAGAAACTTTGGCTCTTCCTTGTAAGTGTAATAGTTCCATATTTTCCACAAGTGCCTTTGGCCTATGTTTTAGCCCAAGTAAAGGCCATTTCAAATGTTGACTTCCATGGCTTCATTCATGCAACGTAATCTTCCTATTATCATTTCTCCCAATTTGACCTTGTTCCATTCTAAGCTCAGTAAATAGCAATTACTAAAACTCACTAATAAAGAAGTAAATATCTCTTCAACTTATCCAATGAGAAATGGATAAACATTGTTTAAATATGAATCAATAATATTAATAGTCTGCCTCATTTTTCCACTGATCAGTTGTTCTGTTGAATTGACCAATTCTAAGAGAATTATTTCATTCACTATATTATTTATCTTATTAGTATGAATTAAAAATTTTAAAACGTGTATAGAATATGACTCACTTTAGTTGAAATAATTAAAGATAAAGAGTCCTTTTTTTTCTCCTTTTTTGGGTGGAGGAGGATGTCTTTTTTCTACTCATAGGAGTGTCAAAATTTATTGTGGAATGTTTTTTCAAAATAGGGCGGAAGAATCTTTTTCCCACCAATAGGAATCAAAACCAAGGAAGGATTCTTCTCTTTTTTTTTTTTTTTTTTTTTTTCACTTTAAGGGATCAAAATCAAAAGGGGAATTCCTTTTTTCTAATTTGAAAGGTCAAAATTGAGAAATTTTTTTTGAACTTTTAGGGGTCAAAATAGTATGGTTATTCCTTTTTCCACTTTTGGGGGTTAAATTCAAAGGGGATTCTTTTCCTCACTTTTAGGTGTCAAAATTAGGAAGGGTTTTTTTTTCTTTTTTCTATTTTCGGGTGTCAGAATTGGGGATTACTACTTTCTACTTTTTGAGGTCCAAATGGGGCGGGGGGGGGGGTTCAAAATAGAGAGGAATCCTTTTTTTCTATTGTGATCAAAATGGATGGGAATCCTTTTTACCTGTTGTTACCAAAATTGATGGGTTATTTCTTTTTTTTTTTTTTTTTTTTTTTTTTTTTCCCCCCCACCTTTAGGGGTCAAGATGAAGGAATTTTTTTTCCAACTTTTCTGGTCAAAATGGTGTACGAATTTTTTTTTCCACTTTAAAATCAATGGGAAGAATTTTTTATCCATTTTCTGGGATAAAAATAAAGGAGAAACTTTTTTACTCACTTTTAGGTGTCAAAATCAAGCTGGAATTTTTCTTTCAATTTTCAGGAATCAAAATCCAGGGGGAACTTGTTTTGGTTGTAGTGCACAGGAAACTTTCCAAAGTCAAAATCAAGGGGAAACCTTCTCTTTTAATAGGTCAAAATTGATTAGATTTTTTTCACTTTAACATGTCCAAAGGGGAGAGAAAATTATTTTCCTGTACTTATAGGACCTCCAGGCATGTTTTTAAGCAAGTTGGTATTTAAAAATCCCAAACCAAAAGTAAATTCCAAAATATATTGGGCGAGAGGTTTCACAGTGTGAATATAACAATAAACTAGGCCCTCACTTTGTATCTTTCTGCAAATCCTTGTATTTGTGCTCACCCCAATCATAATTTGATTTTCATCTACCTATTCAATTTTGACCCATTTCCCCAGTGTAGACAGTTACTGCATCTATTCTAATTATTTATTTCATTCAGAATATTCCATGTTTTTTGGGGTTTTTTTAGGAAAAAAGAGGGGAATAAGGAAGATTAGGTAGTTTACTGAAGGAGTGGGAAGTGATAGGGAGAGGAAAGGTAGTTTAGTAGTTTGATTAGAGGGTAGGAAAGTTAGGTAGTGTCTCATGGGTTGGGAAGGGAAAAAAGATAATAGATTAGTTTATTAACCAAGAGGACAGACAAGATGATTAGGTAGTTTACTGATACTGAGGAGGTAAGAACATTTTTGTTTAATAGATAAAATCTTGAACCAGTGACTAAGATTGGGAATGATAAGGATGAAAGGTAGAAGATATAGGTATAGAGTAAGAGAAGAGCAGAAGCATGAGATAATGGATAATCTTAATTGTCATCACCCATGGAATTTCCACAGATTCTGCTAGTTATCATAATCATTACAGTGAAAGTTGTTGAATGAATTCAATTGGTAACTGGCAGTACTGTGGGAGGATGCCGATTCAAGAAGGATGGGAAAATGTATCTTATTCTGATAAGATACTTAGGGAAAACATGTTAAACCAAAACTGACCATAGCTATTTGAAATCAGAACCACCTCAGGACGATATTATGCGCCAATTTTAGCTGCTACTGGTCCACTTTGATTTTCACTCACCAGGATGTGCCTAGCATTGTTTAGCATCCTTTACGGGCTTACTACAATCTAGTGAAAGCCTTCTCCCTTTCCCATACGCCAGCAAGCCGAGGCCTCCACAGAAAGTCTCTTATTCAACTATCTCTACATCTACCATTTATTATTCATCTTTATCGCTGCCACGGCCATCTAGTAGCCACCCCGACATCAAACCACCACAATCCCTCCACCGACACTACCTGTGGGCACAGGCATGCGCACGCATCACTTGAAGGGTGGTGACCAATGTGGTCATTACGCTGGTCCTTAATAGGTCCAGCTCTGCCTGATCTGACTCTTTCAGGCTATCATCAAAGGGAGGTGCCAGCCAACTGGTCAGCTTCGACTTCCAGTGAGCATACTTCATGTCTGATGGGTTTGGAGGGCATTTCCCACATGGCCGTTTGCTGAACTCACTCTGGGCTGGAGCCTTATCAAGGCGAGCTCTAATTATCGTTTCAACTGTCAGATGTGAAGAAAGAATTCTTTCGAGTGAAACTCTTAACTTGCGCTTTGATGTAAACCAACCATGCTATCAGGTGCTTGAGCTGCAGCTACAGTGCCAAGCAATTGTGTGCTCATGTGTTTTGGATAATCCACTTAAATGTATATGTATGCATCCTAATGCATCGATACACATGTACATCACATGCATGCGCACACACACATACATATATATATATATATATATATATATATATATATATATATTGAATCTTGAGATGAATTTTGATTAAATTAGTTGGGTAATAATTAAGATTGAGAATGCTCGAATTTGATTAACTCCTAATTGAGAAGTGTGATTTATATGCTTTTATTTCAACAACAAATACCTACCTTCAGTGCCAACAAAAGCTTTTTGAATAGTAGTTCACCTACTGCTTCTCTACAAACATTATGCAATAACAAATCTCTCTAAATGTTGGAGGGGGCCCTTCAAGAAGCCAAGCCCTCTACTCGAGTACTCAAATCTCTGGCACGGCTTTTAAAGGTCTGCCTGCTCAATAAGCTCACGGGCCCCCAGTAATACCTTTGTTGACCCTTTGGGTTCTGCAATACTGAATGTTGGTAAAGGGGGGGCTCCAGGTGTTGCACACACCCTCAAGGTCCCCCAAATCTCTAGCTATCTCACTGCTCTCACACCATGGTTACTCATTAGGATCAAAATCCTTCTACTATCTCTCCGACTGTGACCCTGTGTCTGACTACGCTTGGTTCCTACCTACATGTTGATCTTCCTTAACCGCTAAGCTGTCCATGTGCCAAATTTATGACCATAAGCTATAAATTTGATCAGATGTACAATATTTTTTAGCCTTACATGTATATACATGATTAGATATGTGTATATGAGTGTATATCCATCAGTTCTGGCAGTTAGAAGTGTGCATAAATTCATACATTAAACAGAAATCTTTTCAAGAGGAAATTAAACTAGAATCCTGATGAGTCCAGGATTGAAATCAGTTCTGTTATATTCCCAAACTTATCGAGTTTTAGAAGAAAAATTTGATACATACTGTATCATTTTAGTCAAATAATCTAGATAATTACTAAACTAAAGTCTACCATAGGGCTACAGTAGTGGAGCACCGAGAGAGTATCAAATTTACTGGCAATGGCCTGTCAGATTAGCTTACTAACCATCATTCCACTGTAAGTGCCTCTTTCTTTAAATATACAGTTATATAGATTATTTAATCTTTTCATTTATGAAAAATTAAACAACTGAAAGTTGTTTATTTTATCAAATCTTTTTTACTTCAGTTGAGATCCTTTTTACATCATGTAACACTTTTTTTCCTTACTGTGATTCTCATTTTTTCATTGTTATGTATATCATGATTTATCATTTATATGAAATATAGAGCTCTGCAATAGTAGTCGGTTTGTCTACCATTTTGGTCATGTGATATTGTAAATAGAATATGAACAGCATAATCATTTAACCTACCAAATACTTTGTACAAAGACAAAATTTGCTAGAACAAAATGGCTGGTTAGTTTAATTCCTGGGGAATAGATTCCTTGCTCTTCAGTTTTTTTCAAGCGAGATGTTTCATGATCCTACAATGACAGGCTGTTCATTCACTAAGTCTGCATCTTAAATGGTATGTAGGTACATAATTGTATTGTGTTAAATGTGTGCTTGTGTGTGTTAGCATGTTAAAAACCATGAACCAAAACTGTCACCATTGGTTTCTTCAGTTTTCAAGTTGGTCTGGCTGGCTGGCTATGTATGTATCACATGTACAGGCCACATCAATGAAGTTAGGGTACTGAAAATTTTAATATTTTCTCTTTATCATATCTACAAACAATTTTTTTTTTTCGTTTTCTTGAAATTCCCCCTAAATAAGTTTTCAGCAAGGGTTCTATTTGCAATGTAAGTTTATGGTAAATTGCTCTAGTTTATACATTGATCACCCCTTTTTTCCAATTTTTGTATTAATCACCCCAACCCAACACAGCATGCTGGTGAAGGATGTTGGTTACAAGATGGTTTCTTTTGAGTGACTAACCAGACCAGTCTGTTTATTTAGTTATGAGGGAAAGGGATAGTCTGAGTGATACAATCACTGACACTCCAAGTATTAAAGGGTGTCTGTACAAATATATTCTATCAAGTGCTGCCTTGTTCTACGGCACTTATTGCAAACTTGGTATCTGTATTTGATCTGACTGTTCCTCATGTATTCACCGGCTGTATACTTCCATTTAAACCCGATACATGTGTAAATTATACAAAATAATTGATAGCTTTTTGGAGTGAGTGAATTTTATAACTGTAATATTTCTTTAAAACTTCTTTTTTCTCTCTTCATCATCTGTGTTCTACACAGTAAATTTGTACTTGCAAATATGTTTAAATGAAAAGGAGAGTTGATAAAAAAGAGCTTTTAATGAAATTGAACTATTCCATGTTTTTATAGAACTTTTTTGACAGTGATAAATTTCACATTTTTTAATAATGAATTCACTAATTTGGATCTGCTTTCATTTTTGCGATTATTGTTTTTAGAATAACTTGGAATATTTCTTCTGTGATACTAATATAAGAAACTATACCTCTTGCCACACAAGTTGCCTGTGTATACAAATGATATATATTTTGAGCACATAAGGTTTGAATATATATTTGAACCATAAAGCCCAAATTCAGCTTTAATTATTTGTTGATAACATTTTTAACCTTAACAAAAGTGCACATCAGGTATCAGTTTCTCTATCCGGGGAAAAGTACTAAGAAAATGGGTCAAAATGTATTGAATGTTGATTTTGTTAGAAGGAAATTGGAAAGCTTTTCTGCCTTATAGTTTTTTTTGTTTTGTTTTTTGTTTTTTTTCTTGTTGTTGGGGTCGGGAGTAAATATGAGAAATAAAATTGCACTTTTTTTTTTTTTCAAGGTACTTCCTCAGATATTTTTAAAATAAAATGATTAAGTTGAGATAATTCAAATAGATAAAAGGAAAATACAAATTATACAAAAAGTATTTTTCAATGATTTGAAAGTTTTAAAATGTTTGTCCGTTTTTTAAAAAATCTATTTTGTTTTGAAATTATCCTTTTTTTTTCTTTCCTCTTTACCCAGGTGTTTATTCGAGAACTGATTTCCAATGCTAGTGATGCCTTGGAAAAGTTACGTTATCACCAGGTATCAGCCACAACAATAAAGGATCCAGAATTGCCCCTGGAGATCCATATTGGTTTGGATGAAGAAAAGAAGACATTCACTATTCAGGTAAAGCATATGAAATAATTTTGATTTTTGGCGGAGAAAAGTCAGAATAAAGCAGTACAACTGAGCTCGGAGATATCTCTATTTTTCTTTGCTCAAAAAATTCAAGAGATCTTGTTTGTCTACAATTTGATAGGGACTCCCTTAACAGAGGTTGATGTTGCAATTAAACTGAAATTCAAGAAATAACAATCTCCGCATGGTAGGAATGGTATTTGATGATAGTTTCTTCAAAGTCGGAGAGAACTTCTTACAGCTCCGTTTGGTTTACAAGATTTTGAGAATGACATTTCATTGCTTTAATAGAGAGATGTCATATTTGAAACTCTTAAGTATATTTATTGAAGAATTACGAAAACAATACAAGGGAAAAAACAGGTTATTTTTTTTAATATCAAAATATTTGATACTTTGGTAAAACAAATGAAAGCCAGATATTTCCAAGAAGAAAATTTTACGTAAAAATTTGGATAACTCCAAGGCAAATTAAGATAAAAACATACAAAAAGATAACACAGTAGAAAAGGGAACCACTGAGCAATAAGATTAAAACATACAGTGCAGTGAAAATATCACTGGACAAATCTGTGAGATAGCGAACCACCCAATTAAATAAAATTGATTTCATCCTTGACTCATTAAGTCTCACTTTCTCATTATTTTCATTTATCTTGTTTTATAGACATTTTTCTTTTTGTTTTTTCTTTTTAATTAAAAAAACTAGTTGGAAGATATTGCCCGGCCAAATATACAGAGAAAGCCATTTATTATAATCACGATTAATGTTATCAAAATCAGTCAATGCCAAACTCTTTATTTGAAATGAATTAAAAATTATCATCATGTTATTTTCATAATGTAAAATTTATAACCATGAATTTTCCACAATGAATGCAAATTGTTCTAATGTTTGTCTTTTGCTCAATGTTACTGTTATCTAAAAGACCCTGTCCTGAAGTGATCACAATAAGCAGCTTCCTCTTTACTAAATTGTATCCATGTCAGTTTTTTTTATTTTTTCAGCTATTATACCAATTAAACTTTAAAGAAAATGTACTTTGTTACCCCTCATCTTGTATCACCAGATGACATCATGGCTGAATTTTCCCCCTAATTTATTTGATCAAGCTTATGAGCTTGAAAATGATTGTTAACTAGCCAAAAAAACACCCTACCAGCGGGATTTTCAGATTTGAATGAGGCCTTTGGCCTGAATAAGAGATCATGGATTTAAACTATGAATTTATTGAATCATATCTTATTTGAAAATCATCACCATAACAAGCTCTTAGATCACATTTAATTAATAGAATATCTGGGGGGGGGATTTGATGAAAGATAGCTGATTTATAAATAGATAGACTGAAATCAGATCATTATTCTTGTAAGCATGAACGCAGTACCCCAAAATTATATTCCTTTTTAACATTTAAATTCTAACATACTAAAAACGTACTCCAGGGTCCCATTTCTATACAAGGAAAATTTCATTGAGTATTTCCTGAGTTATGCTGTCAAATACAGGTGGATGAACATTTTGTGAATTACAGTATGATTTGATCTTTTTCTTAATATTGTGAAATTTATTGATTCTTTTTTTAAATGGCTCCCTAAAGACATTTTTATCTTATTTTTCAAGGACACTGGATTGGGTTTGACCAAGGAAGAAATGATTCAAAATTTGGGTACTATTGCAAAGTCAGGATCAACTGTAAGTCTTCCTTTTTTTTCTTCTTTTACTCTCATCTTTTTAATTTTTGAATGCTATATTGGACCATCTTTATAAAATGGAAACCCTGTATGGAGACAAAAACAAACTTGTTTATAAACAGAGCTAGATTTATTACAAAGATGACTGGTTAAGATATCTTTTGATTTATTAAACAAACCGTTCAACCCATTTTTTGATATAGACTGAGTGTTAGTAGAAATAAAATGAAAAATAAAAACTTTGCTATTCGGTTATTCTCACAAATCATCAGCCTTCTCTTTGTTGATATACATGTCCTATGAGTCTCAAAAGGATTATTATATTTGAGAATTTTTCATAACTCAAGTAATCATGAAACTATAAGCTATATTTTGAGTCTTGATAACTTTCAAAATATCAATTTTTTTTTCACTATTAATACATAATAAAATACTTTCATCTTACCTCAAGATTAAAATTTTTTAAAAATCATTTTTCCCATTTATAATAAAAAGCTTAAGGTAATGATAATAGATTCTTATTCAAAATTCCTGACTGGCATCTATAAAATGATCATCTGAGAAGTAAAATTCTCAAACATACAATCAGGATAAACTTTGATGGAACCATTTGAACAAATCATTTTTTTCACCATTCTTGATCTATTTATATTGTTTGTTGGGTGTTTTTGGATTAAGTATTACAGAATCTTGATGCTTACACAACCCATTAATGACCATATTCAATTCCTAGATCTGTAGTCTGGGGATGATGGCTGATAGAATCAATAGACTTCAGAGACAAGTAGAGAATTGATTTATGTTTTCAAGGCCAATTAAAGAATTACAAATGATTTTCATGGTTAATATTTGTTTTTATTGAAGTTATTAAAATTCATTATTAATAGGAAAAAAAATATTATCAATGTGTAAATGGTAACAAAGATGTATAATATGTTTATAATGGTCATGTTGTGTGAGTTTGGGGGGAAAATAGTGTTTGCATATGCTTTTAGCGAGCCAGCTAGTTGATGTAATACGTATCCTGTCGATAGATACATGAATCAACTAACTCAAAATTTTTCACAGGATTAAAAATTCACTCTGACCTTATTGATATAGAAGACTATGGACTAAATCTGAAAAAAAAAAATTTAGTTATATATTCTTCCATCAATTTAAGTAAAGTTTTTTTTTTCTTAATTTTTGCCCCATTTGTATACATCTTGTGTATAGAACTTTGGCCAAATTTCTGATACTTTTTAGAATAACCAAAACCTAATTTTCTATATTAGAAAGCATCGACCAAAACTGTCAATATAGGTTTCTTCCAGTTTTTAAGTTATCCTGGCTGACTATGTATATATGTATGTATGATGCATGCAGTCTGCACTGATGGAGCTAGAGGGCTGAAAATTTACTCATTATGCTGCTAAAAGACATTGGTTGCCAGATGGTTTCTATTAAGAGACTCATCAAACCCGTGTGCTGTGGATCTTCAAATATTTTGCTTATACATTCATTTCTTGGAATTTCACCCACTTTCCTGCGAGAATTGACTAAATTTACTGACATAAATTTATTTTACCCAACATCTTGTCTTCTTACTCTTGTACCTAAGTTTTTCAGCCTATAGGGTACTACCACATAGAATCTATAAAATGTAAATTTAGAAACAAACTCACAAACATTTGTCTTTATTTATATATATATATATATATATATATATATATATATATATATATATATATATATATATATATATATATATATATATATATATATATATATACATGATAATCATGAACTTGCAATGATTTGTTATTACACAAAGACTGTATCATTTGGCCTTAACAATGTAACTAGAATAAACAATTAAAGAAAATGGAGCTGCTGCAAGAATCGAACCTACGACTGATAGGTGGGCCATTTCAACATAGCATTATTCTTATACACACACACATACACACATATATATATATATATATATATATATATATATATATATATATATATATAATTCTGGTTTAATGGTATTAGGAACTACCAGTATATTTTAGATAGAATTTTAATCCAGGACACTGGTGACAAAATACCATACAAAACATGGTATATAAGATCAACTATAGATCTTTATGACAACTTACTTGATAATCACAATGAAGCGTGAAACAAATTTGTTGTGAGAGTCCTATAAGAATATTATAATGTTTATGGCTGCATGACCATAAAATGGATATGTTCTTGTTTGCGATACGTCTACACACACACACACCAGTATTGTATTATATATATTTAAAGTATGAGTACACACACACTTTGTAAGAATGTACTAATGTGCCTTTTCAATATTTGTCGACTTGGAATTTTATTCCATAACAATTATCTAAGTGAATAAAAGAAGATTAGAATGTATTTAATGACAATCAATAATAAAATATAAATTAAATATTTCCATGTGTATCTGTCTTCCATCTTTTAATTAATTTGATTAATTAATTCAAATCCTTCTCTGTGACTGAAAACCTGCCTGTTGGCCGATGATACATTAATCAAATTATTTCTTAGCTTGAATGTAATTAAGCTTGCAAATAATTATTTCAATTCATCCAAGAAATGTGTTTTTTCCTCTTTCTACTTCAAGTAGTTGCTTTTATGCTTTATTTTTTTTCAGGTATTTTTGGAAAATTAAATATTCTCCTGAATATTATTTTAATAAGAAAATATCTTTAAATATATCTCATTGCAAAAATTTAACAGCATTAATAATATTTTTTAATTTGTAGTAAAAAAAACACGTTTTTAGAACTGAGAAAATCCCATAATAGGATTTGTAATGTGGCAGAATTTACTTGTAGATTGTATGATTTTCTAAGTAGAAATACTCTCTAATCATAGTGTGCTATACAAGTTGTTCTCTTTAGGAACAGATATTCATTAGGGTGCTTTAGAATTGTCCTTCATTTCTATTATGAAAATTAGCTTGTGTACATTTTCATTTCTCTCCAACCCTTTAAATCCTGATTATAGTTATTAAAAGCTTCTGAGAAAAACCTTTTTAGAATTATGAAATCAATTAAATAAAACCACCATTTACCTATGAAATCCTTTCACCCTACCAAAGGTTTGAGTTATTACTTTTTCTCCTTTCTCTTTTATTTGCTTTTTTCTATTCACTCTGTAGAAACTTAAAATAGTTATTAAGCAAACTGATTAGGCAGTATTAAAAATTTGATCATCTGGTTCAAATCTACTACTTTTTGTTTAGATGGGAGAAGTGAAAAAGAAACCTTCTTCCTTTCTCTTGAATAAGTATTTATCCATTTGACTGGACAATTGGACAATAATGGATGCTGCTTGCTTCTTCCTATTTTTTCATGAAACATTGACCTTATACCAATCATAAATTGCAATTTGTATCTCGGCTTTCAACTTTCCAAAGTCTAAATACTGCAATTATCTATCTACATCATATTCAGGTTGTCCCACAAAAAATAAGGTCATTAGATTTTTCTTTTCAAAGTTGCATATTGATTGCTCTTAATCAATTCACAGGATCAAATTAAGGACTTCTCTTGAGACTTGAAAAATTGTGCTTGTATTGGGTTTGAAAGATTAATGGAAATTCAATAACACTTGAAACCATTTTGTGTATGAAAACTATCACACTATAAAAGTTTCTAAAAATCATGTAAAGAATTCTACTTTCATCTGACTGATTTTGCTACAGTTTGAAGTAATTCGAAAAATTTTGATTTCCCTACATTTCCTTTGATCAAATAACTCACATTTTCTGGACAATTTGATACTTTATTGATGGTTAGCGTTTGATTGTTGTCATATGATAAAAAGTGATATTTCATCAACAGCTTGACATATTTTTTAACCTTTTCCACTATACAAAATGTTAAACAATGGTATAGATGGATTCAAAATTATGGCCAACACTTGGAAGTGTCACAGGTCCTGAAGAAAAATTGTTATAGCTTTTATATCAGATTTTATAAGATTGTCTATTTTGGTTCATGACATCTGATGAACGAAGGTGTTGTGGAAAGAATGGAATATTGGGAAAACACATTTACAAAAGAAATTATAAGATTAATTCTCTTGCCTTGAATCAATTGGTTTCTGTAAATGTTCCCTAATTTTCTAAAGACCGCAAAACTTGAAAAATATTAACTTATAATCAAGTTGAAAAAATTCATTCAGCTTGCTCTTGAAAAGATCATTGTCTGGTTTTTGTTATCCCTATTTCTCTAAATATATCCTCTTATTAAGAGCACATTTGATCTCCTTAAATATTCAACTTTATTCAATATATCTTTATAATATTCATCACAATTTTGTATGTCTAAATATAATATAGAGGTTGAAATTATAAAGAATAAGTATTTGGGGAAAATCAGTTATTCTGTATTTTTCATGCTAATGTCCTCATTCTCATTGTTTTTAACATTGCAGCTTTTGCATTCTTCTGACTTTCCCAGATCTAATTATACTGAGTCTTGAGAAGGAGAAAAACCCAAGAATATATCAGCCAAAACATTGTTTAGGAAAAAAACACATGAAAGAATATATGGAATAATGAAATCACTCCATCTCAGAACTTGGAAAAACCACTTGCATAATATATTTATTTTTAAAAATATGCATGTCTGAAAGATTCTTGCTGTTTTTTTTACTTGTAGATATTTATTATACAAATATAAATATTTAGGTGTCCTTCCCTTAAGGTTTGTATTGTAGGTCAATAATAATTTGAAAATAGAAAAAATGCATTAAAACTCTAATTCAATCTTGGAACCAAGAGCAATATTGCTATTCGTCCTTATATCTAGCAACTGTTCCTATGTAATTGAGTTATTCAGATTGTTACATTGGGAACATATGCCACTTACTGTCTTCTGTTTTTGTTTTTTCATGTTTTACTAAGCACTAAAAAAATGATCTTTTATATAGATAGTTTGGTTTGAAATCAATAGCATTCCTTGCAGGTGAATGTGTAAATGTCCTAATGATAGGATTTGTCATTGAAGTGCATTGATGTGTTTATTTCGTAACTTTTGGTCCTTAAAAAAGAATTTGATGTTAGATTTCAATTTTTTTTTTTTTTTTTTTTTGCTCAGGAATTCTTGAACCAAATGAAAGATGGAGACCCAAAAGCTGAGGTGAACCAAAACATCATTGGACAATTCGGTGTTGGCTTTTACTCAGCATTTATGGTTGGGGAAAAAGTGGATGTTTATAGTCAGTCTTATAAAGCTGATGAACCTTCTTACAAATGGACCTCCGATGGGTAAGTCTCTCCTCCTACATGTTTTTCCTTACTGAAGAATTATACATGTTCATGAAGGTTTGTGTGTAATACTTACACGTCTATATATATATATATATATATATATATATATATATATATCACACACACACACACACACACACACAATAAGGAATAAAAATTAGAATCCGGCTGTCAATTTCATGATTTGAACTCCTTCCGCTGAATCTGTAAATATGGACATATGATTTTTTTTAAACTATTTGCCAAGTCTGATTATTAAATTTTCTCTTCAATGCAAAAAAATACCAAATAATTTATCATTCAAATAAAGCATGTTTGTATAGTCCAACTCCAAGCTGAATTTCACAGTTATCAAAAATGTAAAGAAATGCAAAAAAAAAATATGTTGCAAAAATAACTTCTGTTTTTTTTTTCTTTTTTTTCTCGACAGAAAGTTTTGATTCATAATTTATTGTGGTTATTTAATGGTTCTTTGAATCAAAACGCATGAAAAAATGATTGTGCTGAATCCATTTTTGAATGACAAAAGAAGTGGAGTTATCTTAATATTTATTCACATCGTCTTTAGAAGATTATATTTTGGATAAGGTTTTTGTTTTTCCAATTAAAATGCAATTATTACTTCTTAATGTGGGGAAAAAAAATTTAGATCTAGAATCTACCACTATTCCTCTCTCATTTGAGGAAAAGGACTCTGGTAATAAAGCATTTGAGTTTCCGATTATTTCTTTTACATTCAGGTGGTTAAAGTGTCCTGCATTAATATTGTTTATACAGACTGTTGGCCATTTTATTGTTAATGAATAAATTTAATTTTTCAAGATGCTCTAAATCAACCCTATGGCTTAATGGAACCTCATCCATGCTACACTGCCAGGACGGTGTTCTTTGGCAAATAACTTTCGTTTTCTTCCTGCCACACGTATTGCTTGTTTAAATGATAAAAAAGTTGCTGCTTCAGCTCATCAGACCACAAGACTTTATCCCAAAATGCTTTATCTTTTTGATGCTCTTTAGCAAAATTTAATTCAACTTTCAAGCGTGTTGGGCACAAAGGTGTCTGTGGCCTTTCAATCCCACACAGTGAAATATATTCTTTGCAATACTCTAACATTTTTACCGATTGATTTTAAATCTCAGTCACATCTTTACTAACGTGCCTGTGCATGAGTCTTGGTGAAACATTACAAGGAAAAACAACTCAATGGAGATTTCTTCATCACCAGCCATTTTGAATTTTTCTTAGTGTTGACTGTGCCGTTGATTTAGTGATGCTCAGCCCATTGGTAATTTTGTCATATCCCTCTCCTATCTTGAGCTTATCAATAATTAATTGCCTAAAATCGATACTGAACTCCTTTGTCTCCGTCATAGTGAAACAGGTTCAAGATAATTGCAGTATGAACATTATAATGCTTCGAAGACGATACAATATTGCATGTTGCCCAAAATATCAATCAAGTAACTTAGGCAAGTGTGTCAAATGATTTAATGAAGATTGAAAATAAATTATACTCAAATATTCATCCAATTTATCACCGCTAAAATTCTGTTTTTGGGTTTAGGTTATTCATGTGTTCTGACGTTTATATATATATATATATATATATCCGGACTTTGCCCAGCCCTAACCATTCATAGAAGACACTTGAAATTTTGCACACACACACACCACTCTCAATGAGTAGGAAAATTTTTTTTTTTTTTTTAATTCTTCTTCAAAATGAGGTTTTAGCTGGGGGGTTCAATTTTCAATCTAAGTTTTTGCTAAATTGGTCCTTTAGTTTGCGTCCACCCTTGACTTCTGAAAATCTGGACATTTTAGTGTCCAACTAAATGCAAGAGAAGTAATTTATTTATCGATTACCTCTTTTTCCAATTTTTAAATTGATCACCCCAGCACAGCATGTTGCCAAAAGACTGTGGCCATTGCATGGTTGAGAAGAAAATACCTTTTAACATATATCTTATCTGTTATGCACATAACTGTTATTGTTGTTAATCACCACTACCCACAACAGACCTGTTTAAACACTTTTGCTGGGTTTAGGTTATTTATAGATTCTAACATTTATATACACTACCTGTATTCATGGGGAAATTCTTCGGTTGTTGAAACTGATTCCAAACTCAAACATTATCTCGTGACTTTGTATAATAACTTATGCCTCTATCTTCTCATTGTTTCCCTTATCCCTTCCAATTTTTTTGTTGCCGGTCTATGATTTTATCTAATTATCATACAAACATGGTTAAGATTAATATGCCAAAATTTTCCTACCCCTTCAGTAAACTACCGAACTTTCTTTCCTTCCCCCTCTCTTCTTACCATCTTATTAAATTAATAAATTTCTTCTTCTCCCCTCCTCTCTCCCTACCCCTTGAGTAAACTACTAAAATTTCTTTTAAAATAAGGGATCTTTTAAATGAAATAAGATGCTGTCAAAAGATGTTGGTCACTTTGAGGTTGAGGCAGGGGGGGGGGGCTTTTCACGTATCTCCCATTTGTGGTACATGCAATTGTTATTGTTTTGGTTGATATCAATCACTGCTACCCGCAGCAATCTAATTTAAACACTTTTTCAGGATTAAAGTTATTCATGTGTTCTGACAATTATATATATATATATATATATATATATATATATATATATATATGTATCTGGACAGCCTAGCTTTAACCATTCAGAGTAGAAACTTTAAATTCTTTACACTCGCATTCGCCCATGATTTTTTAGTGGAGGGTTCAGTTTACAATGTAAGTTTATGCTAGATTTACATGATAAAAGTGAACATAAATGAGCGGTGGTGATCCATGATTCCCCTTGAAATGCTGGTAATATTTCATTTCAACCGTATGAGTACTTACTGTTTGTGTTTTTTCTCAAATATTGTTACATTACTCATTCAATAAAAAACATTTTCTTTATATTGTGTGCATCATTGCCTATGTTGTATCTTAGTGGTGACCAAATTTGAACTAAGCAGAGTTTGTACGGAAAAAGTTGAATTAAATTAAACATTCAATTTTTCATACTGTACAAATGTTTATTACCCCCACTGTATATATCACAGCATAAGAATACATTCTTTAGCACTAAGATATGCACACACACACACACACACACACACACATATATACCATGTGTATGTCTATCATAGTATTGAGAAACCATCTGAACAGGAGCGCAGCCCAACCAAATTCGGTATGCATACTCAATGGACTTGGGAGTAGGTTTTGATGTGAAAAGTTATTTGAAAAAGGGTCCTTTATATGGTGGAGAGTGAAGGGAGATTTTCCCCCCCTTTAAGAGGTCAAAACTGATGGTAAGCTTTTCTTTTTTTTTTCCAACAAATCTGAAAGCTCCAATCCTTCCATTTTACTCCTTGAATATTTTACCAGGAGTAGACGGGTACTCCAGTTAGTGTGTGTGTGTGTGTGTATGCATAAAATGTCTCGAGATTTGATTCACTGGCTAAATCAGCGCACTGGCAAATGAGAAAAGAACAATCCCAAGTATCTGATAATGCAGCTCCTTACTATGTTTTCCCTTTGTATAAAAAAAAAAAGGCTCACCATCCTGACTGTTAGTTTTGCAAAATCTACTTTGTCCACTTGAACCCTGATGCCCTCTCTTGAATACCTCATTTACAGGTTGAGTACCACAAAACTAAAATATTCCAAAACCAAAACTTTTAAAAAAACTGACATGGTGTAACAAGTAGAAAATTCAGCACCTGACCTCTTACTGAGGTATGGTTGATTCAAAAGACGAAAAACTAGGCCAATTTCCCATGCCTTAATAAATAAGTAAAAACTTGGTTATCTTCGTTCAATTCTTTAGAAACAAAAACTATATTTACATCACAAACAGTGAAAGACAGAAACAGTCCCAATCACAACAAATGGTCCCCACCAGATCTACCTGCATTAATCACTTATGCTTATTTTTTAATCTGTACAAAGATATTGAAAATGTCAAAAAATCTCACAGATACCTCTAAATGACAGTGAAAAGAAAGGAAGGAAAACGTTTGTTTATCTCTACCACAGAAAGAGGTGCAGAGGTGTTAGTATGAACCACCTTACAGAAGAATACAAGTTGGATTGACCAAAGTCTGTGACTTGAAGAAACTGATGGGAAATTATTAATGTTTTCTGCTGAAAGTGATGAACAAAAGTCAACAGAAAATGGAAAAACCATGCTAAAAATTAAGATCTTGCCTGTGTATTAAAAGTGGATTTTTTTTAAAACTCTGAAACAAAATCTTTCATTTTTAACAAACAAATTGCGAGTGAGTTACTGTTATAAAAACCTATGATTGATCCCCTTACATAACAGGTATCATTCCCAAGATATCTCAATATGTATATTCAGATATTCCAAAATTCCAAACACTTCTGGTCTGCATTTCAGATAAAGAGTACTCAACCCTTTTCTTTTGGAATGACTTTATGGAATCAGCTGTCTGCTCCACATTCTCAAGCTATATCCATCTAAAATAGAGTAAATCATATATATCAGGCATCTTTTGAGTGAATATATTTACTGTGAATAAAATGAATTATTGTGTATCGTGTATGCCAGCATATAAATCAGCCCCAAATCTTAGGTATAATTCAAGTTTTGTCCAGTATTTACCAGATCAGTCAACTCTGCAAATTAAGGCAGTACTTTTCCATCAATCTGTTGAGTTCATCGGGTCTAAACAGACTAATATGATCCATTAGGGAAAATTCATGCTTAAAAAGTCGACTTATACGCCAGTATATACAGCTTGTTTTTTCATGTATAAAAGTTGTACATTGTTTGAATTTTTGATGTTTTCATGCTTTTTTTTATTCTCCTACTGAAATGATGTGCCAATGGACTTGTACCGACAGATATTTCCCTCCTTCAATCAGTCCTTTTCTCATTCAAGTCTAGCTCTCCTTTCAGTTAGTTGCAAGAAATTTTTTATCTCGATATTTTTTTTTTTTTTTTTTTTTTTTTTCCTCTCTTGTCAGAGTCACATCACAAAGCAAAAGGTTTCCCATCATGAACCTGTAATTTTGTTTAGCCTTCTCCTGTCTCCAACCCTTACCAAAAACAGATTGGAATAAATATTTTTACTATCTGTGGGGATATCCCTAATACTTCTGAGAGACTAATTCTTATTTCACATAATTTTGAAAGTGTTTAGAATAGTGCCAGATTCTACCGTGATATAAGAGAAGCAATTATTATCAAGATTACTTCCCTTGCACCTATTTGCAATTTTTGTTCTCCATCATCTATCTACTCGTACCATCAAGAGTGTCATGAGGTTTTACTTGAGCATTTCTATTATAATCCACTTCCAGCTTGCTAAGCCCACCAATTCTCCATCAGAGCCCCGTTAACCATACATTTTGGGAGCATATTCCTTAATCTATCTGTTGCTAACTTCTGAATGAAGGATCGGATTTTCTTAGTTCGAAATTGGAATTGTTAGTCTCCTAGATTGGTTATACCAGATGGTGGAAAAGCCCAATCTGCTATTTACCTGTAACTGGAAGGAGAAGAGATGGTTTCATACCTTTCTCAAAGGCATTAGTGCAAATGGAATGTAAATTGTCTCAGCCAAAGTTTGAACTCAGTTCACTGATTCCATTTTTCATGCTGCTAACCGTTGTGCTATATACACCTTCACCTATTTGCCATATAACATGGAACGCCATTTTTCATCGAGAACTGGTTAATGAACCAATCATTTTTTGCTGTCATTACTATCCAAAAAAACTCATTAAATATTTTTGTTTGTGTTAACACTTGAAGAAATAGTGCTTTCCTCCTGCTGACACTAATATAAACAGACAACTCCCAAAATTGGCTTCTAGTACAGTCAGTCTGTAAGTATTTACAATTAGTATGGCTACTCTCAACAATTTTCTAAGCAAATCCAGTGGACTTTTATAAAAATGATCAATCTCTTTTTCTTTCTTTTTTTTTCTTCCAGCTATCTCCATTGTGATTCATGATATTCAAATCTGATTCTCATCTTATTAGTCTTATTCTGATTATAACCTGGATGAAACCAGAAAGTCTGACTGGACGCATTCACCGAGGCTAGAAAGTGGAAAAGTTGGAATGTGTGGTACAACAATGAGGACAGTTGAAAAGAAATTTATGATATATTAATATCTCAAAATTTGAGAAGAAAACCATGTGTAAATCGGTTAGAAAAACATGAATTTAACATGCTAAGAAAAAAAACTCTTTAAATCTTAACTTAATGGGACTGTCAGTTTTGTAATGAAGAATCAATACATTTAGTTAATAACTTTTTCCTGCATTGGGTTGTATCACTTCATCTTTTGCTTTCAGCTCTGGTGTGTATGACATTTCGGAGGCTGATGGTGTAAAGAGAGGGACAAAGATTGTTGTTCATTTGAAAGGTGACAGTTATGATTTTGCAAAGGAAGAAATCATCAAAGGTCAGTTTTTTCCAAGAATTTTATTGTGATCAGTAGTAGTGATCTTTTGTGAAATTATCACAGCTACCTTATTCTTTAAAATCAAATCTCTCTATTGTGGACTAAATGAAACCATGTTGACACTGTTCAAAGAAAGAGGGGGAAAGATATAGATTTCTCCCTATGTCTGGTCTAATCATATAAAGCTGTTCTTTTTTTTTTTTAAAAACACTCTATTATCAATCCTGAATTAATCTGACACAACAAAAAAGTGAAATTATTCAAATAACTTGAAGCTTGATTGACAATAAACTAATTAAAGGTTGGTTTTAAAATTCAAACCAGTTGAGTTAGTATTATGTATTGATGAATTTCTGGACTTATTCCCTCCTTTTTGAAATGGAAATCAAATGAGTTTGATGTTTACAACTATAGAGCAAGTGATTAATTACAAGTAATTGGCACTGGAAAAGCTTTTTCAATGGATCAACGTTTCAATGGTACCCCCACATGTTTGGCCTTCTGCTTGACGTGGCTTACCATCCCCTGAACAAAGTAATGACTTACCATTTGGTTCTGTTTTAAATCGATGTCACCTCTGAATAAAAGATTTTCCATTATCAAAAGGATTTGATCAGCTTGATATGACCAATTAGTATAAATAAATTAGCCCCCCCAAAAGAGTAAACCTGGAAGTTATTATCATCAAAACATGTTTGATACTGTTGGAAAGGAAATTTTATGCAGTCTACGGTACAGAAAGCCTCCCTATATAGCTCTTAAAGAAATTTTTTTACAATTGTTTGAATTTGAATTGTACTCTGTAAAATGAAAATGAAAATTACTGCACAGGTATCTAGAAATTGCCACTAGATTTTGTTTTTCCCAGAAGTTGTGGGTAAAGGTAACATACTTATAAGTATTCTTTTAACCTCCATTCTTTCAAGATATAACTTATTTTTATATATTTTCTCCCTTGTGTTGTAGTGATTTTTGTCTTCAACTTCTATTTCTAAATGATACGTCTTGATCTTTTTCACGTATGTGATTAGAAAAATATATTTTGGGTAGAATCCTGGCAACCAGGTGAAATCCTATCTAAAAACCATCCAGATTAGGAAGAAAATTGTGGCCAATTAACTGAGTGGGCAGCTATTTGAAATCCAAAATAGACAACTAATTACTTCCGTAGCTTAGCCAAAAAATCTCATTGAAATTCTTTGAGAACTATTGGGGATATTGCGGGTCAAGATATGAGCAGATACAGAAATGTATGAGCAAAAATACAAAAATGTCTCTCCATCAAAAACAAATCCCTGGATCCACCCCCAAGTTTTAGTACTTCTTCCTTACATTAGTGCCAACCTTTCCACAAATTTTCATTGTCATTCATTGAGAACGTTCTGAGATATCATGTTGACAGACAGGAGCAAATTCAGAAATGTAGGGAGAAAAAGAAAGAAAAAAATCTTTCAATCAGGAACAAATTTCTGGTATTGTCCCCAAAATTCAATTATGTTTTGATTATAATGTGGCGCACCCTTCCACAAAATTTAATCAGAATTCATTGAGAACTTTTTGAGGTACTGTGTGGACGGATGTGAGCGGATAAAGAAATTGATCAATCATTAAAACAGAAAAATATCAGTCGATCAAAAAAACCCAAAAATTTAATCTTTCCTTCCTTTCTCCATGGCCCACCTTTCCACACAGAGATCTTGGAGATATTGTGTTGACTGACAGGAGCAAATACATGATTGTATTGGGGGGAAAAAAAAACATGACACAACATCTCAAAAAATTCTCAATGAATTTCAATGATATATTGTGGGAAGGGTAACCCATGGAAGTAGGAGGAATAACTAAATTTTGGAGTGGATCCAGAGACTTGATTGAGTCAAACTGCAGCTTTTGGTACCATTTCGTGTTTATCAGTTTACAAAAAAAAATCATGAGGCAGTTTTCTAGATAACTGTGCAGTCTGAAGAAAAACGTTTTCATTCTACCTTGTATAATTCAAAAAACTTTTTTTTAATTTCCTTAGAGGTACATTGGAAGACTTTGACTATTTTAAAAAGCATAAAAGTTCCTGTCCAACGGTACCAACTATGACTTGATGATGATTACTTTCAGGTTCAACGCTAAATTGCTTACACCAAGTGTAGATTGGGGAAAAGGAATACATCTTTTGTTACAAAACGCGGAAAATAAATAGTCTCAAGGGAGAGAACTGCCACCTTGAAAAAAATCAAGGGCGGTAACTCAGAAAATTTACCAAAAATCTTTTTGACTTGATTCTAATAAAACTATCATTTGATATGCATTTTGTAAAGGTTCTAACGATATATTGTGCTTAAAATTTTGTATACTCATGAAATCTGGGTGCCATTTTAGTTCGATGTTCAAATTATGCTAGTTCCTCATTATTTCCTATTTATATTCTATGCCTGACTAGACTTATAATATCAATTGTTGAATTGTAGAAATTGAAGACAAAATAGCATTAAAGTTCATTTTAGGAACATATGTACAGTATGAATATGAATTGTGATATAAGCCCTACTTCGAATACTTAGAGCCAAAGAAAGGAGTTGTTTTTCTAGATTACTTGTCTCTAAAACAATCCTAATTACAGTTTAACAAAACTGCTGACTACAAATTGCCTGATGTTTATTTATCAAAACTCTTTTCAGATATTTCACTTTGTTGTGCTTTTTATACATTTCAAAAAATTTTTCTTTCAATTCCTACATTAGCTATTGTGAAAAAGTATAGCAACTTTGTTGGAGTTCCAATTTTCCTGAATGGCAAGAGGGCTAATGTTGTGCAGGTAAGAATCTATTTCCTCTATTTTCTTATATTTTGGCAAAAGAATACATATTGACAAGTATGATTATTTCAAAATACCATGCATGGCTGTAATTTCTTTGTAGTTCCTTTAGCTAATTCAAATGCTAAATAGAGATTCATTTTCATTTAAATTTGAGACTATCTTTGCACCTAAATTTTTACTTGCAAAACTGTTATTCTCAAAAGGGGCAATGCAAGTATTCAGATGTTGGAAATCAGAATTTTACCTAATTTTATCTGAAATCACCCTACAATGTAAATTAAATAGTTTAATTCAATGCTGTAATTGATAAGTTAATGAAAACCTTATTTCCGTGCTCTTTTTCAGAAAAAGCCCTTTTAAACTTTTTATATGTACTTCTCTCTGCTTCATTTCAAATCTACAATATTTGATAACACCAGATAAAATATCCATCTATGCCCAGTTAAATATTTGTGGGGGGTGGGGGGTGGAAGGGTCTGAAGCTTTCAAACTATTAGTTTCTCCTCACTTTTGATCCCTTAAAGAATTATATGTAATATATAATATATGTATATTGAACAAAAAGTAAAATCCCAGCTTGGCATTATAGTTACATTGTAAATAGAACCCTGCCTCTGAAAACCTTTTTAAAAGATTTTTTTTTATATCAGAACTTCTCACTTTGAAACCTACCCCTAGGTTTATTGAGTATGCATACCAAATATTCCTTTTCGTGACCAGTGGTTTCAAGTAAAGTACTCATAATATTAATGATAATGATGATAATAATAATAATGATATTTGTGTAAATAATTTACAGTTATATAGTTACACTTAGTACTAGTAGTCTACAGCATCTGATTAAAGCTTAGCTTTCCAGATACTTCAACTTTGTATAAAAGGCCTGGGGTATATCTTTGGAGCCATTTTGAGGTGAAAAGTCGATCCTATATGCCATCAAATACAGTAACTGTTTTCATTCAGCAAATTGAATTGAATAAAAATCTTAAAAAGTATTTGTGATGAGTTAAGCAGTAATTTACATGCTTATATTCATGTATACGTGTATTGTTATACAGTAGTATGTAAGACAGCTGTATATACCTTCTTTTGGGATAGATGTATAAAATCCAAAATTGTATGGATTAGAAGTTAGAGTAGTGTAAATTTCATATTTCCAACCATTATTTAAACACCTTCTAACCAAAACTAGTTGAATATTTATTGAGCACTGTTACAAGCTTCATTTATAACTGGATGTATGGAATTTAATTTACTCTTTGATATCTGGAGCTTTATTTGCTCCTTGATATTTGGAGCTTTATTTATCACTTGGTATTTTAAGCTTTGAGATTATTTTTGTTGTAAACAATTTGACTGAATTGTCTTTTTCTTCTTTGACTCATCAGGCTCTTTGGTTGATGAATCCCCAAGAAGTTACACCAGATATGCATGAAGAATTCTACAGATTCATCAGTGGAGTTTTTGACAAACCTCGTTTCAATTTCCACTACAAGACTGATGCCCCTGTGAATATCCGAGCTTTGTTCTATGTTCCAGAATATAAACCTAGTAAGCCACTCTTCTTTTTTTTTCTTTTTCCTTTTCCATTATAATAAAGATCTTTTCAAGTCTCAGGTTGCTTGAAATATTTTTCTGAAGATTTTTGATAGTATTTATAATAAAACCTTTTATAATATCCCCGCTTTTAGAATGGTTATTTTCATCAAGTGACTACACTGCTATTTGCCATGCTGTAAAGAAGTAGACAATCATGAAAGTTTTCCTTTCTCATTCGGTTGATTTTAATTAACTTAAAAAATACCATTTGATGATAACTTTTCATAATAGTTTTCATTAGAATATTCAAAAACTTTTTGAAAAGCTATTTTTCTTGGAGGGATATACCATATATACCAGACTATATGACAAGTGATTTAAGAGTATTTGGAGGACTACAAGTCATAGCCTCATAACTGTCCCCAATCAAGCCTCGGTAGACAATCTTCAAGTCAGAATACTAGTACATCGGATGCTGTGTGATATTTACCTAGTTTTGTTCTTTTTAATTACCCGTCTTATTCTCTGGCATGTACGGTGTGTAGAAAAACATGGCTAACTTGCTGTGAATGATAGAAAAAATGGCTACACCGTCCATCAGAATTGAGAGTACTTTCTCTTTCAGCCATCAGTGGAGAATTATTTTTCCTTCAGTTTGCTTCTAATCTAATTTTAATAAAACTTTTAGATAACACCAACTGATATTACTTTGTAAATATTTACTGCCAAGCAACATCATAAATTATTTTTTTTGTATTGTTTGTATTTTCTCCTTAAGATTCTTCTATATCTTTCATAACATCTATATTTTTTTCATTTCAGCTTTATTTGATATGAGCCGTGAAACTGATGTCAGCTTAACCCTCTACAGCCGAAAAGTGATGATCATGCCAAAAGCTAACTATATTTTGCCAAAATGGTTACGGTTTGTAAAAGGTATTATTCATTTGACAGTATAAAGTTACTTATTACTTTGAAAATTGCATAGTCAGATGTTGTTTTGCTTTCTGTATGACTTAACTTTTCTGATACCAGATTTTTTAAAAATCATTAGTGTTCAAGTTTTTACAATATTTTACCAAAATCAAAAGGTTGAGTTTTAAACAACAAGAACCAACTAAATCTAATAACTTAACATGATAATTGTGTACGAAAGAGCAGTATGAACTAACCTACTAAAAAACCTGCGTTTTTGTCTTTGATTTTCTGTTTTACTTCTCAGCCGTTTCTAAACTTGAACAATTTTTTGTTTGTGTATTCAAGTAGGATCGAATTCTATCAAAAGTTATCTCCCCTACTCAGCTATACAAATCGTTTCTTGTCAGATGCCTTGTAAAAGTGGGAAATATATAGCTAAGAATTGGGGGCGGGGTCTTCAACTGATTTTTTCCTCAAATTCAGTCCAAAACTTGTCTCTTAATATTTTGTGCATAAAATTATCTGTAAAGGGTTTAGAATAAGATTTTGTTCAAATTTTTTATTCATTTTCTCTTGACATTATATAACAATTTAGTTGTAAATCAGATACTGTGTGTGTGTGTGTCATCAATAATCAGCTAGTTGGTCACTGTTTGAATGAGGATGAAGGAAGAATTGCACTCATGAACTGCCTGTCTTGTCTGGCTCGTGCACACACCAAGTGCTAAAACCTTAAAAATTAATTTTCCCTCAAAACTGAGAATTTATGCACTCACTTTTGTCTGCTTTGACATGCTAACTACTATCAGATTCAAATTGTGCCCAGGCTTTATCATCATTTGGATTTAGGGTTAGGGTTTTTGTTCCAAGAAAAACATGTTTTATTGTCTGGTGAGGGCATAGGTGTACAAGCTGGGGAGCAGATATGCCCCCTACCTCATCTAATTCAAGTATAGTTTTTTTGTTTTTCTCTCATGTAAATCCAGACCCCATTGATTTTTTTTTTGATTTTTTTTTTCTCAAATTCAACTAAAATGTGTACTGTAAGTGAATTGAGACATACTGATTTTGGATATGCCTTTGTTTTTCCTAATGGATGTGTAGTTCTCAACTTAAAAGTGTACAAACACATATGAACACACATACTTTAGTACTTTATTATGTAGACTTGCTGATGTTCCTTGCCTGGGAAAAAATATGACAACACTGGGAAGCAAATGATATTCTATAGAGATTTCATGAAAACTCAGGGAAGGCATGTGCAACCCCTCTTGAAACCTTGAAGATTAATTTTTCTGAAAATGAAGATTTTTTATATCATTCTTAGCATTAGACCACTTCTGCAGGTAAACAACTATTGAATTTAATTTGAGACCATGGCAAAAGCATTAAGAGAAAGAGAATTTCACGTCCTTGGTCTCCCATGACAAATGGAAAGTAAGGTGCACTCTAGCATTATACCTACTTTTGAACCTATTCTTATAAACCATAAAATATTTTTTTTAAACTGACAGATTTCCGGAAGATATGAAGGTCTAATGAATGGAAAGCATATGAAATTGAAAAAGTAAAATAATCTCATTCCAATTTTGAAATCGATCCAATATTTGTATTTACCATGTTTCTATATACTGACATATTGTTGCTCTCACTGATTTTCAGCAATAGAATAATTATTAAAGAAATAAAGGGTTAATTTTGTGTAAAATTCAACTATAAAATGAGTCTGATTTTCCATAGCCTTTGTTTTTTCCTTTGTGATCCCTCACACATTCCAAGGTAGACCGAGGGGGGGCAATCTTTGGCAAACTGGCATAAGCACTGAAAGAAAGACAAATTCACATCCACAGTTTAGCATTATAACTACATTGAATAAAATCTCCACATAAAATCTCAAGATATTTCCTTTCTCGAACCTGCCTAATTACCCAACGTTTTGAAGGTCTAATAAATTAAATGGAAATAAAAATGAAATTATATAATATAGACACAGTCAAAATTACGTAAGCACTGGAAGAAGAAAAAAAAACATCCTTTGTCAGAGTTTGAACTTGGTCTGCAAATTCTATTTTCCAAAGCTCTAACTACTCAGCTACTGAACCGCCATGACTTTGAAATCATGAATAATACCCCCCCCCCCTCAATTCTTTCTGAAAGTAATAACCTGAAAGGCTCTCTAGAAATTGACAAATTATCATTGGTAAAATTTGACCTAAAGATGTGTGCTGTAGGTAAATCAAGACCTGTCAATTTTGGTCATGCCTTTGTTTCTGTTTTCTAATGCATATTCCTTGACATACAAATAAATTTTAGTACTTTATAATATAGGTATGGTATTTTTTTCATAGGTGTGGTAGACAGTGAAGATATACCTTTAAATCTGAGTCGAGAACTTCTACAGGACAGTGCCCTCATCAGGTGAGTTTATGGAAGACATTATCATTTTTATTCTTTAATTACAAAATTGGTAAAATATCCAATAGCTGTTTAACACTAAATGATAAGCCCTTTTTTCCTTGCATTGCAAATGCTGCAATTAAAATACTTTTGATTCAGTATTTACTAGATTAGCTTACATCAAAATCCATACAGATATTCTGATATTTTAATTCAATATGCATAAAGAAAGATCTGCTCAGAATGTATATCACATTAATAATTAACCAAACTTTTTTATTTTAAACCTCAAATTTAATTCACTGATAAAAATTTTTTTATGCTAAAAATTGAATTGAAAATTTAAAGTGTAGGTTAACTTGAAATTCTCATATGTTCCAGTAAAATATATCTATTCATAAAAACATTAATAATTTTGTTTTTTTTGTTTTTTTCTCGTTTTTTTTCTCTTGGTATTCACATACCTCTGACGAAAGTAGATATCGCAATCTATTTTTAAATGAAAATATTTGCAAAATGGTATTATATCAAGATTAACCCGAGTTTTTCCCTGCAAAAACAAGAAAGGTTTATTGATTTCTATTAGTGTTTTGTTAGCCAGCATGATTAATAAATTCAGAGTTATTTCCCTTGCATCACTTCTCCTCTCACAGTGTACTGTGATAATCTTCATTTGAGAATTTTCTTATCGCCTATCTTTTCATAATATATTAATCAACTGAACTGTTAAGATATATAATTCTTTTATTATGGAATTTTATTTTCTTACTGCTCATTTGGTTGTTTTTAATTAATTATTTGGATGAAACGTACCCTTAGTATGTTGGCGCCTGGTACAGAGTAATGGTTAACTAACTAGTCTCAAGAGTTTAGTTCTCATTAGATGATCCAATATCATGATGTTGGACTGAATTTGTTACATGCACATTTAATAAATCTTTTTGCCAGAGAAAAAATAAATAGAATATTTTATATATTAAACCATTCTTTTGTGCTCTCTACTCACTTCTGATAACTATGGCTCTACTAGAATTTTCTTTTTTCTTTTCTTTGCATTCATCAAATTTTTCTACATTTTTCTTTTTGTTGGTAGGTTTTATATCAAGCTTATCATTATTCAATTTTCACATTCATGAGGACTCTCTCTCTCTCTCTCACACACACACACGCATACACACTAGACTTCATTGTTCCAGTGTGCATTAGTCAACGTTGACTATCTCTTCTTTATATTTTTTTTGTGTTCAGTAATTGATTTAGATTATCAAATTATATATTAAAGTTTCCTTACTTTATATTTTCAAATGAAAATGTTAAATAAAAATTGAACATTTGAATAAATTCAATATTGCCAAAATAACTTTTCTAACAAATATCTTCAATTTTCATAGAAAACTGCGCCAAGTAATCACCGGAAGGATCCTCAGATTCTTCCTTGACAAATCAAAGAAAGATGTTGAAAACTACATGAAATTCTATGAGGATTATGGTTTGTTCTTCAGAGAGGGAATCATCACAACCACAGACCAAGAAGAAAGAGTAAGAGAAAATTTTCTCCTTACTATGAAAAATGAAGTTTTTGTAAAAATTGAAGATTTCTCAAAATAACTTCATTTTTTTTCTTTATATGAATGTAAAACTTTGGGGAAAATTACTCAGTTATTTGAAGAAATATACCTACCACTCATTATTAGTGAAAAAGAAGTCTTGGAATTCAGTTTTTGTTTTAATTGTATTCCATGGAGTATGAATGTTTTTGTTTTATCTATTTTTTTTAACCAATCCTGAGTAAAAATAAATTCAATTTTTCTGCAAATTTATAGAATAGTAACAAATGACTGTCTATTTCCTCATTATTTAATGTTCTCGTATCAAATCACTGTAGACCCACAAATCACCCGAACAACCAGCCAAGTGGGCTACAGATTCTTCTTACTTTGATTGTCTGTTCCTATCTATGTGTATGTGTCTCTAGGTGCTACAACCTTGAAAATTAGCATGAGTACACAACTAGGCACCATCTGAATCCTTGGGGGAGGGGGGGTCTCTTGTGATCATTTGGACCAACAGTAAACATGTCTTGTGCTGGTATCTTTTAGATAAAAGATTTATTTTTTTAGATAATTTTAGATGATTAGTTCTGGTGCATATGCAAGCTATAGTGATTCATTTATATATTTTCAAAGACCACAGAGACTTCAGTAATGAGGAATTACAAACAGTGCTTCTTGTAGAATATTTGGAATTAATTTTATTCATTGGTAAAAAGATTTACTTTCAGGCAGTTGAAGTAAATTTTATCAAAATAGAAAAAAATTAAAAGCTTTATAATTTGAGAAGAGATAACTTCCTTGTATTGAAATATCACTATATGTACTTCTTTTTTTTTGTTTTTTCATCTATATACTTATCATTTTTCTTAAGCATTTGGAAATAGTAATTATTATTGTTCTGTGTTTACAGGAAGAAATTGCCAAACTTCTCAGATTTGAGTCCTCTAAATGTCCCCCTGGAGAAAAGATCAGTCTTGATGAATATGCCAGCCGTATGAAAGCAGGATCCAGAGTTATCTACTACTTATCTGCTCCAAGGTATTTGTCATTAAAAATAAAACTGGAAAATTGTTCTCTATAAAATAACGTGTATTCATACATTCACTGAGTGGGGAAATGAGATACCATACAAGATAAAAGGTACCAGTGACTAAATGGTTACTTTGGTGTTCAGTTAACTTATGCCTTCCTTTAAATGTGCATATATGAATGTAAACCACAGAAACAATCTACCTGTCAAAAAATCATTCTATTTAATTTCTTTGAAAACTCATGTCAAAAAGCACTATAATGAGATAATCAAAAATTGCATAGATTAATATCAACTTTTCCCATTTACTCAGCATTGCTACTGAATCTATTTTTTCCTCACATAAAAATAAAGATAATTTTTCAATAGCCAATCTTTAATCTCATTGAAATAGCCCCTATGCTGAAACAGGTTTTTATATTATACATCAAGAGGTGTTGGATTGTTGTTTTTATTTATAATTTTAGGGGACTACATGCAAATTAAGTTATTAAAGTTTCATTTGATTATAACATTAGGAATAATATGAGTTGCATGATTGCTTCTTTTGTGCACTAATCTTGAACAGAAATTCAATCTCAAGGAAACCACGCAAAGAATCATTAAATTTGGTCATATAATGTTCATTGAACCCATGGAAGAAAAGATAAATATTTACCAAGTATCTTAAAATAGGTGAAACATTTAAATTATTCTGCTGTTTAAGATTCTGTATCAGATATCTTAATATATGAACTTATACTTTAATGGAGCCAGAAGTGATTTGCAAGTGTATGAATGTGACCAAAACTGCATTCAGTGATTCTTTCAATGCTGTGAAAATTAAAAATCTTAATTAATGTTCAGATAATGATTTAAATACTTCACTATATTTGTATTTAACAAGATAGATTCTCTTGATTCTCTTATTTATATGATTTTTTTTTATTTGTTTACATAAATTTAGAAATAGAATAATTCTTTGAAGATAAAATTTGACTAATATCTTTTTGTTAAGGAAGTGATTTTTGCCAATGATTTATTTACAAATTTTGTGATGATTTTGGTTGATGTTCTCATCTGAACTCCTCAATGTTGATAATGAATTCTGAAAAAACCAACTCTAAATAATGGTCATTTCCAAAGTAAGAGAGATTTTTGCATTCGATCTATTGTGTTTACTTGTGTTTGAAGATTATCCCATTTGATTTTCTAGCCGTGACCTGGCCATGACATCACCCTACTTTGAAGCTCTTCAGCAGAAAGATACAGAAGTTTTATTCCTCTATGAACCTTATGATGAACTGGTCCTTATGAATCTTGGACAGTTTGACAGAAAGAACCTGAAATCTGTTGAAAATGAAATCCAAGATGAAAAAGATGATACAGACACAGTTGATGAGGCTGGTGAGTTCTTTCTAATCCTTGCCAACACATCTAGTATTGACATGTCATTAGTTATGCCTGCACATTCACAGTGAAGTTTCTTAGTTCTCAAATATATTCTATCTCCAGAGAATTAAAACCTACTTTTCTCTTATGTGTTATACCGAGACAATATATATCAACATATCCACCTTATTTTAAATTTCTTGCTTTGTGGCTTCTTCACTGAGAGCATTCATTATTGCATACACTTGTTTATTCTGAGTGGAAACGCCATCTACTCTAAAATTTCAGCAATAATGAAACATTCATCTTCTTCCTTTTTCATTCTTTTTCCATGTGCCTTTGTGCTCTCATCTAGTCTTATATATTACCAAATCTGTTGGCAACTGGTGGCTTTTCTTGGTAGAGAAAATTCACAGCTTATGTCTGTTATTTATTGAGATTGTTCCTTTCTTAACACATTATCAACTTAATTCTCCTAAACTGTTGCCTTCTTTAGTATGTGGAGGAATAAATGGTACTGATTCATGTGACAGTAAATAAATAAAAAATAGTGTAAAAGAAAGTATTTAAATTTCAACATTATCAAGAATTTTTTAGCAGTCATGCTTTTTTTTCACATAAGGATAAGAGGAAAATACAAGTGTATTTTTGATCCTCATAGAAAGTTTATAAAAGCATCAAAAGGACAGTATTATTTGGAATAAAACAATACTTTCTCCCTGCCTTTGGCAAGTCAAGAGATTATATTTAATGCTGTTTTTTTTTTGTCTGTTTCCTTCTATTCTAACAGATACCAAAAGCCTTAAACAGGATGAAGCCAATGACTTGATGAATTGGATAAAGAGCAGTCTGACCAACAAAGTTAATAATGTCAAGGTAATTAAGTTCATTCATAAAACTCCACCGTTATTTTAATTATTCTGAAATTTATAAAATATATGTACATGAGGATTCCATAAGTATTTGATATATATATATATATATATATATATATATATATATTCATCATCATCGTCATCATTATTAAGAAATGGATATATGATCCAACAGAAATAATTATAAATATGCTGTATTTGAAACTATTTGAAATGATCTCATGAATGAGCAAAAAAAAAACTTACTCTTTATAACAAGAAGTTACAGATTATATATAGGGATAATGAAAAATCACTGGATACTCTGGTTCATAATTGTTCTGTGCTTGAGAAGTACAGAAAACAGAAAAGCAGTTGTAATGCTTCTAAAGTTTCACAAGCTGATAAGTCAATATTCAACTTACACAAATTGATTTGATAATCACAAATTCTGTAATCATTCTGATTTTCCTACTCAGTGTGTGTGTCTTGGAAGCAATTCCTCATTAATGAAAGGTACACTAAATGCTTTTATATTTTCTCTATTTGATTCGAGTGACAAAGGAGTCAAGTTCGTTCAACATTTTAAACTTTCCATATTCATTTTCAAGTATTTATATTTCCATCTGGTCATTTTCTTTCTTCAAATGTTTGTACACTAGAATGGCGTGATAGTGTTATGTAATAAAACTGTTGACGTTATACAGTATTAAAATACGGTCGTATAAAAATTGGCTAGATTATCTCCCTTGATGTGTAAAATGCTTAGCTTCCCTCAGATATGCTCTCAGCGAAGTTAGCATAATCAACCATTTTACTTATGAATTCTCTTATTTCCTTTTATGGTAGCTCAAGACTTGTTTTTATATTGCCAAAATTGGCTAGATTTCTCTTTTCCAATTAATTTTATGGCCAAAAATATCATGCACGAAATTCTTCTCACATTTTAATGACTTGGTTTTAAGTGTTATCTATTTTTAATTTTTGCTATTTTTTAACTTTAAGCCAGTGGGTGTGAGTGAAAATTTGATACTTGCACTCACTCGATGTTAAGAATGACAAAAAAAGAAATAAAAGAATTAATTGAAGATAAAAAGAAGCCACATCAAGTTGAACTCTGCACTTTGACTGAGTGTATGTCAGACATACGCTAATACAGACTTCTTCCTGGAGACGATGGTGTTCACCTTTCTCTCTCCAATATGGTCAGCCATCCCATATCTTTCTATTTCTCCTTTAATTATAGCTTTTTTTTGTGCTCATCGAGTTGGACTCAGAGAGGCCTGCCAGTTTCTCCAAAAAAGGTTTTTCCACCGAGTAAAGGTCTTTTTCAATTATGTGAATTCAATCAGATCATCAATACAGTTCACAATGGAAAAAGAAGGAAACAACAGATTTTTTCTGGACGGGCGATAACCCACATTGGAGGGGGTTATAACATCGCCATATACTAAAAGCCGACACATACAAGGCTATATCTGAATTTTAATTCAGATAGTCTTTTCTGTGTAAAAAAAAAGTTTGGTCAATTGTTAGAAGAGACAAGCAATGGTTATCAGCAGTGGTAACCCTAAAATAGAAAAAAAGGGGTTAAAAGAAATAGGCCACGCTCTCAGAAGAAATGGCTATTCACCCTATGTCATCTCCTGGAAGAAAAATGGTGAGAGGTTACTAAAGATACCAGGATAGATTCCTCCTTAGTTTCAATGATCCATATTCCTTAGTTAGAGGGACTGTGCAGAAGATACAAAAGGCCTGGAGGAGCCACAACATACGGGTCCCTCTTCTAACTCCCTCTGAAATTTGCTCACTAAAGTGAGTCCTCCTTGAGAAAAGTGTCTGATCAATAATTATACTGGAGAAACTAGCAGGCCCCTCAAAGTTCAACTCCATGAGCACAAAAAAGCAATAATCAAAGGCAGAATTGCAAGATCTGGGACAGTTGACCATATCTGGAGAGAGAAAGACGAACATTATCTTCACTGGGAAGAAGTCTATATTACAGACAGGAAACACTGTTAGAAAGATCAAGGAGGCAGCCTGAATCAATAAGTCAACTGTATAAAAGACAGATGAGTTCAATCTGATGTGGCCTCAGCCAAAATATTGTTACCAATACAAACAACAAGGAGTTCAATCAACCAAAAAACTTGTTGAATATCTGCGACATAAGTCACCAATGGCAACAATCTAGCCAATTTTAATGAGGTGATATTTTAGTATAGCATAAGTTAGGATTACCCATTAAAATTTTGGAAACTTATTTTACTTTTAATTTACTTATCTTTTGTTGGGATTGGAAAATGGTTTTCTGCATATACTGTTTGAAGAAATTATAAGCATGTTAATGCTTCAACTAACAAAAGTATTGACATAATCTGATAGCAAAGGAATCCAACTTGTTAGAAAAATAGGAATTAATTGTTGTTGATAAAATTCTGAATAGATTAGAAACATAGTTTATTCATTGCAAAAAGGAAGTGATGATTGTTGAGTTTGTTTCATATAAAGATTAACTACATAATTTCCTGGAGATAACAAATTTGACTGTCTGCCACAGGATCTAACATTTTGATATTGTGTATATTTTACCGATTCAGTTTAGAATAAGTGAATCAACTGCTGTCTGTTATGAAATTCTAGCTTTATAATCAAATGTTTGTTCTGTTATGAACCAAAATGGGAAACTTTCCATTGATTAAGGTAGGGTTTGAGAATGATAGGGAGTGAACTCCTTCCAACTTGAAATGTTATTGTCAGTGTTTTTCTTTTTTCGGTTACAATTCAGTTAAACAAATGTAATTTAATTTTATTGTCTTAACAAAGTTGCTCTAAGAAAACTTATTTTCAAGTTTTTGACGTCATCAGTTGTATACTAATTATTACAGTATAGTTGTAGTCTTGCTATGTAAAAAGATCTTTTCAAATTATCATACTCAGACATAAATTTTAAACATTGATATTTCTCTAAATACTGAATCTGACATTCATTTCTTCCAGAAATTTTAAACATTTGATTAAAATTAATGTGTATTAAGGTTTCCAGTGATACTAACCTCTTGAAAAATTCATTTTAGTGAAATATTCAAAAAAAGAATTCTAACAATTTTTGCCAGATTAGTTTTTGCTTTCAATCCATACCACATCTCTTTCCTCTTCCTTTAAGAAAAAAATATTTTCAAGTCCTTAGGAGGTGGGGCTGTATTTACAATGTAACTACAATGCTAAATTGGACCATTACTTTCCATACTTCTAAGTATTAGATTACTTCCATTAGTTCCTTTTGGTTACTTCCTCATTCTGGAGACATCCAACTTTTCATTTGCCTCATCTTTCCTCCTCCATTTTTCATTTTGTCACATCTTTTTGCATCATTTCGTAGTTTCATACAATGGACAGAAAGTAAGGGTCCAGTTCAGCTTTATAGTTACATTGTAGACAGAACATCCCTCCTAAAAAATAATGTAATAGTTACTGCATATTGCCCAGATTTGCTTCATTCTTTAATGTAGAGCATTTTAATGATGTTGTGCTAACAAAACTCCCAAAATGTGCCATTTCTGCTGTATTGTGGTAACACACCCACCCACAAACAGAAATAGGGTTATTATGATATAGATTATTATGAAAACTGTTGCTATTGGTCTTTAGTTCTTTTCTTGTTGTTAGTTTTTTCCTAAAGCTGATTGTATTGTTACTTGCCTGTTCTATGCTGAGCAGTTGAGCTTTGTGCAGTTTTGTTACATGGTAGTTGAGGAGATGGAACATTTGACTTTCCCTTCTGGCAGCTTTCTGGCTTTTGTATTGAATGTTGTCTGTTTTTCTTCTTCTTCCCTATCTTCCTATTGATTATTGGTTTGTCTGGACGATTGCGTTCTATTGTATAAATGTCCACAGCTTGGTAGATATGTGGAGTCAAAGTTACAGTGGCAGTGTCAGAGCTATAAGGAGGCAATAAAACCAGATTCTAATAAATATCTAGCTTTGTAGTTCTTCCATCTTTCAAATAAGAATATATTTCAAGTGTTCTTGTTATTAAACGTAATATATATATATATATATATATATATATATATATATATATATATATATATATAATGGTACAAATTGAAGGATTGTGACAATACAAAATATCAAAATGAACACCAACTGAATGTTCATTTTGCTGGTTGATCAGAGTCAAATGTATTATGTAAGCTTTAACATCTGAAACCTCCAACATATTACTTCATTCCTTCATGAGCAAGTTGACCAGCAGCTGTACACTACCACTGTATGTGTGAGCATATATTAACCCATTGATTGTGGTAGAAGCAGCTCAGTTGCCATTTTCTAAATGCGATGGTGACTTTAATTTTCAGGGCAATCTTCTTTTTTTTTTTCTTTTGATTTTTTTTCTCCTTTGAATATGATTTTTTATAGCGTGAATAAAAAAAATTTTAAAAAAAACATTGCTAATTAAAGTGATTCTTTTGAAAAAAATGGTTTATAGGGACCCCACCCCAATATGAAAATATTCATTTCTAAAAAATCCACTTTTTGTGATAGATTTCAAAGCCTGGTACAATGCCTAATCCAACATCGCAGACTTATTTTTTTAATCTGCACACACACACAGCATCGAAGCAAAGATCTGCCAGGTTTGGAAAGTGATGTACTGTGATACTTAAGAGGAGACAATGATGGGGCATATCTCCCAGATTTGGAGGTGTACTCACCATATTTCTCAGTTTCTTTATGAGTTCTATTTTGAACTTTAGCAATATTCTTTCCGCCAGGCTTCTCATGGATTATAAACGATTTCAATATAGTGATATCAAAGATTGTGAGAGATTTTTTGTCATTCTTTTATCGATGAGTTTCGCTGCATCATAGGATGAAATAACTCTATCCTATGATTCACACCCCCTATCACCTTTTTATGACCTATACTGATAAGAGTCTCCCTTTTTTCCTAATTACTTTTACTTATGGTTTTCCTTTCAGCATTGTGGGTAATGCTTATCATCATTTTTTTCTTGTCTTTCCATCGGAGAATTGTTTACTTTTATACATAATAATATCTCTCCCCTTTTTAGCTCTGCTTTTGAAAGCTTCTTTGGAATTCATTTTCATTTTTCTCACAACAGATCAAAACTAAAATATCAAAAAGAGGAGGTGAAGAGTAAAAGTTATTTCTTACAAGATAAAATGTCTGTTATGTGCAAGACAACCTTCATTGAATGATTTAAGTATTCAGGTGCAATTCCAGTAGCACAAGGAGGCAATTGAAAATCTATTTCCTATTCCAATATTAACCTCAAAGTCCTACTCGTATCCAGATTCGCAAAGAAAGTAGCCCTCAATTCGAGCTGAAGCCCATTTTGATGCGATATACATCTTCCATTCTAATCTACCTTTCTATAAAAGTAAATTCTCTTCTATCTGCATGTATTCTTTTCAAAGAAATAAGCACTCTGAAAAGACTCTCTTTTTATAAGTTTAGAAGAGCTTTAATAAGCTGAGAAGTGCAAGTGCTGCAGGAGAAGAAGAAATCTGTCCACATTATTTTTCAAGATAAAAGGTGTTGCCAATAGAGGATCCTTTGAAAAGTACAAAGGGAAGTCGGGCTTCTTCATTATTCCTATCAATAACATCATCATATAGAGTGCATGCATTTTGGCCACATTTGTCTCTTTCAAATTTTTCAGTTTACTTTTCTTTGATAATCCTCTGAGATGAATTTCTATATGCAAATTTCACTAACATAAGCATTTGTTTCTGTAAATTGTAGTATACCTTGAATAGTGCTGTTTTGATTATTGCCGGTCGTGTTTTATGGTTATGGTATTGCTGTACAAATTAATGTAGCAAACTAAAAGCTGGGAAAAAAAAGCATTGAATTATATGACCCTGAACAAACCCTGAACAAAGCAGTTTTCAACTGTACAGAAAATTTTTGGAAAAAATTAACTTTGCTAATCAAAGTATACCTGTATTTCAGCACTTTGGATGAATTCAAAAATTTCTAAAATATTATCAGTCCAATGAGTTACCGTCCTGATTGTGAAGTGCTTGATGGTTTTATTTTATTTTGTTTTTTTCTTATCCGATAAATCATTGTGACCTCATTAGTCAATTCTTCTTCTCTATCAGATAATAAATCTAAGCTTTCACAAAGATATTCACAAAGCTTTTCATCAATTTCTTAAAATGAGAAAATTTGAAATGACCCACTCAGACTAAATGTTATGGGCACTGATTGGTTGAAATTTCCATCGATCAAAGTTGCGTCATAGAATTGTAATTAATGAAATTTCTGCCATTGCAGTTAATGGGTTAAACATGCCCACACATTGACAGCTGTCAATTATGAATAGATAATATTGTAAGGAAAATCCTCAATTAAACAGGCCCAACTTTGTTCATTATCTGGTGACTTTAATGTTATTGTATAACAAGGGTCAAAGGCTTTTGACCTACATCACTATGTATTAATTCATGTTCAGTTACCTCAGCACGATTTACTAGCATTTCTTATGATACTTTTTATAATTATCATCTATTTTACCGATTAACTTTCATTTATCTCGATACATGAAATAAAGAGATAAAATACCGTAGAGAAGAGAAATATTCATTTTGGTCTGTGGCCCTGTTATTGGGACAGCCCACTATTCTTGCTATCTCTTCTTTTAAATTTGATCAGTTTCTTGTTGAGCAGCTCTGTTCCAATTTCAAGAACTTGAAATAATGTCACCGTAAGTCTACTTGTAAAATTTTATATAGTATTATAAAAGCATTCAAAGATCTATTTTATTAATAAATCAAAGAAAGTGTTAAGGGATGCTTAATACCAACATCTGAGACTTAAAATACTTAATGCCAAGGTCCAAAGAACCCTTTGTATGCACAGTTTGGTTTCAGTAGATTTGTGTACTGTTAGAGCAAGTCCCAATCCTAGGATGGGTTCACCTCTATCTGTACCTGACTGCACTTATCCAAACAGGTCAGTATACGGTCATGCTAGACATCCTGTACTGTGAAAATAGGTTGGGACTTGTCCGGTCATCCAGACAGATTTTAGAAACACCTCCTTCTCAAAGAGGGCACTTCAAACACCTACAGAGGAGTGGAGGAGCCTAGGCCTCACGAGCCCACCCACTTCCATCAGCCCTGAGAAAGATAAAAACATGATATTTTCCTAATGTAATTTCAATACTCTCTGGAACCAAATATATGCTATGATATCAGACTTTGTCTCTCCCTTGCTACAAACTCAGCAAAGTATGACAAAAACTAATTTCTACCAGGGACCATGAACTCCCCGACAGCAGTCCTCCTGACTCTTGTAAAATGTAATACTTACTGGGAATTAAATCTTCCTACTAATGTTATTGGAAGTGAATGTTACATCTCTTCTGATTGTGATTTGTTCTTTCAATTTGCATATAACAAGATTAGCACAAATTCAGAGACTCTGGTTCTTTTCTGCATAAGATTTTCATGAGCACGTTCTCTGATTATCATTGAGTATCATGTTATTTCTTTCAATCTCGATAAAAACTTTTCATTATAAACATCTATGTTGACAATACAAAAGAATACCATATGAAGGAAAATTTTGCTTATGACACTTTATTCCACAAAAACTTTTTATTAGAAGTTACCGATCAGACTTGAAGTTATTCTTAACAAAATCTCCGTAGGCCAGACATTATTCTTCTGATCTTTAACCCTATCTATAAATTTACTATGTCAAGTGACTTAAGAGGTTTTATCAAAGATCAAATAAACCCAGGTAATACAGACTTGTCATGTGTTCAACTCGCCTGCTATAAACTTGTGTTATCAACTAATCAGGCTGACCTTAAATGCAAATCTAAACACTACCATCAATCACATGAGAAAAAATCAACAAAATGATACAATAATAATTATTTTTTCTCAAATTGCAACTTCTGCTTCAGAATATATGAACCGTCGGTTTATGCAGTTTTAGAGCAAGTGGATAATCCAGCAAATGCTGCCACAATCATTTTCTTCCAAGTTCAGACTGCACATTTTTTTTGTATTCAATGAATTTATCCATAATTCATGTTTTCATTGTAAAGTTTTCTTTAAATAGTCTTCATTATATGGAATATTAAAATGTTTTGGTAGGTATTACAAGAAACCTGTATATTTATTTGGAGCTTGAACAAATAATGCATTCTATATAATTAAGAAATTTACCTATTACTGTTTGATGAAGAATGATCCATGTAAATGTCACTTTGCAGAATAAGATAAAAAGAAAAATCTTATCCCATTGTATTGATTCAAGGAATTGGTCATTTGATAGAGCATTGAAGTGGAAATCATCAGGAAAAATTCAGCCTCCTGTCTCTGTCTGTTCATTGTATGATTAGCTTTTGCTCATTACAAAGTATTGATATTCATATTGGAGTGAAGCACACAAAAACTTTGAATGAAACTTTGAATTATTCATTCAACCAGTTATGGAATTTATGGGTTCAAATACATAAGACTGCAAGCAAAAGAAAGTTAAGATGAGTGCTAAGAACAATGTTCACTCTGGTTTATATTTTTTTTCACTTTGATATCGCGGATTTTATAAAGATCTAAAGAGATAAGAGTAAAAAATTGTATTGTGCCAATTTCCCAGTGGTACCTACCATCCGATTTTAAAATCGGCCGCACTAGAATTTGAATATCAACAGGTGGTACGACAATCAGACACCTGTTGCTTGAGAATTCTTCTTACCATTAATGGAAGAAATCAAAAAAGACACCTGAATCTTGTCTGTGGCAGAGTGGATTTATCTCGAGTCAGACTGAAAAGCCGTTTAAGATTTGTCTCAAAATGTAACATCCTTGCTGGAAAAAAATTAAATGGTCATCATATAAATTTAGTGAATTCTTTTTTATTAGTAGTTTGACTATTATAAAATGCTGTAAACATTCATGAGACAGTCAAGTGTGTGTGTGTGAATGGATGAATGATATCATTAACAATAGCACCACTAAATGACTCTTAATATTTATTGACTTACCATGCACCTGTTAGAAATGGTATCAGCTTGTGTCAGAACATTATTTCCATTGAGATTTTGACTAAAGGACATTAGGTCAAAATGTTAACCTAACAATGATTCATCAATATTCTCAATTGTCAAACTTCTTTTATATTCATAATTTAAAATTGAATAATTCAATTACTAGTCTCATGTTGTCTCTCCCACATTCTCCAAAATGTTTGACAAACACATTAACCCTGTTGCTAAATAACAAACGGACAAGCATTGATTTCTTACCATTTCAAGACAAGATTTGTTTTTTGTTTTGTTTTTTAAATTGAATTTCTAAAGCAGAACTTCAGTATTGTTCAAACTTTTCAGAATTAAAAGTTCAGATTTTAGTGATTTAGAATCTTTTCATGTGAAATGTCTTGAATTGGTACACATATATGACCTTGCACGGTTGCAAATTACATTGTTTTTTAAGTTGTGTGTATGTCAGATGCCCATAGGGATTGACAAATCATGTTAGATGTGCCATATATCATTAGTGATTAGACATTTTTTGCTTGCTTTTAGAGGAATTCTGAATGAAATCCTCTGTATTCTCAAAAACTTTCAAAGTTTAGTATTACCAATTTGAATAATGAGTAAGTTGAACTCTTTAAGCCTTACTTTAAATCTTTTGAAATGTTATAATATTCACTCAAAAGTTAGACAATTCTTTTTAATTTTTTAGAAGAAAAAAGAAATTTATTGAAAATTATTTTGAACTTTGATTGTTTAAGAAAAAACAAAAAACCAATTTGTACCAATTAATTGTTGACAGTGTGCTGCCAAGACAAAATTCTTTTTTCCTACAACTCAAAAATGCAGCAATAGTTTTCAAAAGAATTTTGTGAATTTTTTTTTTTTTTTTTTTCATTTATTTAGCTTACCTTGGAGAAAAGAATTCAAGGCATTTTACATAATTTGAATAAATTGATAAAAAATTTTAGAATATAATACCAGGAATGCAATTTTAACATTTGATTTCAACATGACCTCATTTTCTTTACTGAATAACTTGGAATAAGAGATAGGTTTCTTTAATTCCTATAAATATGATGCACATATTTCCTTTACATGGTTACTGAACTCTATTTGTTGACGAGGCACAGGTGAATTTTCATTCATTTCATCATAGATATCTGAAGATGTTTAAATCTTATCATAGTCCTATCACAGCCAAGTATATATTACCACACTTACTGTTGATACACATCTCTCTTTCTACACACACGCACAGTTTGTTAAAATCAAACCCAAGCTTAGAACCCTTAACACCAACATTGGTTCAATGCTTAGCTATCTCTTTTTATATGTACGTGTGTTTGCTTGTTTATTCAAGCACTCCTGACAACATCTTTTCATCTATATACTTGAAAATTAGCATTAATACCCCACCTTCTAAAATTTATTTATTTTTTTTTTTTTCAATTTTTTGGGGGTCTTGTTTTGCCAGGTTCATTAATAAAATCTAGATGCTTCTTTGCTCTATTTTAGATATTTTCCAGTGGAAAATACCAAGTGATGTCATAAATAAGATTTATTCCAACCATATTCATTCTTTGATGGAATTTTCTTACATGATTTCAAATTCTGACACTGGTTATTCAATTATTGATCGTAATGACAAATCTACTGCTTTGATTTTCTTGAAATACAATATGTTTATCTGAAAGGATGCTGAAATCTTATATTCTGCAGGTGACCAAACGTTTAGTGTCTCACCCTTGCATTGTAACTGTGGTTGAAATGGGCTCAGCCAGGCACTTTCTGCGAACTACATTGGCTGACAAATCACAAGAAGAACGTTATAGACTTTTACAACCCACTCTTGAAATAAACCCCAGGTGAGTACAATTGATACTTTTTGTCTTTATTCTTTTCTGAAAGAAGTGAAGATTCATACTCTTGAGTCTCTCTCTTAATCCTTTTACAGAATCTTTTTACTTCTACTAGTTCCAATTTTAAACTAACCAGTATAACTTCTTTGATGATTTGAACCATAATAGTGAAACTGCAACTTTTTTTTTTTTTAAGATTCATTTGATGAGGTATAATGAATTATTATTTTTCATTTTTTGACTACCTCTTATCTTCATCTCAATTTACTAGTTACTTTTTATTGCAACTTTAGCTCAGACTGATTAGTCTTCAGCAGTGAGAAGTATTGATCAGAAAATAAAGAATTAGTCAGGTTGGATTTGGATCCCACCCTCTCATGGAGGGAGCACAGTTTATGCCTGCCTGTTCTACCAATTGAGCTACCAAGACTCAATCAGAAGGCAGAACCAACACTCCCCTTGGATCAGTGGCCATGTTTGTCTATTTTGTGCTAGTTTCATTTTTTGAACACATATTTTTATCAGATGACATAGATGAAGCAATGACAATTATTATCAATTATTGCTAGTATTTCTTCAAACTTTCAGTTGCCCTTGACTGTGTCTACTTTGAATGATGATCCTTAGTAAATTCTTCTGTTTGTACTTTGATCTCATTGGTTAATTTATCATCTCATTGACATAATGAAGGTTACGTCATAGAAAATCAGAAGACTTTATATCCAATCACCATTTAAAACAGCTTGAGTTGAGTTTCCACTAACCAAGAACTTGAAATTAAGATAATTGAATCATTAAAAAATAATTTACTTGATAAGATAGTTTTAGGCTCCTTAGTGCCAATCCATTCATAAATAACCCCATCATTTTTTACAGGTATATTCTCGTACGGATCATAATGTTCTCATCAAATTCTAAAACACAAGCCATATCATTGATTAGAATTTGAAATATTAATTCATATGCTTTGGTAATGACATCAAACATGAATCTAACAAGGAAATATCTGCACAATGATCATATAAGGCAGGAATTTTTTTCTGCCTTTTTGTGTCAAAGAGCACTTTCACAACTCTCGATAGCATGGCAGGCACCATTTTACTTTTTAAGTAAAACTTATATTTGTGCTTAATGTTAAAAATCATGCATAATGATACTTAATTCCTATTTAGAATGATCCACAAAGTAAATTAGTATGAGACACAAATTTGTTTGTTATTATTATGAGAAAATCAAGACGAGTTTATTGTTTGACTTGATAATTAACATAATTCCCTTTATACATTGTAGTTCCTGTAAAATGATGAGCATAATACATATAACAAAACAAATTCAAATACAAACCAAACTTATAATCGAAAGGCGAAATCAATAAAATTCCTATGTGAAATAATGCATGAAAAGTAATGTTAAACAAGTGTAAAAAAATTATTTTCTTTTTATTTTCCTGCAAATGTCTTTGGCTCTGGCAAGGTAGATTTATAGTTAGACAGAAGACAAAAGAAATTAATTCCTATATCTACTTATATAATGTACAGTGTGATTTCCTTGGTTCTCTGTTGGTAAGCATGGACGTTTCCACTCTAAGGTAACAAGCTGATATGAATATCTCTTAGCCATCATTTGAAACAATGGACTCTCCCTTTCTAACAAGTTCTTCTGGTTTCTCTTCTAAATAATCATCTAATAGAATTCAAGTACAGGTAGTTCTGCTTTTTGAAAGGTCGCTTTATGCCACTAAAGGGTTCAGCTTAGTTTTGCAGCAAGCCATTACAGAGGCAGCACACCTCCCCTTCCTCTCTCTCTCTCTCTCTTCTACACCCTAATTTCCTGTACCTCCCATCATCCTAATCTTTTCACTGTGGGGGACACTCAAAAAATTTTCCCATGTGAATTAATGGTAATTGTCTCTTTGCTTTATGTTATTTCGGCTTATGAAAAGGATTTATAGGGACATTCTACTCTCAGATAGTGGGAAAAACCTTTATAACAATTTAGTTTTTTTCATGAGATCAACTTGTAAAATAATAATCATATTGTAAAAATAAATTTTTTGATTCCTATGTAAGATTTTAAAATTCATTTTCATATGCAACAAAAAAAATTTCAAAGTTGATTTGATTTTTGGTTCTGAATTTTGCTGACCAAAGCCTCATCGTTTGGAGAGTTGGATGATATTCCTGTTTATAAACAGTTATCAAGATATTCATTGGTAAGATGAGATCTGTATTTTGATTTTCTGATATTCATAGTTGAGAACAGTGATTGGCATCAAAAAGCTTCTTTTTTTTTAATCTTATCTTGTATGCTGCACTTTTTACGAAAAGGAATTTTTCTCTTACGACCAAATTCCAAAAGTTCTCTTCTCTTAACAGATGATTTAAGAACAATATCATCCAGCCATTCCAAAATTTCTGGTTCCAGATCTTTTTACATGAATGATTCTTCCAATGACTGTTACTATGGTTGTTATATTCTCATGACAAGTGAATGGATTTCATTGAATTGTGATCATTTTACTGCTTTTTATCAGAGAATACACTTTTAATAAATAACACATGAAAGTATAAAATTAATAACTGTTTTCATGAAGAACTGAACTATTCAGATACAAAAATTCATTTTGATTCAACCATAAAACCTAATGGTGCAACAAATAGAAATTAAGTCTTGATAATTATTCAATGGATTTATTAAAAGAGCATCTACAGCTTGTGAATTGAAGAAGTCCAAAGAATTGATGTACATGATTGTGACATTAAAAAATCAAAAATTTTGTATATATATATATATATATATATATATATATATATATATATATATACACATACACATTCACTCTAGGAAAAATTTTGACTTTAGAATATGGCTTTAATCTCTGTCATTCTTCAGCCAGCTTTGATCAAATGTTTCATATTTCACATAGGCCAGCATCTGCTACGAGTTCATTCTTCTGTTTCAATTGTTCACTTATTGTACGCAGCCTCCCCAAAGATTATTTGTTGTGACATGAAACATTATCTAATCCAATAAGGGCAAGTGTACAACTAACAAGGGGTTATGGATCTGCTGAAATACCCTCTACTGTCCTTATGAATATTTTATCTGTTATCTGTAAATGATAAAAAGCATTAAGTTATCTCTACTTTTTATTTTATTTTTTTTCTCAGTCCATAGTCTATAGATATGAACTTTTGACTGCTTCTGAAAATTTTACTTGTTCAGCTGAAATAAATTGTTTATAATAATTTTTACTATCATATAAGAGGAATGATGTCTTACTGCTTCGTTCCGGAGGTGGTTTTGATTTTGTTCAACTTGAATGGTATGGAGATATCGGTATTTGTGTAGATCATTGTCGACTGCTTTATACTGGCAGGATGTGGTTTTATTCTGTGGTTACTGGCTCAGTCATCTCTTTTATTTCTCCCTCAGCTATTTTATGAATGTTGGATTTTTTTTTCCTCTTCTTCCTGAGAAGGGCTCACAAATTTTTCAAGTCTATTTGTTGTTTAGTGGTTGGATCTGGCCAGGTGTATATATTGTTCTGTCTATAATTATCTGTTGAACGTAGTAACTTGGCTGTTTCTTGTAGGATCTTCTTTCTGTTTTTTTCAGTCTTTCATTTACCTGCTTAACATTCTCTAGGTCTTCAACTGTTGCTGCTTTTCCCACTTGGGTAGATTCAAGCATTTTGGAAACAGAGATTCATTCTGATTGATTTGATTTCTATATGTTCTATGAGCTGATCACTGATCATTGTCTAGAATCCTCTTTGTTTGGATTTTTCTAACCATTTACTTTCACAGTAATTTTAACAAGCATAGAAAGAAGACTCAAGGAAATAAACCTACCATATTGTTGAGTGATAACAGACAATTTATTTTTCTGTGTCCATCGTTCTTCTTCAACACAAAGACTTCAAGAATAACTTGTATTTTTTAATGAAATTTCACAGGCAAGAAATCAAAAGTTGGCTCACTTTTGAAATTTAGGTATTTCAAGTGTTAAAAAATGTTGAAAATGTTGACCATTTATATTGAACAAAGTCAAATTGTTCAAATTCGAACAAACATAATCTCTTCCCTTCATTGAAAGCAAAATAGCAGATATCTGACATTATCATAAAAGAATGTATTTGTGTTATGTTATTAAAACTTCAAGCAGACAGATTATGCTTCTTTATTGCACTTTGTCCTTTTCTCCCCCTTGTTTGATTAAACAAGCAATTTCTTCATTTTAAATGCAAGTCCAGAAATAAAATTTACTAGCATAGTTTAATGATAATGTCAAGCTATTCTAAGCCTATTAGGGTTTTATATATGACTGAGCTTGCCTGTGATCATTATTGCTATAAAAGGTCAGTACATATATTCATTCACCTGGGGGAAAAAACAGAGACATTGTATGTGAATCTTTTTACTGCTTCAATGAATGTCTTGACTTCACTAACAAAGATTTACAGAGAGTTTTTTTCAACTATAGTCAGCAAGGACGTGTATTACGGAGTAGCCCTCCTGTCTGCGCAATCCAGTTTTAAAGTGAAGTCAATAAAGTGAACTGATCTAATATTACTGATACGAAAAGCACTTCTGATATCTTTTATTATTAACTTAATTTATGTTACCAAGGAAAATAATCTTTCACTTTCTCAGCCACCAAAACTACTGATCTTGTCCTATGAAAAACATCTAGAAAGTGGGTTTGTTTGTAATTGAAAATCTCAATCAAAAAAGTAACATTTCATTGAAAAAAACATTTTGTAGTCATGTGCTATCCAGATAGATCATGCATTTGATACGTCTGATGAAAAAACAAAACCAGATGATGAGAAAACAAATCAGTAAAAAATATTGTGATGAAACCCAAGATGATAATAGTGATTTTAAAACAAATCCTTGAAAAAAGAATTTGTAGAAGAGAACATCAGATTATGAACAAATTTTAGTGGTTTTTTTTTCTAATTTTCATGAGCACTTTTTACTGTCATCTTAATTTATTAGTTGATTTTCATCACAACTTTTACTGAGGCCAATTTCCCTCTGGCAGTGATTGGAAAATACAGGATAATCCTTTGGTAGGATTCTAAGCTCCATCCCCCAACAACAAGAAGCATCATTTACACTGACCCTCTCTACCATTTGAGCCCCCAAGATTCAACCAGGTCAAATAACATCCTTAAACCCACCCTTTATTCTAATTTTTTAAAAAAGAGATTTTTGATATTTAAGTATCAAAAATTTTTTTTTTTTTTTTCTTTCAATTTTTACAACTATCATTTTAATCTTTGTTGCTTTTCCTCACTGCCAGAGGGAAATCAGCCTGAGTGAAAGTCACAATAAAAAGCAACTAAAAAATTAAGATGAAGGTAAAAAAGTGCTCATGAGAAATTTTTCTGAAATAATAATGATTTATAATACTTCATCTAATGAATTTTTTTTTCTTCTCTTCAAATGTATTATTTGTGTTGTTGTAGATGTCCTTAACCTGATATTGTAACACATTAGGAGGTTTGCCCACTCTCTTAGCTGCCTTTCTCTGTTATAAATAATCTAATTCACTAAGTAAGGAATCTGTGCATTCTAATCGCGGCTATTTTTACCAACCAATCATGACTTCTGTTGCTAGCAAAAATTGTACGGAACCAATCAGCTTGATGCACACACATGACGGTTGTCTGCTGAAGGCATGAATTAGTAATCACAAAACATGGAATCGCCTATTCCTAGTCAAATATCAGAAGCATCTGCAGGGAGACAGAATTGTAGCTGTAATACAGGCAGCATTACGATATGTGATTGAAGTGAGCTCTTGCTCATCGTGTTGGTAACAGTGTTAATGATAACAGCTAGAATCCTTATCACGGCTCTCACTATCATCCTGATTGTAATTGCAGTGATAATGATGATGATAATGATGATAGATGTGTTGATTGCTATGGTTGCTGTGCGAGTCATTGATTTGCCTGCTTCCACTATTGCTGTTGGTAGTGGTGATAAATTGATGAAATAATGGTGATGTGATCCTTCTCACTGCTCTTGAGATAACACAGAATACCATATATCTTCATATAGTAATTCCAAAGACAATGTTAAGACCTACTGGACATTTTTTTTCTCTTACATATTTTATCAGTGTAGAGATCCATCTATTGATTAAATATGAAGGTAATTCTAGTCATTATTCCGAAAAATAACATGTGAACAGAATCTGTTTTTGTGAGATTTTTTTTCTCAACTGAAATAATACAAATAGATGCATTTTCATTTTTGATTAACAATCGTGTTCAAAATTTATAAGCTGTTGTCAAAGTAAGTAGTACAACATTTAAATCTGCAGCCAAGCCACTGTTAATCATTTCATTTTATTGCCAGTGGACAATGATTATATTAGATCAGATTAACTTCGTATAAATGTGTGAAAATAATCTGGCTCGTTTTCAATTCGATGGTATTTAGAAACTGGATAAAAGAAAGGCGTAAATCTTGCCTACCTGTTTAATTGTCCAGTAAAAATGAGCAGTACTTAGAAGAAATGTAAGGTTATAGTTACACAAAATTACAACTAGCTAGCTTCTAACATGAGCTCTACCCCTATATTGAACCATCATAAATTTCAATGTTGCTTGAAATGCTGTCCAGTTTTGATATAGCAACCAGTCCATACTGAATTAGAATCTACTCATGGTGGAGTGAACATTGTCCAAGCCTTCATTCTGTCCCTGAGAACTACGGACTCCTTTCATACAGACCTTGTTATGCTGATCTGTTCAAATCAAGAAAGGCCATCTTTTGGGGTCTTCCCCCAGCCCCGAAGCAAAAAGCACTCCACCAGGCACACATACTGAAATACTTACATAAACTTGTGGACCGAGGTTACATTTTAACACATTATATATCCTTCAGATTTGAAAGTGTTTTTGCATTGTTACCAAAGAACTACTTTGATAATTTTATCTGATTTTTTTCTCTTCTTGCACTATGGTTTAAAGGACATAGCTGGCAGATGAATTGGAGGGAGGTGATTTTAAATCATCCCTGCACTTTATGAATAGTATCTACTGCATATCTACTAATACTTCACAATAACAAATCTCACTAAATGTTGAAGAGGCCCTTCAAGAAACTAAGCCCTCTCCCCCAGGCCCCTATGTGGGGTTTTTCTTGTCAATATGATTGATGATGTAAAGTAAACAATTTTGTTTGCTTTTTAGTCCAAGCAAACTAGCCAAAATTGGAAAAAAATGGAACATAATTTTCTTCCTTCACATTGCATTTCTATGAAGTTTCCAGGACACCATACTAAAAGTCTCCTGAAATACTGGTTGAAAATCTAAGATGTCTGCCAATTACATCCCCAAGTTTTTTAGGCTAGAAAACCCAATGTTTATACAGATAATATATGTTGTTGGAAAAAGAATTTTGTCAGCTTTCCAATAGTGTATCTTGCCAGTTTGTATCTGTTGTGCAAAAAAAGCTATTGCCTGAAACGTGGAATAGGTATTCTAGTATACACTATTAGTAGTCCATCAGAAAATGGAAGTTACCATTTGGGGATAGGAGAGTTAGAATATAGGCAGTCAAGTTAAAACATATCTAAAAAAAAATCCATCCAGATTAAGAAAATATTTTTTCCAGGTTTTCTCTGAAATTTAAGATGGACAATTGTGACTTTGCTTTTCTTCTAATTATGACCAAGTCATTTTGCATAGATCTATCCAAAATTTTTATCTTAACATCAGATTTGTGTGGATTTTGGATATGTTTTTGTTGGCCACTAACCCTGTCAATGGTGCAAAATTCAAATTCCCAGAGAACAGCCCCTACGAGCAAATTTTAATAAAAATCTCTCAAAAAGACATTCAAATTGTGTTACTTGATGAAATTACTTTCATAAATACAAAGAATTTTGCAATTGTGTACAATATTAGGACAATAGTGCAACAATAGTTCTGTGCAGATAAGATTATTCAAAGAATAAAACATTATAATTGAACATCATTCTGCTTGGAGTGGATCTTTTTAAGATAATCTCAGGCACCAAATATTTTTGGATATAAGCTTATCAGGCATAAAATTTCAGAAAATCAACCAACCCTTATATAAGTCAAGTCAGGTATTTTACCATAACATTATCATGAGAGATATCTCCTTCTTATGAACACAACATTTATAGCACTTGGTCAGCTGTCACCAAAACATGAATGTCTTTCATCTTCAGGATCTTAATCTTTGTTTTCAGGTCATAAAAGTGATATTCTCGTCAGCCATGATGAATTTATCTGAAAAAAAAACTATCTTAAAAGAATATTACTTGATAAGCTCAGTATACTATCTACGTAAATGAATTGTGATATAATAGTGAGTATTATTGGTTACTAAAATGCATTGTATCTATCATATAGGCAAAAGTATTGCTCACTTTTGAATGACATGAGTATAAGTTGTACTGATGATTTGGAGTCTTGTTTTGTTTTTGTTTTTTCTTGAGAAAGAAAAAAAACATCTTCTATTCAAGAATATACTGTATTTCTCTTTTGATAAATAACTCAGTTGCTTATTAATTTCCAGTGACCTAAAATATTCAAGTGCAATCACTAGCTGGAAACACCCACCCTTCTTGGTTATCCTATATATATTTATAATATATATATATATATATATATATATATATATATATATATATATATATATATATATATACTAGCAGGAATACCCAGCATTTCCTAGGGGAAAAAAAATCATTCAAAATATAACCAAATAGGAAAAATATGCTCTTTCAAATACAGCTTAAAAAACACAGCAAACCAAAGAAGAAAAAAAAGACAATTTACACCTGAAAAGTAACAGAAGTATTCCAAAGCTCACTTTGACAGGGCTTCTGGATTACACTACATAAATTTTTCTCCCATTAAATGTCAGGATGAAAAGGTTGATTCGGGATCTGACCTTAAGACAACCAATATAGAGCTGTCCATAATCACATCGAGGATAAGGACAAAACTGAGAGAAGTAGACCACTTTCCATGAGATCCTCAAAAGAAAAGGAAATCAAGCAAAGAATCACTCTAGGATGGCAAGGCTTTGGCAGAGCAAGCTCAACCTTCAAAAACAAGTTGATCCGAATAATCCTAAAAAGAAGATTATACAACCAATGCATTCTCCCAATAGTCACTTATGGAGCTGAAACATGGAACCTAACCAAGAGACAGACCTACAAACTGAGAAGCATACAACGCGCGCATGAGAGAATCATGGAGAAATCACAAGACAGCACCGTATATCAGGGAGAAAATGGGATTCTGAGACATCAAAGAATCTATCAGAAAAATCAAATGGCAATGGGCAGGCTATGTTGCAAGAATAACAGACACCGCTGGACATCACAATTCACATCAAGGATCCCCAGAGATCACATACAAAGCCAAGGCCGACAGAATACAAGATGGAGAGATGAACTAGACAAATTCAGAAAATACTGGCTCCGCAATGCCCATGATAGAGAATTGTAATGGATCCTGGAAAAGGTCTATGTCCAACGACAGATGATAAAAGACCGATGATGATAGGAAAATTATGGAGAAGTCTGAAAGAAGTTAGTGATTTCAAGAGATTGTCCTTGTATCCTGTTACAATTTCCAGAAATGATTTCAGGTGACCTCTAACATCAACCTCAGATTGCGTATAACTTTTGTTGTATAAAGCAAAATTTCTACTTGCAATAATGTGAACAATAACTTGAAAAATTTTCTAGAAACAATATATGGTAACCTCAAATGACACTAATGTCAAAATCATATTTCTAAATTCTTTGGCCATGAAGGGAATCTACCCCCATGTCAGTTTCCTAAGTATAAAATTGTAGCCAACAACCTGGATAATTGGCAACAAATGACAAAAAATGACCTCAGGTGACTTCAAATGACTTCTAAGGTCACTATCACATTGTGTATGTCCTTCACCAAATTTCAGTTACATAAGTCAGGAATAATATCCAAAAACTTTGAAAATTGAATAGCAGTGATCAGAAATGGTGTCCTTGAGTGATCTCCAAGGTCAATTTACTTAGCCTGTTACTTAGATGCATGAAGATGTTGTAATATGCTAAAGTTCTGCATCCTTGGTGCAAAACTGTCTCATAACTGAAAATTGGCTAGAAATAATGTCTGATGATTCAATTTGACCTCAGAAGTCGATTCCACATTGACCTAATGACTTTCACCATGGAAAGATATACCATATACCCCAATTTCATTTTCTTGGGTGCTAAATTGTGGCCCAAAACTTGAAAAATTGTTCTTGATATGACCAGAGATTATCTTTTGTGACCTTGAATGATCTCAGAAATCAAGGTCATATAGATTGCGATCTTTGTCATGAGAAAATGTACCCATATGCTAAATTTCAGCATTCTAATAGCAAGCTTATGGCCTACAACTCTAAGATTTAGCTCAAAATGACCAAGAAATAACCCATGATGACTGAATGACCTCTTAGGTCAACATAGCCTGTGTTTTAGATTGTCCTCTTGTCAGTCTATAAGCTGAATATTAGGTTGATAAGCCTTATAGTTTTTTTATAAAGAAACATGAATAAACAAACAAGAAGCTTGAATATTAGTATAGATTCAATTGTGCTTCCACTTCTAATATGATTATAAATTTAGGCACAGTGGTCCTTCCCTAGATAATATCAATGTTTTTGTTTAATTAATGCCCAAGGAAAACTGGCCTGAGTAAAGTTGTGATAAAAAAAACTACAAGAAATTAAGACAAAGATAAAACATAGTATTAAAAATTAATAACAATGATTTATGATACTTGGTTTACTAAAATGAAAAAGTAATAAGGTCAACTTCAGTTATTTATCTGTTATTGAGCAATATGAGATGCATATAGTTTTAAAATGTAATATTTTCAGATCATATGAATACTACAACATTTTAAAACCTTTCACACATCCCTATTTCAAGTGTTCCCCTAAAATTTAATTTGTAAATATTTCAATACTTATACATAGAAAAGCTTTATATAGTGAAACGTTGAATATTCAGATATGCTTGATTCATGAATGAATTATAAACAGAAATTTTAATTTTTTTTTCTAAATCATTCAAAACCTGGGAACCTATTTTAAAGGTACTGAGTAATATGTTGAATAACTGTTTGAATTTCAACAAAAAGTGAGTCGGCAGAGAAATAAATATCCACTTGGCTACCCTGTTTTGATTATAACGAGTTCATGTCGCGTCATCTCGCCGACATGTGTACAACAACAGCCTTGGCTGATGGCTACTACTAATACTACAAGTGTGACACACACACACACACAGAGGGGAGAGAGAGAGGGGAGAAAAGAAAGTAAGGCACTTTAATTAGAGGGTAGGGAGGGTGAGGTGTAATGGATACTACTGATACTATGTGTGACAGACACGGTCGCTCTTATACAAATGATGATTTACACGTAGAGAGAATTCAGTACGTAACTATTGCCCAACAATTATTCAAAAAAATAAATCTGCAGATACATTACACCATCTTCTACGATTTCTCATTATTTCATGAAATAAATCTTGCCTTATGTAGTTAAGTCTTCTTTTTTTATTTTTCTTCTTCTTCTTTTCTCTTAAAGGCATGACTTGGTTTTATAGCCCTCCTATTTAACTTCGCAGTTTTTAATTTGTGTGGTAATGGGGAAATATTTTGAGGGCAGGGTCATCTTTAAGGATAGCTAAAATTTGATACCTCTCTCTCTCATATTGTTTACTTTTTTTATCAGTCAATTTTTCTTCAAAGAATACTTGCTTCACATGACGTCGAAATTTACACCACCCAATTATGTACATTGCGATCTTTTAAGATTCGACACGAAATAGAAATCGAACAATTTTCACTACTAATACGCATGAAAATTATTAGGGCAAATAGAATTATTTTTGGATTTCTTGTTACAGAAATAGTCGTCCTCGTACATTTACATAGCACGAATCTAAAGGAACTTCATTTAGAAATAAATCATTGATAAATCATTTCAATAAATATTGTTGTTCCTAATGATTATTATTCAAGTTGATAGGGAAGTACAAAAATGAAACGTGCCCTAAATCAAATATAAGGTGTATTATTAAAAATTGAGTGTTTTGTAGATGACATGGATTTTTAGTTTTAAATCGCTCAAGATTGTATTTAATGCGTTTTCATTAGAAAGTTGTAGCCGGGCTGATCTACTGCCAGAACAGCACATGTTAGTAGGAAGAGAAGAAAATTGATGGGAAACAAAGTGATATATTTGTTTATGAAATGAAATTTGCCATGTGTTGTTTGTTACGTAATTGACGACGAGAGAGTGATGCGTGTGTGTCTGTGATGAAAGGAATCCGTCTCAGAAAGAGCAAACGTGGATGACAGTGAAAGGACGAAAACGTGTGGGTGGCTCTTAGACTCTGTTAAGTCACTAACTGCTTGCCAATATCTATTACAAGGAAGTTGGCCAGGTTGAAAAAAAAATGTATGGACACGAGTCACGAGATGAAGATTCTTGTTTTGCTCCAATTGTTGATAATTTGTTCAAAAGGTTGTTCGGGGGGGAGATGTGGCTGCACAGATTAAATCGCAATTAATCGCACACACACACGCTCACACGGTATTTTTTTTTACTCTTGCTCTCAAAGGTGTAAGGAGGAAACTAAAAATGCAAGAATCTCTTTTACATCATCAATCGGCATTTGTGTTTACTGTATAGTTTTTTTTGTTGTTGTCTTTTTTGTTTTTTGAGTGGGACGTTTGTTTTATTTTGTTTCTTTTATGAATCATGTTTGTTGCGTAATCGGTCGTTGCTAGTGTAAGTAATTCCTAAACGTATGTTATATACTCGTAATTGTGCTTTTGCATAATTTGTTCTAGTAAATGTATTATGTGTATGCTGTAACGGTAGTAGTAGGTACCTTTGTGCGTGAATTGTTTTGATGCGTGGGTGGCTGGCCGGCCTTTTTTTTTCATCTTTTTTTTTCCTTTCTTTCTTTTTCTTTCTTTTTTTAAATCGACGTCGGTTTCGTAGATCCAATAACCTCACCACCCCCACTTGGGTCATGAATTTTGTATTTCTGTTTCGACAGCGACATAATTTTATTCTATCTGCCCCTAAGGAATGAATCTGAACGTGTAAGAAAGTGTCCCAGTCTGCGTCAAAATCTCAAGTACTGATAATAAATTCACATCACTTGTGTAGTAAAGGAATGTGTAACCAACCATCAGCTGTGTGACTAGGATGGTCTACACACGCACACCAATAAATTCTTACAATCGCTTCTGCTGCTGCTGCTATGTCTCCATTCATTACTATTTTTCGATCAATTAGATGATGTAGGAGGTGGAACATCTTGCTCCGAAACCCAAATCTTCTCATGATATATAAACGCAAACTCAACCTTATCTAAATCTCAGCTACATGCAGTGATTTTGCATTTTCTCTTTCAACAATCAGAAAAAAAATTAACCTTTGCTTTTACCCCTTCCCCTGACCTTCGTTCGTTATCAGACTCTCTTACGCTCCATTGTTATATAAACATTCATTAGTTGATCTTGCCCAACACAAAAAATGTCTTATCTATTGAGTACCCACTTGACTTGTGGATAGGTTACAGTTTAACTTTTTATGTTGTTACCATTAAAATATTTTCTTCTTGTTTTGTTGTTACCGACGTTTCATATCTATTGCTACTATTAATAAGGAAAGGCACTTCATTACTAACAGCAACAAATACTTTACTAGGCATGCCTCTCAGTTGATGTTAATTCTTTTAACAAAACAATGTCAGTATTCAAGATTATTTGGTTTAGAGCCCGTAATGTGAACTATACGCAAATGTTTCCGCACTATAGTCAGTCTGTATACGTACCTGAAAAATCACCTATAGAATCTTTTAATAATATATTTCGATCCATTTCAAGGAAAACTATGGTTGCGGGGGCGGCTTGGAAATCGATTTTGGAGCTGGACAGCCGTCTCAAAATGCAGTTTTGTTTTTGAACTGGCTGAATGTAACGAACAGAAACTGATTGCTGTTGAATTTTTGATAACGGTTTTTTATTGTGTTTTCCCCAATGTTCTTCGTTGAAGAATGCAAAAACTCCAAGTTTGATCATTCAGTCCCTGAACCCCCCCACCTTCACCTTCAGAATGAAAAAGAACTTTCTAGAAGTGAATGAATAATTCATTTCATGCATTGATTGACCGTAATATGCAAGTACTAATCATTTACATAGCAAAACCTACCCTAATCACATTTCTTACCCAAGTATTCATGTCACGAGGGATTACAAAAAATAAATAATAGTTTAAGGATAAGGACCAGTGTTGACTAATAAATGCATAAATACTCTTTGTAAATATTTACTGAGCTTTGCTTAGTCAGACACAAGGCCAAAATGTTGGGGCACTCAATGATGATGAAACACTAGCAATGGCTTGTGTGACTTGTTTGCTGTAGTTCATTGGATCTTCAAGAAAGTATTCATTTTTCCTAAACAAAAAACATAATTCTCACATTAAATGTTAAAGAAACAGTGAAATCATGTTGATATTATAGCCTTCAGGATTGAATAGAAAATCAGTCCTCGCTTCCAGCACCCACTTGAGAAAATCCGAAGTAGACCTCAAATACTTAAGAATTGAGCGTAGTTTGTTAAAATCTTAAGAAAAATGAAGTGGATTAGTTTTGAACATGCTGTATGTTTCCCCAAGAACTTTGGATTCCTCCTCCTTATCCATTTGAATGAGTTTACTCCAGTTCCCCTTTAATCTTGATTGTCACATGGTACACCTTACAGAAAAGCATTGTGCGTAAACTTTCAGATAGGCAGTATTTCTTTGAAAATAAAAAAAAGCTATAAAAATATCAGAAAATGTTCCCCAGTACTGGTTGCTACTACTATTGTTATCCCAGACAGTTAATTCATACCTATTATTATTCTTTATTGTAGCATCCAATAAATACTACAAACACTGCTACTGTATAGACACTACAAGTGGAGCCACTACAATTAACTTATACAACATTTACAGTTTCTGTTAGGGTAAAGGTTTGTTACTTGTACATCTTGTACAGTGACACCACTGATATTACTACGGATACTGTTGTTACTGCTCTAACTTCAATGCTATTACAATATCAAATACTATGGTCACTACAACTGCCACTGTTACTTTGGGGCATTACAAACACTTCTACTTTCTATTTCATCATTTTAATTTCTTAAACATTTGTACCACTACAAATAATAATCACTCAATTTTTAGATTAAAGGCTGACTGGATATTGTTTCCATTTTAATAACCATATTCGTAAGACTTGTGACACAAACTCGTTTGGGAGAAAGAAAATACTTGAAGAAAATACTATGCAAGATGAATATTTTTTCTTTACACTACTATATTATAACCATCTTTACCGTGATTCATCAAATGTCCGTCTGTCTGTGATCACAAAACTCAAGAACAGCCAGAACTAGAGTCACTAAATTTTCTGTGGCTGTTGATGGGATCTTGGTGCCAGTTTTTAGTAAGTTAGTTTTTTTTTTAATCATCAAATTATAGCTTGAGGGGGGGGGCAATTTACAATGAAAATCGATGCTAAATTGGTTCCTCATTTTGTGTCCAGCAGCATGTTTATCTAAAAATTTACTATTACTATAATTCACTGAATGGCTGTCTGTCTGTGATTGCAAAGCTCAAGAATGGCCAGAGCTATAGCTTCCAAATTTTCTGTGGTTACTAATGGGATCCCAGTACAGGTTTTTAGCAAGTTCAATTTGGAAAAAACTCGGTATCAAATAAGTTTTTAGTGAGGGATCTAATTTGCAATGTAAATTTATGCTAAATTGGTTACCCATTTTGTGTCTGCTTGCATTTATGCTGACTTAAAAATTCGCTATCTTAATATAATTCACCAAATGTCTATAAGTATATCTGGGTTAGCATAACTCTAGGACAGCTAGAGCTATGGCAACCAAATTTTTCATGATTACTTGTAGGGCCCAAGTGGAGGTTTCTCACATATTAGTTTTTTAAAATTAAGAATAATAGTAATGCTGGGGGGGTTTCTGCTTTCATGTTCTCTACAGTGATAATGGTCTGATTTCAAGGCATATGTATATAGTAAAATTCTGATTCCTTTTATCTGTATGTGAACGGAGTAGCCAAAATGACGCAGAATTAAGATACCCCCACCCCCCAAAAACCTAGTTTTGGTCTCTTGCTAAGCATTTTAGAGGAACTAGATGGAAAACAAGCCTGTGGGTCAGGTATTTCAGCTAGTTATTGAATTCTTAACATGATTATTACTACCATTACTACTAATGATAATAGTACAGGTATATATCGCTTACTGTCTGGGTTACGTTCCAGCCAGTAAGACATTAAACGATCCTCATATAATACTGTATACTGTACAAGCCTATGGCATACTGGACCATAGCTACACTACTTGTACTCACTAGATAGCCAAAATTATGCACTATATTACAGATAGTCCTACATAATGTGCACATTTTTAAATGGGGTATATATTGAATATAAAGTTCATCGTTATGACGGCTACAAAGCTTATGCTAGCCTAGGTCTGCATACATACCAACATCAGCTGTTTACTATTGCAAATCTTCATTCTGCATCTTTAACAGATATACTGTATTAAGTATAATTTTGATATGAAAGAGAAATATTCTACAAGTAGTGTATATTACAGTACAGTAACCAGAATTCTTCTCAGATCTAATGAACACCTTTGTATCATCAACGGCAAAAGTGATAACATCACATCCTCCAACATTTGAAGGACTAGACAAGTCTCTTTTGGGGGAATCGGTTCTTTTGAGAAACATGTTCAATGTTGTTTATTGTTTTTTTGTTTTTTGGGGTTTTTTGTTTTGGGTTTGTTTTTGTTTTTTATTATTATTATTATTGTTATTATTATTATTAACAACAACAACAACAACATCATCATCGATTAAAGTATTGTAACAGAATGTTTTTTATAAAATTCGACTATCTTTTTTCTTTTCTTTTTTTAAACAACTGAACATTAAGTTGTTCGGTTTTTCTTTCCTTCGTAAATTTCCTTAAATGGCCATCTCTTTCTATCGTTCGAGGAAAAACTAAAGAACTTTTTTTTTTTTAATTGATTACATTTTAGAATAGAGTAAAGGAGATTTCACAAGTTGCTCGATGGCCCTTATGTTGAGGCATACAACACAAAATTATGGTAGACTTTTCATTGATAAGCAAGAATTTGTTAAAATGACAATGAAAAATACTGTAAAGTAAATACGTAAGCCAGTAGCGTACATATTTGGTATTGATATCGAATACATACTTCAGTATACACTCTAGATATATACTGTGCAATCATATGTCTAGCTGCATAATCATTTTATTTATGTTTTTTTTTTTTTTGAATAACTTCTATTTAAGTCCTGTGTTTCGATCGAGGTTTTTCAACAAAAATCTCAAGGAACCTCGGATGTTAAGCAACAATACCTGTTGTATGTTTATTGTTAAAGCAACAAACTGAAGTTTCAATGTAGGTACTTAGGTTTATCTATTCAAATACACTCAATTAAGGAGAATACATAAAACATTGTTCAAAAAAAGAAAAGCTTTTTTTTTTTTTTCATTTTCATAATCTTCTGCTTATATGATTAAGGATATAGGTGTGCTGTAAGGAAATAAAATATCACTTCACAGTTCAACAACTTGATTCTCTGTTTGCAGTCTTTGACCTTGGTTCAATTACAGGAAAAGCTTTTGGACAAGTTTTGAAGTTGTTTTTGTTTTTTTTTTACTACATGATACTCTCCCAGTATCACTAGTGAAAATCAAGTAATGAAATAATAGTTTTACTAAAACCAAAACAAACACAGTCACACTGGCCTGAGTTGAATTGTGAATTATAAAAAGAGAAAATCAGGATGGTGATAGTCAAATTAGCAAGAATGGTTTACAATACTTCATCAAATAAATAACAAATTAATCTCTTTACTAATACTCCTGGTATATCAACTAAAACACACCTAATAGAAGGTATAGATTCAATTATCTCGCGTTCATTTGTAACCATGCTCTCTTGTTGGCCAACCTATTAAGGTGTAGGTTCAATCCTCAAGTACAAGATGTTATCACCAGTCATGAGAATATAAAATCAAACATGAAGCCATCCTAAATTTCTAAAAAATCTTACGAGTAAGCCTGTTTGAAAAATCTCCCATAATCGATTTATATAAAAACTTGTCTATCATACAATTTGAAGGTACCATATTTACTCGAGTACTATATGATTTCGAATATAATGCAGCCTCATCTTTTTGTAGCTAAAAATCAATATATCATATTATCATTTCTTTACACTCGAATATGATGCTGAGCCCCACCAAATTTTGACACTGATTTTTGATATTAGATTTCTCGCATTATACACAGGTAAATTCAGGATAAAAAAACCTGCGAGTGGATTATCAATGGATACATTACTATTTTTTATCGACTCTGATACCCAGTCATTTCTTTAGCTGCCTTTTAAAATGGACATGATTTCTCCAAAGAGATATAGTCTGGTTAATATTAAAATCAAATCTAGCAGTTTATAGAATCGGTAAAGTTTTGTCCACCCTAAATCACTGCAGTTAGTCTATATGTATGAGTTGAAAGGTTATCATCACACTGATGTAAACATCTACAATAGATACTTTTACTATTAATGATAAGAAAACTATTGTTTCAGCCAATTCTTTCATTCTATTAATTGGTTGATTGCAGTGCTACTGCTGCTGTTATCTTCCAAATCTTACTTCTGATGATAAGTCCAATTGATGCCAAATATTGTTTAATGGAAATAGACTCTAGAGACACTTTCATGGGTCACAGAAGATTTACCAACATTTATCAAAATCTATAATTCCTCCGGATACAATTTACTGAGATATATCATTTATCAAGATCTTTCAAATTACAAAAAGATTTGGAATTTAAAAAGAATTTACTGGAATGAAAATATATTAAGATTTGGTATCATTCGGCAGAGGGTCCATACCATTTTCTGCTTTTAATGTACTTCCCAAACTTTTGATGAAAAATCGATACTTCTCTCGAGAAAAAAGTTAATAACTTGTATGAGAATTATTTTTATTGTAAAGAAATATTTATTTCATTCCTAAAAAAAAAAAAAGAATTAGGATGAAAGTTTTTATATATTTAAAAAATATATATATATCTTAACTTTATCAATTTATTTACGTATATCTTTATATTAACATTACTTTTAAGACTCTCTAAAATTGTTTGTTTGTGTATTTTTTAGAAAAAAGGTTTATCTATAATTCAATTCTAAACTTTTTTTTTAATGTTTAATAGAAGCAATATTTTTACTGCTATTTACTTCCATCTTGATTTTTATTATTACTGAACTCAGGCTGGGTACTCTTCAGCAGTGAGTAAATAAATTAAAAGCACAGATCAGAATAAAGAATAAATTCTAGGTGAGAATCGAACTCACAACCCTCTATACCAGAGGGTGGCTCACTCAACATGCCACCATTTCAAGGTGGTGAGTTCAATTCTTACCTGGAACTTATACTTTATTCTAATTTGTGCTGTTAATTTATTTACTCGCTGCTGCTCCATTCAATAAATCCGCTGAAAGAGAAAGCAGCAGAATGTAAAATGCCCCTCACTGTAGCATTTATAGACTTCAAGAAGGCATTTGACTCTGTAGAGATCTCTATGGTCATGGAGGCCATCACTCCACAAGGTGTTGACCCTGTATATGTCAAAGTACTACAGCATATATATAATCACAGCAACTCCTTTCTCAGGTTACATAATGATTCTGAACCCTTCCAACTCCGAAAAGGAGTAAGACAAGATGTTACCAGCTCACCCAAACTCTTCACAGCCTGCCTCGAGATGATCTTCTGAAACCTGGACTGGGAGAATAAAGGAATCAAAATAAACGGTGATTATCTGAGCAGCCTCAGATTTGCAGACGACATCGTCCTTTTTGCTGAGAACCTAGATGACCTCCAACTAATGCTAGATAAACTAAATGAAGGAAGCAAAAGAGTTGGTTTACATATGAACTTCAATAAAACAAAAATCATGTGCAACGATCACATTGAGAATAAGGACATAACTGTCAAAATCGAAGATGCAAAACTTGAGAAAGTAAACCACTATATCTACCTAGGACAACGAATCTCTATGAAAACCACGGAAGAAGAGATCAAGCGAAGAATCACCCTAGGATGGCAAGCCTTTGGCAGAGCAAGCTCAACCTTCAGAAACAAAATTATCCCAATAATCCTGAAAAGAAGAGTATACAACCAATGCGTCCTCCCAATAGTCACTTATGGAACTGAAACATGGAACCTCACCAAGTGACAGACTCACTGATTGAGAAGCATGCTCAACCTCACATGGAGAGATCACAAGACAGCACAGTATATGAGGAAGAAAACAGAAGTCTGAGACATCATAGGATCTCTCAGAAAACTTAAATGGCAATGGGCAGACCATGTTGCAAGAATGACAGACAACCGATGGACATCATGACTCACAACATGGATCCCCAGGGATCACATGCGAAACCGAAGCGGACAAAATACAAGATGGAGAGATGAACTAGACAAATTTTGAAAATATTGGCTCTGCGACGTCAATGATAGAGAAGTGTGGCAGATCCTGGGGAAGGTCTAGGTCCAACAAGGGGCATTAAAAGACTGATGATAATGAAGAGTATCCTGCTTGAGTTTAGTTGTGATAAAAGGCAACAACGATTAAAATGAATGTAAATAGCAAAAAAATTATCGATAATGATAAAATTTTTGTGTAAATGAATGTTTGTGAAATTCATTTTTAAAATCTTTACTATTATTTATATAACTTGAGTTTCAGGTGTCATTTAACTTTTTCAGCACTAATAAAAATGTTTATTTGTGGAATTGATTTTTTAAAATAACCTTTTATCATTTATATAACTTACACCTGAAACTTAAATTGGGTATGTTGCAGTTTAAAGTTGCTTTAGACCTTGAATCAAATTAACTGCAATAGTTTATAAATAACTGAATACGATCCATTACTCCATACATCTGATTAGTTTCTCTACTTCATCTATTTTTGCTGTTTTTTATTACAGCTTTTTGGGGGTTTTTTTATTGGTTTTTTTAGACAATCCATTTTTCAGGCATTAAATTCAACTATTGATTGGAATGGACTATAAATAAATAATTTACCTTTATCTGTCTTTTTTTTTTGTTTTTTGTTTTTTTAAGCAACTAAAAAATTGAGAAGAAAGGTAAATAGTGGTCAAAAATTAAATAATGATTTACAATACCTCATCAGAAAAGTAATTATAAATATCTAAAATTAAATAATAAACATTTGAATATAGAAATGACACTGAACTACAATGCGAAAAATCAATTGACAAAAACCTGTTCAGCGTTTTATAAACTGTGAGATATGTACATCCCTTAAATTTTATGTATCTCAAGTTGTTTATCATGAATTTTTAAAAAAAACACAGGTGTTTGTGAAATTTATTGTTTTATTTTATAATTTTATTTCATTTTGACCTTCTCTGTAATTCGTATATCTCAATAAATTGTACATCTCGTTATATTGTTATCTGAAAATTACTATTGATGAAGTGTTATCATTGAATCTGACAGATACCCTGTTCCATCTCCTTATTCACTGTGACCACTGTCAGTTTTCATTTCACACTCTTTCCTTTCTTTCTCACTCATTCACATGACTATACATTAGCCAACAGTTAGATATTTTTATCTCTTATCAAGAATAGATTTTCTTTTCAACAACTCTGATTTAAAACTCTTTCAAGTCCTGCCTTGCTTTCAGCCTTTGTGTCAACATAAAAATTCATAGAAATTATTCAATTTCACTTGCCTTAGGCAAGCCTGCTTTTGTTGATTTAAATCCATATAGCTTAAGCATATAATTTCTAAAGAAAAAAATTTTTGTATATATATATATATATATATATATATATGTGTGTGTGTGTGTGTGTTGTAATTGAACTTTTTATCTTCTCTAAGTCCATTTCATTTCATTCTTCATAGCAATATTATTCTAGTTCTTGAAGATTTGTGTGCATTTTCTCATATACTCCTATAATGTTGACATTTGGAGACCAAGATGGCCATTCTAATACTTTTATTTTGTTGTCCTTCACCAATTTTATGTAGTTTTTGCCATATGTTTAGGGTCATTGTCTTGTTGGAATGTTCGATACCTGCTCATTCACAATTTTCTTGCAGATGTTTTTAGATTTTTTTTTAAATTTCTTGATATTAATCTGCATTCATTTTGCCATTTACTGTGGCAACCTGACTACAGCCTTTGACTCTTAGGCACACCTGAAAGATGAGTGGTCCACCTCCATGCTTAAGTTTGGATGATAAACTTTTCTTGGTGTGCTTGATTTACTCTACACCATACAAAATGTTCGTAATCAGGAGCCAAAACTTGAATTTTAGTTCCATCAGACCATATGATCTTATCCAAAAATGTTTTGAATCATTGGCAAATTTTAGGTGATCAGTTTTGTGTTAATGTCTCAAGTATGGATTCTTCATTGCCACTCTCCCAACTAACCCAACTTTGTGTTAGTGGCATCTTGAAGTTTCGGTGGTGATATTGATTCCTATTACTTGTATTTTTGCCTGAAGATTGGATGTAACTTTGAATTTTTGATCTTCTCAAGGTTCATTTTACTCCATTCTTTATAGCAATATCAGGGTTTTGGGGGGGGGGGCTGTGCAATCAATCTTAATGTCCTAGGTGTTACTTTGTTTAGTTGTCCTGATCTTGTCTTGATGATAACAGACCAACTTGATTTCTATTTTACTTTAGTATCAATCTTCAGATAAGAAATGGCGATTTTTGGGGTCAGGATATGATCCTGTATTACTTGCCTTCCTTGTTGTGCAGCTTTACTTCTCTCGGCAATAGGTCATTAGATATCTCTTTAGATTTGTCAATGATGGTAGCTCAAAAAAACAATACATTTATTAGAGAATGTTGAGCATTTTAAAAAAACAGGGACAGAGACAAGAATGCAAATTACTCTTGGTGGTTTTTTATTGTTTTCTTTTCATAGTGCGTCCTCTTGATTGTATGTAAGGAGGCATACAACAATATTATGGAATGAGTGCATATACTTTTGTCTTTACCATAGTTTTTGAATTGATATTTCAACTAAAAATACACTGTTTGGAATCCATATTAACATGGAAATGTACATAATCAATTCATGGGTAATATATTAGGGAAATAAAATAGAAATACGTGGAGATATGTAATCACTGTATTATCTGGGTGGGGGGTAAACTTATGACCCCTACTGAGTGTGTATATACTCTGTAGACCCGTTATAACATGAAAGTCAAGGTCCATGGTTTTCTACCACATTATAAATGAGTCCATATTGAAACAAATTTTCCATTTTTACAAACCTTGATCTGAGTCCTCCTCCCATCAACCTCTTCAAGACCCTCATAATAAATAGGGTTACTGCACGTCTAATATGCTATATATGATAAGAAGTTGAGTGCTTATCTGTCATATTGAGAAGCTCTCAAAGTGGACATTGCCATCTCAGAGTCATGTAGAAGTACATGAGATACACTCGATCTGATTCAATTTTTTTTAATTCTACAGAAAAAGTTAGCCATCGTCACAGTTTCAAAGCTGTACATGCCATATGAAAGGAGCCATAAATGTCAGAGGTTGGATGGAAAGGCTCGTTTAGTAAGATGAAATTGAATAAAATTTCAATGATTTTAATTTCAAAACTGTTAGAGATACAGACCTTATATTTTGGATTTCCCTGTAGGTTTGGTATATGAGCATCTGAGATTTTTTTTTTTTCTAGTGGAATCTGAGAGGGTGACCTGAGGAAGGTTCCAAAAATCAATTGATATAGAATGACTCTATAGCTATTATTTTGAGAGCCAAATTGAATGTTTTGAAAATTGGCGTGTATGCACAAACCGCCTTATAAGCAATTCTGCTTTATATAAGTGACGTACAGTGGTTATTGTGCTTTGTGCTACAGTGTTGAGCCTACTACTCTGGCATAAGTATTACTTACAAATAAACATACTAGGAACCTACAACTTTGGTTTCACCTTGTTGTGGTAGTATTGCAGCTTAAGTAATCAGTTAGCAACCATAACCTTCAATGAAAATCGGGTTTCATTCACAACACGATTAACCAAATTAACCAAACACTTTATGTGAAGTCAACTGATCTGCACAGATTTAATTTCTAGCACCATTAATAAATTTTAAAAGAAATGTTTTTAATTATCTCTAAACGTTCTAATATTTTAGAATACTCAGCACTGGTTTAGATCATTTTAAAGTCCCTGCACTTAAAATGATTGGGGGATCAGTTTTCTAATAAGGGACAGCTGAATCCATAGCCAGCATAAGGACATTTTATAGTTCAACATATACCTTGGTCCAAAAGTTTACAGTACCAAATTTCAATTCAATTCGATCAACTATAAAACATGTTGGAAGATCAGTTTACTAAGCAGGAACAGATGAAGCCATAGCCAGTGCAAGGGTGATTTTTATAGTCTGATGTATCTAAAAAAAAACTGGCTCAAAAATGTTCAATACCAAGTTTCAGCTCAATCAGTCTATCTAAGGGGCAACTTCATCCAAAGGAACTGCAAATGGTACAGACCCCCTTGTCAAATGGGTTCTATCAGTAGATCTTTACTCCAATGAAAAAAAAGCTCTGGCTATTTTTATGGATAGTGTGGATTGTGAACGGTATGAATTTTCATACATGAATAAACTGAATTTGTGATTTTCAATATATTATATGATTTGAAAAAAATGAATGATTATGTTTTTTTTTGTTTTTTTTTTTTTAATTTTTACAACTACTTTTTACTTTCATCTTAATTTTATTTGTTATCTTTTATTGCAACTTTTTGTTTTGACTGATTACCCTCAGGCAGTGAGCAAACATTATTAATGAGAAAATAAAGAATGAGTTTCTTGTGGGATTTGAATACACATCACTTCGCCATGGGGAAGTATTATTTAACCCAGCCCAAGACTTAGACTGGAAGTAGAATTTCAAATAGCACCCTCAAACACGTCTTTCTTTCCAATCATTTGTTTACATTCTGGTAACAGTATTAAATAAATTTTTCTGGTTTTTATTTGTTTACTGCTAGAGGGTAATCGGTCTGAGCAAAAAGTTTTGATAAATATTCCCTAATAAGATAAAGAGGAGGGTAAAATATAGTCATAAAAATTCAAATACCATAAACCCTCAGTTTAACAAAATAATAGGGGTGGACAGTTGATTGCAAATGTTACTTGCAAAAGGACAGGTTTTGTCTTTTGAAACTCTTTTCATATTCTAATATTTTGATACAGGAGTAGCTTTAATACTATTTAGAATATAGATCAACTAAATTATGATACAGAGCAAGTTGGTAAAATTTGCCAAAAGTAATCATCCAGCTCAAGTCCTGAATGGCCAAAAATGTTCATAGTAAAAGACAATTTTTCAATTAACTTTAATTTATGTGCCACATCGAAGTTTACACACTATCTTCTAAATTCTGTATTAGTTGATTCTATTTCGAGTTGTGGGGATTGCAAAATTATGTGATAAATAAAAGTGAACAATGAGAAATTGCAGATAACTGGATGATTAAGTCGAAACAAAGGCAAAAGAAATCCGAAAATATCTAGTTGCTCAAAAAGATTATCTAAAACTGAGGCAAAAAATATCCAAACATGACTTCATGTTCTTGGAAAATTTCTAGAAATTATCTAAAAATTCACTATGCATTAAGTCTTCATTCACTGCATTCTATAACAAAATGTCCAGTTTTGAATTGTCCGTATACAGTTATTTATAACTGACTAAAGATAATTCACATGTGCTGAATCTCCATCAAAATGGCAAAAAATTAGTGACCAGTTCAGCCTTGTTATAGTTACATTATAAATCCCCCCCCCATCTCCATGGTTGATATACTAGAGCATGAGAGATGTAAGAAGAGGTCAGTCAGCTTGGACTTCAAGAAAAGACCAACACCTTCATCAGGGAGGGAGACCCTGGCCTTTCTAAACCAGAAGACCAAAGCTCAATCTTCTGCAAATAGTCAGGTCCTGGGAGATGTGGTGCGTACAACCTATTATTCAGACATCATTCTGCAGTTGACCATCCAAAAGATTATTCTGGTTGAGCTGACCGACCCAGAGGAGGAGGATTGTGGAGGGCCCCATGAAAGGCCCTGAAATCCCAGCCTCTGGTCCAGGAGTACAACTTGGACTTTCCCAGCTAAATCAGTGTAGCACTGGACCTGGACCAAAAAAGACAAAGCAAAGGCAAGCCACTCTGAGAATGGAAGAAGCTGAAGAATGCCCCTCATGCTGGTTATGAAGCAGATGAGAGGATGATAATTGGAAGCCAGGAGCAGAAGACTTCTGCTGATCTGCCAACAGGAGAGCACCTTGGTTAAGGGTTGAAATGACTTATGAATGTTGTGTATCACCTTACGTCTGCTACTGGAAAAAATTTTCAAAAACCCAATCACAGTTACCAGAGTACGCTCCCTAATCGGTGTATTACATAAGTAAATAATCTATAAACTAAATGAAAACATTATTAAAAATCATCCAAATAGTAATTTCTGACATCTACATGCAACCAATCTTGATTTAGATGAAAAATATTTAACTTGACAACACTGCCGCTTTTGAGTTCAAATGATCATGCACCTTTTCCCATGTATTTGAAATAGGGGTATAAATAACTATTAGTCGTGCTGTGATCTTGGAGCATAACTGACAATATTTCCATACAGGGGAGATAACAATGATTTTTTTAATTATGTCCCTAGATTGAGTAAAATATAATTGAAAGTAATAAAATTACTATTCATAAAGTAACAAATAACAAAATTGTTTGTAACCAAGAAACGAATAACAATCTTCTTTATTATCAAGTAATGAATAATAGAATAGATAATTATGAATACCTTGATGGCTGTGTGATGCATACCTATCACACGCTGAATATGCATTGCTGAGATATATATATATATATATATATATATAATGTTCCTGTACTGCAAAAAAACTTGACCTGTTTCTGTATCGACACTGTATGAAAAATTTGCATATTCTAGCAAAGATGTAATTCCGTAAATGTTTTTCTTCTATTAGTATAATCTTCCTGCACTGCAAAAAAAAGAAAACCTTGACCTATTTATATATTGACCTTGTATTGAAGATTTGCATATTCTAGCCAAGTTGTTCCCAGGAATTCTCACTTGTTGTCCACTTTACTGGGAAACCAAGGATCTCTGATGTGCAAGCGACAATGATACTATGACTACTTTTACAACAAATTCTTTCATTGTCATTAATTTAGCATGGCTGAAACTGTTTTACTATAGAGGGTGCAAGTTAATGTGTTATTTATCCCAAGGAAAATTCTTGTAAAGCTCAGTGAAGTGAAAACAAACACTCTTCTATGTATGATTTGTAACATTAAGACAATATAAATATTGATTATATAAGCACATTGGTTTTTAACTTTGATTTAAATGTAGTAGCCTATTTTAACTCTAACAAATCTTTCTACCTCATGTCTATTGTAATCAGTTTGTGAACTTATAAAATCAACTACAAAAACTGATATATAGTGAAAGGCTGATTATATCAAAAATAACCCTTCAAAATTCCAAGTTACGATAATATCATCATATAATAATGCTGAATTATTCTTATCAAACTCTATTGGCATCTTTCGCTAAATTCAGCTTTGTCTGGCATAAGGCAACATTTGTGGAGCAATCACTATTGTTAATAATGACTTGTTAGATCAGTTTTCTAAATGTTACACCATAACAGTTGCACATTTTGGTTTTAAGTATTGTTTGTGGAGAAATCAATAAATAATAATGCCTTACTTGTCTTATTTGATATACAAAGAACATTGACAGAGACAAATCATGTAAATTCTATGCAAAGAAAAAGGCATGGAATAATGCTAAATAATATTTCATTGCCCCCATGCAAGGAAACTGATTCTTGCAAGATGTTTATTTCAGCTAAAATAAAGTCACTACATTCCCGCTTGTTGGAATGTAATGAATTTAATGCAATTCAAGTACATCAATGCAAAAAGATTGAAATCACGTGTAGTTCTTCAAATCGCTTAAGCTTTAGAGAAACTCACTATCACAAAAAGAAATGAAATGATCTGGTTTGTTACACCTGTTACTATTGAATTGACTTGATATTTAGATTTTCAGTTAGTCCTGATGTATTGTAGAAAATACAGTCTGACCTTTTGATTTTTACATACATGCTCACCATCATCAAAATGATTTACAGATCTCAACATTATGAGCTTACATTTTCATTTTTTTAAAAAAAGGGAAAAGATTCTGTATATGTTTATATTTCTTCTCATAGAATATGAAGTATGTCTAACTAATGTATCCCTCTTCACATGTGAACAGTTCGAAAAATAAAGATGCATCAAAAATTGTTCATGATGAGAAGACAACTTTACTTTAATTTTTGCTTTAAAATCTCTCATATTTTATGTCAGTCTCACTTTTGAAATGCATTTTTCTTTAAATTTCTCAAAATAGAAAAATTTTACAATGCATAGAATATCACCCACGTGATATTCATTAACATTTTTAAAAATATACAGGTTTCATCAATGAGCAGATTTTAGTGTAAAATTCATTGAATGTCTGCAATTGTCTAAAATAATCCAACCAGTTTAAAAACTGTCACATTTATGGGAGATCCAGAGCGCAAAAAATGTGACTTGAGACAATGAAATGATTTATGTTTGCTGGATAGAAAGCTCTACCTTTCCATGCTGCCTAAAAACTCATTATGTAAAAACAAATTCGCTTTCAAACAGTGTAGAAAGTTAACCATGTAGCTATGTAAAAACTCTGGTTATTCATGGAATGGAATTTGTTCTAAATGCTACCCACGTACAATAGAACACTATATAACAGATCAAAAATGCGCTTTTAAATATTAAAATACAGTATGTTCAATTCACTGGTTCGGTAAGCTTCTTTAAAAAATATGATTTCATAATTTTCTTAAAGATCAGATCTCCTAAATGAAGATGACTAACTGAACAAAGAATATCAGTAGAGGAAAAATTTTCAATAGTCCATACTAAGCTTAACATGACTGTATACACTATTTAAATGAATGGACATGAAACCTTAATGAAATGTTTAATTTGGTACGAGAATGACGGAACTGCTAATGCCATAGTTTGTTTTTTGTTTTTTAATTCTGGAGTAGGTTTTTAGCAAGCATAGAAACGTTTGAACATGTTTGTGTCTGGATAATTTCTCATCGTCCCCTTCCCCAACAAATATGCATATTTCATTGTTGTTTGCTTCTATTTTGATCCTCAAACAGCAAAATCAGTTTGAGTTGTTTCCATATATTTAGAATGGATTTTCATGTGTTGACAGATTTGTTTTCTGATAAATAATAATGAGAAACTCAAAACTATCTTGTATGCTGAAAAATCAGGCAAAATGTTAAAGGTCAACAAGCAGACACAAAATAGGTTACAAGATCATTATCTGCCAACTATAAACTCCTATGTTGGCACCATGATAAAGTGATTGAAAACTCATAATACCTGTGTTTCTTTGCATTCAGACATTAGTGTTTAATTTTTCTTCTTCAATAAGGAACGCTTCTACCTTATTTCCATAGATATCTGAATATTAGTTACAGCATCACCTAAAACAACAATGACATATTGCTGTATTCCATTGTCATTTTATAGTATTTGTTGAAAAAAATTACTCATAGAGATGAGGCAAAAATAGTTTCATTTAATTTCAACTCATATAGAAAAAAAGGTAGCTGTAATTTTTATCTAATAGATTCAGACTGTATGATTTTTTTGCTTCTAGCAAATGGTAAGATCATTCCAGTTTCTGATATTTCAGTTCTTATTTGAGTAATTTCAAGTGTTCTGATCATTGTCCAATAGTTTATTGTTTTTTTGTTTTTTTGTATTCTATTCAAATCAATGCTGAGATATTGCTCATTGATTTTAATCCTACCTACGTTTCATTCATAATACACTTGTTTTTTTATTGATGTACGCATACAGACAAAAAAGAAATAATTTTAAATCAGAATAGTAACCGTAAAAAATGACTTTATCTTTTTATTTATGGATAAATTATACAAATATATGTTTTAGTTTAAATATTTATTGCAAACAAACAAAAATCATACCTTGTACAGAATTCATTCTGTCAATTTTCTACTACTATTCATTTTTTCTCTTGATTTCGAAACAATAAGGCAAAAGAATTGAGTAAAAAAAAATGAATTTATTCATGAAAAATCGGAGATGCCTTTATTAAGTTGAATTATTTTCCTGTGCTACTACTGTTTGTGGGTTTCTGTCAAGCTAAAGCAAACAAAACAGACAAAAAAGTGACAGGAAAGGAATGGCTGATGATGAAAAAGGCACTAGAGATTTGCTTTGAGAGCTGAAAAAAAAAGTTGGGTGCATTCCCAGAGAAAATGCATTTATAACAACTACCTTATGAATTTCCTCTTTTGTATTATTCTAATTTCTTTTGTCTCAGTTAGCGCTTGTGTAAGTTCAACCACTTCTTTGCTAGAACCTATAAAATCTTTCTTCTTCTATCTAGATTTCCCTCCCAACTAATATCTCATCTACACGTGCAATCATTCTCACTAACCATACACTCTCCAAATCATTTGATCCATTCATACCTTCATCTTCCCATCCTAGCACCTATCTCCTGATGGCTTCCATAAGAACCAATCCTCCTGTCATTAAAATTGTCAACTTTGTTCAGATGGAGTCAATGAGTCTAAGTGGATATTACACATTCTTCAAAAGCTGACTGTTTCTAATCCACTCTCTTCCCACCCTATTGTCTTCCTCCTCTACAGATGGTCACCTGACCAGCTACTGTTTAATTTCTTCTTCTGTACACATTTCATCTCTGCCATCCAAAAGCAGGTCAATTATTAGCCAAGATGATTGCTTATAGTTTATTGCTATTGTCTATGTAGTCTTAAGATATTTCTTAAGACTGTTTGCAGTTCTGTGGGAATGATTCATTTCTTCGCAAGTTTGTAAATTAAGAAGTCTTCTTTCTGGAACAGTCATGTTGGGAATCTTTATAGCTTCTTTTCTTACTGACAGGAAAGGAATCTCTTTTCTGTCTTTTCCTAACTGAAGCAGTTAGGAGAGAATGTGAAATCTAGGGAACCAAGTTGTTTAACATTGACGTTTAGCACATGGCTGTTGACATGGTTCCCAGGCTGCGTAACAAAATGACACAATGTATTATGTTGCCCAGGATATGAAGATAGTGTGGCTGGGAACAATGTATACAGCTGGTTAATAGGCGAGGGATTCGGCCGGGCAATAAACCTTCACATTTGTGCTACTGCTTTTAAATCATAATGAAAATATTTTGATTCTATTAATATTTTGAGCATTTCCTTTACATAAATTTCCTGATATCAGCTTAGCTAATCCAAACATACCTTGAGACTAGTTGTTTTAAAATCATTCTATTTAGGACCATTTTGACTTCAAAGATATGGAATTTTATTGAAATTATTATACGAAGAAATATTGTGATGTTAAGAAAAAAATTTTTTTTTCAATCATGACTTTTCTTATTTTTGGGAACTCACTACTAGATATCATTTGATAAATTGTGTAATAAAAAAAAAAATGTTTTTGTCCCTTGCCAAAACAATTTCATGATAGGTATTTCATCTGGGAAGAACAGGGAATCCTCTTTGTACTTCTGACTCTTCCTCTAACGGACTGTTCTTATTTCAAACCAAATTTGAGTCTGACGTGCACAGATACAAACGCCCCCCCCCCACTCCTACTAAGTAACCCACAACACAGAAGTATCCCCATTTCTTTCCTCAATCTCAAACATGTAAACTGTGTTCAATTTTCTCTGCACCGTTGCAAGTTTCTCTGAAAAAGATAGCTAGCAACCATCGAAATGCATTGAAACATGCCAACGTGATAATGAGTTTTACTCTTAAATTTCTTCTTATCACCTTCCAATTATCATTTTAATCAACACCTACATACATACCTCTGTGTGTGTGTGTGTGTGTGTGTGTATATATATATATATATATATATATATATATATATATATATATATATATATATGTGTGTGTGTGCGTGCGCATCGTAATCAAGTTTCTACTGATTTGACTGGATAGGAATTGTCTGAATATATTTGCTGAAAAAAGATCATTTGTAGAAATAATTTTTACATGTAATAAGTAAGAGAAGGTGTGACTTTCATCTCAATTATTTATTCTTTTACTCATCTTTAAGCATTATTAAGTGTAGGTGTATGCAGAAGTTTTCATCTTGATATAAAACATTCCCAAGATGAATGAGAATAACAACAGTAATCCTAACTAGTTTCATCAAGTCAAAACCATATTACTATCACCTTTTCTTTTCTTTTTTTTTTTTTTTTTTTTCAATTTTTCTACCTTTCAGTGTAAACTTCTTAAAAAAAATGTTAACTGCTACTTATGTTTCCAAACTCATATTTTGTGCAGAGAAGAAATAATTTCTAGCAGGTTATAAAATAACCTCCAAAATTTATAATTTAGTTCAGATGCTCAACAGCATTTTTTCTGATGAGATAATGTTGATATAGATTTATACATTAATTTCAAACAAAATACAAGAACTTGCTTGTTATATATGAGCATAGATGGATGTATAAAATTGGCAACTTTCTCCAAAGAATCATTTCTATGAAATAAAAGTTTTTGGTAGGAAAGCTAAAATATTGCAAGAAGATTTTTTTTCTTATTGATGTTAGAGATTCATTGTGGTGAAGGAGAAAGGCAAAAATTGGAATTCCATTTTTTGTCTTTTGATATTTAAGAAAAATTTCAATTTCAAATTAGGAGAGCATCACTTGATTCTGAGTTGAAGGATTTCATACATTGTTTGTTTGCAACAATAATATAAACACATAAAATTCTTTCTGATGAGACTGAATTCACATGTTTAGAACAATACATGTATTCAGAAAAAGGTGCTCAAAATATTTTTATGTATCCACATTAAGCAAAAGACACTACTTTTTGAAAAGTAAATGCTTTATATCCTCTTGATTGGCAAAGAGAATTGATATTCCAATTGTTTTGATATTTTGATATAATAAAAACAAATTCCTTATGATTATTGAAGAAAATACCCTTACCGAGCGAGTTCTACATGAATTGACACTGGGGAAATATAAAAAATTAGAAACATACTTATATAGATACACAATCAAAATCTAAAAGAAACCTGGTTAAAGAGTGAGCCATTTAGAACAAAATAAATGATCTGATCGGGGTTGAGTCCTTAAATAAGCCATTTTATTTCTGCATTATATTTTTTTATATTCTATTTACAAGTATTGAAAAGTAGAAAAACCTCTTGTGCTATTACTTTGTAAACTACGTCAATTATTTTTGTCAGGTCTCTTGAGGTTTGCTTCAACTTGCATCTAATCAGTCATGAGAACTACATTCTTAATCATTAATGTATTAGTCTCAGCTTTGACCCTCATCCCAGGCTTTATTATTCTTTATATAGTACTACTGAATTAGTGTTATCCTTACTTGAGTATAAATATCAAATAGCCTCTAGAGCCCTCTCTAGGTTAACATGATATAAGTATACATGTCAGAATGTTCTAAAAAGTCATGGTTTTCACCAAAATTTTCATTGGCAATTTGAAAATTATTTTTCTTTCTTAAAGAAATGGAAAATAATGAGAGAAACTGTACTTCTATTTTTGATTATTTGAGTAAACAGAATCAATTGGAAAAAAATCTCAGCATTTTTCCCCCTAATCTAGAAACCAGCTTGACAGGTTTCAGAAAACTCAATTTAGGCTTTTTTTTTCTTCTATCTATCTTGAGCCATTTGGATAGATGTAGCTTTTGTTTGTTGAAATAAGGAATAGTTTGTTTTTGTTTTGTTTTTTGGGGGTTTGGGGGGGGGTTCTTTCAGATTTTTAAACCTTTGTAAGTAAACAGGTAATAGAAGTTCTCTCTCAAGCATTTTACTGACCTTCAAACTAAGTAAATAACAATTTTGGATTTTGAACAGTTAAGAGTTTAAAAAGATAGAGGGGGACTAACAGCCAAAAAATGCACTCCTCAAAGTGTCCAGGTAACATTAATTACATCTATTCACGTTTTGGTTGCTGGTAAGTTATACAAAAGTGCCATCATATCTCTAACTCATTGGTTCAGATGTTAGCCCAGTTATCTTCACTTTGTGTTATTCATACGACTGCTGCCAGTTCATTCATCCATTTGTAGTGATGACATAATAATGCAAATATACAGCATGGTTTGTCAAAATGCAGTTTGCGATATAAGGCAGATGGATGGTGGACCCCAAAACTTTCATCTATATTATCACCACTCATCCAGACAGATTTTCAAAGAATTTGATTTTTTTTTAAAAATGTTTTTTAATCCTTTCTTTGATATTTGTTAATATTGAAATGCTGTTTTTATATGATAAATCCGTTCAAATATAACGAATCTGCAGTAAGTTCAATTTTTTCTGTGAATGTGAATCAACAATATATTATAAGAAATAAAACTAAAAAAAATGTTTGACAAAACAGCACTTTATAGTGAGGCAGTTCAGCTTTCCAATTGTGCATTTTGTGATAAAAGCATATAATTTGGTACATTTATTGCCAAATGTATTCCAAAAACTATCATGATTTTTCAATATGGCAGCCATTTTTCAATATAGCTGCCAGTCACAATTGTTTTCGGATTGGGTTTCTCATAAGCGATGATTATGATACTGAGAACATAACTAGTTGAATTTATTTACCTTTTTTTTTTTCTTTTTTTTTTTTACGTAGTTTTTATGCATGCCATGGTGGCCATGACACAATTCAAGACTCAAGACAAGTCATAATAATAACGACCAAAATCTAGAGTCTTTCTCAGGGAAGTCTATTTAGCACTCCCCTTGCAACAGAGGGCTGCGCAGTCTTTTTTGTTCATGCACTAGCCTGCATCTGGTAGCCATGAACCATTCTGGAGAAGGGTTCATAGTACCCCTCAGATGTATTAGACCAGCGCTGACTACATGGTGAAGGTAGTTTTAGTGTGGACTCCAGCATCTGAACCCACACATGATGGTCATCTTGAATTATGAGATAGATCTTAAAGTTCAAAATTCAAATTCTCTATCGTAAAAAATGTATGATTTGACACTAATCATCTGTATCTAGTCTATATAACTTTATTGCAATTATGATTTTCATACCAATCATGTCTGCCGTCTCGAGTTTTCATTGACTTGAACATGTTATCTAAATGGCAATCCCCCAAGAACTATGTACTGTATATTTTTAGAAGCAATATTTTTTGTTGTAAATAAGTGTCATTTTATGATTTTTATCATCATCATTACCACCGCTATCAACACCATCATCAATATCATCTCCACATCATCAATATCATCCATGATAATAACAAGGATAGTTCTTTATCAATAAAAATGATAGCCATAATGGAACCATGATTCGCATTTCAACTTATCTAGCAGACCATTACTCTTATACTTGAGGTCTACGATTCCAGAAGATGAAAAGTAAAAACAAGATTAAATCCACTGTAAATGGTTTCAATAAATGTATTTATTCATAAATTACATATTGGAAAAAAAGTAAACTGAGTATTCTACTCAAAGAAGAAAAAATGGCTACCACGTTGAAAATTCATGATGCCTCATTATCCAAATTTTCTTTCAATGCCTTTGGCTATAAAAGGTACTGGTGGTATTATTTAATTTAGAAAAACATTAAAGAACGTCTTTGGTTATTTGTTCAAATCTCACTAACATTTCATACGATAGACAAGGTTCGCTGTCTCTCATCTATTATCGCCCAATGTTTGGATATTGCCCATACATACCCCTCACACTCGCGCACAATTATCACGGAATAGTTATAATGCAGTTGGCTTTTTTGGACCCCAACACCTGTGTTATAATTGGGGAGGCTTGAATTGAACAATTGTGGTGAATTTTACAAGTTGACCTCTTGAGTAAAAAAAAAAATCTTTGTCATAGTTTAAAATTAAAGGTTTACTTTTTCTTATGTGGTATTGCTCTTCCACCATCAGTGGTAATGATATACAGCCTGATTTGAGTGCAGATTTCCCCCACACCTATTTCCTCTCAGATAAAAGTTTTATTTCAGTATCTTTAGGCTCTTTTTAGAATCAAATGAATTATATGAATATTCTGTTTATAATTTAGGGTATTTGTCCATTCACTAGATTTTGTTCAGTCTACTCTAACCATTGGCATTAACTACAGATTGTAGGAATTTCCACCAGTTCTGTCTAATTCAATAAAATTTCTGTTTCCTTGTAATCATTGGAGGTTTAGTTCTATCTGTGAGCCAGAACTTTCATCTTGCTATGAATACTCATTGCCTCCTGCCATAGTCAATGGGTTAACGGGAGATCACAAAGTTATCTTGGTATCATGGGTTTTAAGTATGACTTGTACTGAATACATTTATGCCCATGCCAGCAAAGACCTGGCAAGTTGCTGATTACTAGTGTGGACAGTTACAGAAAAGTACTTCACTTTTTTTTTTTTTCATGCTGAAGTATACTAATTGCTTTCATTTCATCTGATTAGTTGTAAAACTCAAGTTGTCAGTTTATGCAAAACACATACAGTTTGTATAATTAAGATAGACTGAATATATGATTAGTTATCCACAAATGATATCAAGATGGCTTGATTAATTTATCTATTTATTTTCATTCAGTCACCCTCTGATTACCAAACTGTTTGAATTGAAGACGGCTCACCCTGATCTAGCCCTACTGCTGGTCGAACAGGTAAGAAATATTTCTCTCTCTCTCTCTCTCTCTATCTATATATATATATATAAATATATATATTCTCTTCCTCCTTCATTACACCACACTTAGATCTTTCTTTTTACATTCAATCTTTCTGTATAAACACAAGCATGCTTTGCTATTAATGTATTTTTCGTCCAAGTAAATTGTCTTGATTTCAATGTGTTTCAGTTTCTAAATTAGTCAAACAGTATATGCCTCCATATTTATCTACCACTTCGTCTATATAGGACAGATCATGCATGGTCATTTTTTTCAAACACATTGCTTGTCAATCTCAATTAGTGTATTTTCCTGGTCTATCTGTTAGCCCACTTGACATGGACATATTATTTGCTAAGATTTTCATATTTATTGCACTCTCCACTTTAAGCTGTTTGCCATACTAATATTTACATAATGACCTTCTTTCTTTTTCTCTGTCTGACTGTACTAAATTTTCTCATACAGTTTTGACATTTCTATCTATAGATGTCTATTTTGAAAAAAATCACTTCTGTTGATGCTAAATTCAAAAAAAAAAAAAAACAATTACTGCCAAGATTAGTTTTTAAGAAATGAAAAAAAATTACAAAAAATCAATGATAAATCAATTTAGCTGCAAATATTATTTTTTTTATAAAACTTATACTGAAAAAGAGTTGAGAATTTCAAAAAAAAGCAATTTTGTAAATCTTAATTACTTCATTTCCCAGTGTCAAAGATGCTATTTATTTTTTAAATAAGTCTCAAAAATGTACCTACCATGGTTATTTCTGATGGTTATTTCTTTGACCTATCCTGTTTTTATCCTCTTTCTTTCAAAATTTTGCTAGCCAAAATTAGGGTGTGTCTTTGAGGCCAGAACAAACTCAACACCGGAAAATACAGTAGTTAGTAAACAAACATCATTTTTTCTCTTACTGACATTTTTTTTTTTTTAAGTTATTTTATTTATTTATTTTTTTTTTTTAGTTTTTTGCTCGAAAAATAATTCAGAAACAATTACTCTGTGTATATCATTTAGGGATGTCCGTATTAATGATAAAAATATTAACAAAAGTTTTACAAAGTACCATCTGTCACAAGCCCAGAAACTTCAGTTTTGTCTTAATTATGACTTTAGATTTTATTATACTGTTCCAACTATTTTTCCTTGTATCCAATGAGAAAAAAAGTGGAATGTGTAACAATTCTCGAAAATTCTTACTCCCCAACAAAATCGCATCAGTCCTTATCATCAATACAATAAAAGACCCAATTTAAGACTCTATAACTACCATCAATCAATATTGATCAATTATTTTCCTTAGAATCTTTTATGATTCATTGTAAGCATCAAAAATAATTTTACAGCCAGATGTCCTTTCTAATGCTTGCAATTTATTCAATTTTGGGGATCTGATGAGATAGAAATTCAGACTGGTCGATCTCTCTCTGAACCTTATCTTGCAGTGATTTTTCCAATTGTTAAGTTGTGCCCTGACCAGATGTAGACAGAAGTACACTTTCTACAACATATCAATACATAAATCAATGACAAATTTTGTTTTGGTGGTTTGATGAGATGAATTTCGATCAGATACTTTTTGTTTCAGCCGTCTTTCCTCTTTTCTTCAGGAGTCCTTTAAATTATTGCCATTTTTATATTTCTGAATTGCTGTTATTTCAACGATATTTTATTCAACAAACGTAAGCATTTCATATCATAGACTATACGACCAAATAGTTATACTGCTATGTACACTCAGTCTGATCACATCAACCTTGGAGCTACTGAGACACCTTCAATAGCTTGTAAGCAGTACTGACAGTTTATCATGTGCACTTTGGGAATTTTCTGATATGCCTCCTACCTCTGAACATTTTTCTAACAGTATGTTCTTTTTGTGAATATTTGTCAAGATGAAAATATGAAATAGCTTTTGAGTTTGTTCTTGACTTTATTCCAAATCAGCATTTCTTTCCACCCTTGAGATTAAGTTAGCAAGCCTCACCTATTTGGAGATTTGAAGCTTATCTTTAAATTTCCTAATACTGATGACTCGACATGATGAAAGTAAATCACATCAAAGCAGAGAAAACTATTCCAAACGATAATCATGAAAATATGTATGTCTATAAATCCCAGTATAAATACTTTGTCATTGGCTTTTTAGGATGGATAATGTCTGGGTGTTCTATTGTCCATTTTCAAGGATCTTAGTTTTTTTGCCATGTCTAATGTAGTTTCCTGTTATGTAACAAATCATAAAGTCAAGAGACTATGCTCTGTTGTAGTAGCTCTAGATGTCACCTGTAGCCTAGTTTTTCATATTGTCATTCATCTGAAATGAGAAAGTTACAAATACTCCAAATCCTAAAACTTTGGCTGGATGTTAACTTAAACATTGGGTATTTCTACTCAGTATTCTTTCTCTCTGCATTGAATAATTCCATTTGGATTTTTGGAGGTACTATTTTTCTAATTCATTCTCTTTCATACTTGATGCATTTGGGTTTTGTTCCAAGTTTTTTTACCTCCTTTTTTTTTTGGTTAATTTTTGTATTTTCCTCCAACTCTTCTATTTCTTTCTTGATTTCTTATAGTATATCTCATTTTCTGTAACATTTTTCCCCTTCCTCGTTTCATATTTTCTCCTTCTGTCTCTCCTTTTGCTTTTTTCCTACTAAACCCCATCCTATATAATTTCTTAATCATTCTTTCATGTATACCATCTTTATATACATCCTACAGGAACAAATCAACTGTAATTATTTGTGTGTGGGTAGACAGAAGTTACATATTTTCTTCTTACCTCATCGAATTCTTAAATTTTACTTCATAATAATTCTGCAAAGAACATTTCTTTTTAAGCTTTTTCTCATAGAATGTTTCTGTTTTGGGGTTTAAAAATGTATTTTCAAAATATATTAGATGATACTTCAACATACATGGACTTACATCAATGTACACAAAACCACTAATGTGGGTATAAGCATGTACACAGACATGATATGAGAAATTCAGATTAATGCATACACATAAGACATATACAGACAAATCACTGCATTAAAATACACTCATACAGTATATGTATACATATATTTATGTGCTTCCAAGTACACTAATGCATTACATCATTAAAAGAAAACCAAATAGTGGATAGAAATCTAATAGACATCAAGCTGACTTTTATAAAACACACTTAATTTACATGTGTATATTCATGCACTAAGATGCATTATGAAGAGATTTACATATGAACGTAAACATCAAACATATATATACATAAATCATACATGCACATCTTTGTATGCACACACTGAATAGGAGATGAATATGTTTCAATAATGAGACGTGTATTTTCAGGCCATCCAGCAGCAACATGATCAACAGTATTGATATTGTCTTTTAATCGCAGCCTCATTCTCTTAATATAACCTATTGATTACTCTCTGCTAGTTGGTGGGACTGTGCTGGGTGAAGACTACCAGATCTCTCTCCACATTTCTGCCTGGCCTGTTAAGAACAAGCATGGAGCCAGAAGTAATCTTTAAGTGAAGCACTTACTTCACTGCCAATAGCCATTGCCTGCTTTTTATATTTGCTCTTTTCTACGTTGTATAGAAACCCTATACACACATACATAATTTGTTCCTCATGTCATTATTCATATATATATATATATATATATATATATATATAAATGTGTGTGTGTGTGCGTGCACATACATTCAAGATCTTGCTTACCATTGAAAAAAATTCTTTAAATACATTATCGAATTCATTATTGTGTTCGGCACTAGACATTCTTGAACATGTTTTCATTATTCATAAAAATAAAAAATGTTAAAAATCACAACACATCTGTAGTATACAGTAATATGAATTATAAGACAAAATGCATCTATATTAGGTTTTTTTGGCTAAATTTCTAGGGGACATCATAATGAAGAAAGTGCTTACTTTCATTGATTTTTTTTTTAAAAAAAAAACCTGTTTTATTCAAGTTCATGTTCTCCAGTATTTGATGAAATTTTACTTACACAGGATGCAATGATGAAAGAGATAAAATACTCTTGTTTTCATATTCTTTACAGTTGAGTCATATTTTTTGCACTCAACCAAGATAGTGGAAATTGAAACTGATGTTTTTCAAGTCTTGCAATCAATGCAGAATAATGTAATGGTCCATCTTTAGGTGAGGAGGATGTCTCCGATGAGAAATTCCAGGTCATATAAATCTGAGGACAACTAAATAGGTGAAGGTAGAAGAAACCATTTTACTTGCATTGCAAGAAATTTTAACAAAACCCAGAATATCTCAAGACTTTATAACTAAGATTTTTTAGAATAATTTTCAAATCCCTTACCGCAGTGAGTTAAGGGCATCTCTTCAATAATCTGGCTGTTGTTGCTCATTATCCTATTACAACAATAGTAGGCTATTGCCTACTGACAGGTTACCATCTGTAATTAAAACCCGCTCTCTCTTGGTTTTAAAACCTCAGTTCTTAGTATCTTTTTACCCGTAAGCTATACTGAACCAAGAACTGTATCTAATCACATAGCCTACAAGTTCATAGTAATATTTGCTCTCTTTGGTTCTGTTTTTTTTTTCAAGTGTTTTCATTTTATCTCAGCCACATAGTAAGAACTAGATCAGTGTTTCTTCAGCATTTTCACCCTTGAGTCTTTCTCATATTGACAGCATTGTTTATGCAAGTAATCTGAAGAAATTTCATTCACCCCTGACCATGCCCATAACCAATGGAAAAGGGACTCATTGAATAATCTTTTGACATGTACTCCTACTATGGAGACTATTCAATGAATAATTCTCTATAGGATTCAATTTGTCACAAGAGCATTTGAGTGATTATTTTATTCTACCTTTTGAACATCATAGAAATATATATAGAAAATTAGGGGTGATAAAAAAAAAATTGAGTACCAAAAAATATTAAAATTGTCTAGTTGAGGTAAAATAGAATAAAACTATTTTTAATCATGAATGACGAGGATGTTCCTGTATTTCTGTGATAAACTTCTCAAATCGAGGTTCTATTCCTTTCTCTGACACAACTTGTAATAATGAATCAACATCCTGGATTAAATTTCCCTCTGGTTTCATTCACCTCAAAAATGATTCTGTTTACCCTTGGGTGAAACATTCTCCCCTTCAAGAAGCACTGAACTAGATCACTTGCATAAAGCTTTCAATATGAGATAAGAAATTGGATTTTTCTCAATATTCTCTTGAGTATGTTGAATAATAGCATTTTTAAGATTTAGCTAAATGCAAATAATTATAGAGAACTTGAAATTCTTAATAATAATCTTCCTTATGAAACGCTTTCAAAGCAATTTACAACTTACCTGTCATTCATCATTATTCTTTGAGCATATTACAACTGCACTTTGCTATTGTTTCATTGGCTTTTTTTTTTTTATTCCTACTTTAGTTAAAGCTTTACCTACCTGCTACTCAAAATTATTTCAATTTTAAAGGTTAAGCACTACTTTGCAACATATTTTCTTGTTGGGCAATCAGATTTGAACTTGGATACTTGCTCAGAAAATTGAGATTTGTAAGTTTCATGAAGACAACAAAAGAATAGTCTCGTTGATTTTGTTTGTCAACTCAAAAGGAAGTGATACTTGACACACAAGATTTTGTTGATATTCCTATCATTATATTATGTGTGCAAAAGTTTCCAGTGAAAACCGATTTTTAATTATGCATTCAGTCTCCAGTTTTCAAAAAAACGCTGAGAACTATAACATCTAATATGATAATTAGCTTAGTACACATAAAAATTGACAAGGTTATTTATGTATGGATTGGCTCCTCTGTGTAAGATCAGAGTGTTGTATCTGTACACAAATTAAAATGTTACACACACACAAATATATATATATGTGTGTATGTATTGTTTGATATAAGTGGATATCAGAATCCATTATTCTAGCCAAATGTTTTTAGCTTCGGAATATTCACTGACATCTGAATTAAATCTTACATCGAAAATTCACAATTTGGTTGGCAAAAATATTTGTTCTGTGTTTATTGTTAGATGGCATTAGGAATGATTAGTTTTAACTGCTTTTTATTGTATTGTGACTGCTGTCATAATTGTATTCTTGTTCTTTGATTTTAACTATGGAGATGGAATTGAATAAACCACGTTTCTGGCATTTTATGCATTTTTATTTTAAGACGAGTAAAAATGCAATTAAGAATTTGTGCTGTTTATGGAGAAGATACTGTGAATGATCAAACATATCAAAAGTGATTGTAAAGTTTCATGCTAGATATTTCTCGCTGCTCAATGTTCCATAGCCAGGTAAGATTGATAGCAGTCAAATCAAGATATTACTTGAGAACAATGTTATGATGTGGGATTTAGACAACATATTTGAAATAACCAAACTGATTCAATTGATTTTCAACAATAGATTTGGTTATGTTAGTCCCTTTGATGCATGGCTTCTGTGTGAGATTGGCTACTTAAACGTTCAATTTTGTAAGTAACTTGTTACTGACAATGAAAGTGGATACTGTGCAACAATTTGCAACACAAGAGACCATGTGGCAATTAAAATGAACCACTACTGACCATACCAATAACCAGACTTCATCCAGAGAGGATGATGCTATGTATATGGTGAGGATATTAGCAAATGCCTCTGGAACCGTTATCCAAGTTTGATTATTCTAAAATCTTCACCGACTAATGCAGATTAATTTGTTTAACCTGGTAGTCATTAACATTGATGTACGTATTATGAGTATTATGAGCTGTTAACCTAACCAAGCTTTGATTATATCACTCAAAATGATCTCAGTTCTTTCTGTCTTCTCTTTCTCCTCTTCTTTTTCTTTCATTTTTCTTTCTTCTTTTTCTTTCATTTTTCTTTCTCCTTTTTCTTTTCTTTTTTTCCTCTCTTTTTCTTTTCTCTTTTCCCTCTCTTCGTCTTTCCTTCTCTTTTTCCTCCCTTTCTGTCCTTTTCCTTTTCTTCTGTCCTTTTCCTTTTCTTCTGTCCTTTTCCTTTTCTTCTGTCCTTTTCCTTTTCTTCTTTCCTTCTTGTTTTTTCCTTCCTTCTCGATTTTTTGTTCATTTATTTCATTCTTTGTAGGGGGGCATTTTGGCTGCATTTTCTGAGTCATATTCTCAGAAACGATGACAGAGGTAGATTGATGTTGAAGGTTTTCTCTCACCTGCGATATTTTGAAGGAAAGAAAAAACTATTTTCTTCTCTGTGATAAATTGTCTCTTGCATCTTGCAATTATTTTTTTTTTAATGATAATTGTTGTTGAATATGGAGTCTCAACAATGACATGTCCGTCTTACAGTAAAATTAACAATAGGAAAATGATGAATACTGTTTGGAATCTACAACTTTTGTGTTTTTTGCTACATTATATTCTAAAATAAGATCTTCAATATGAAATATATGAATTCTGTTCCTTACATCCTGTTCTGAAATCTATATTTAAAACATTATATGGTACCGAAGTGGAATAATCTCCATATCTGACAATTGATGTCAGATCTGAATTTCAGGAAGCTTCATTTGAGAAATTGAAATTCAAAGAATCATTGTAAAATTTTCAAATATCAAGCTGATATATTTTTTCAAATCAACTCTGACTATTTCTACACACCTAGTGAATGTTCTTTAAACATTGACTATGAAACATATTTGCAATTTAGGGAAAATGAATTGAACACTATATACAAGCTTGAAGTTTATTCCTTTTCCCCTCAACTAGTCAAATTTTCTTGATTAAACACAATTGTTCTTTCTGTGTTGTGACTGTTAATGCCCTTTTCATCTTGGGAAATTAAGAAGGATACACAAGACTTTAGATCAGAATAAGGTGATTGATATTTGCTGTGGATTCTTGGTGATTGAATTTGAAGGGTAAAGATAAGAACTCAGAAACAATATAGAGTGTAATATGTTATGACTCTCCTTACAATTGCACGCATTTTGTGAAAAGGAAGGGGAGCACAGACAAACTGAGATACTTTGACGTTTTGATTAGTATATTCTCTAGTCTTTAACTGACCCAATATTGTATATACAGATCATTTGTTATAATCTTTTGTTGAGAATTGGAATTTTTCAAACAAATACCATATTTTAAGCAAACATATTTAACTGTTTTCTTATTGTAATTATAGTTTCATACGATTAATATATTTTCAAATATAAACCCGATGGCTAAACCCCTACAATCCAATTAATTGTAATACAAATACTAATTTTAATCAAGCATCAGTGTAATGAACAAAATATTTGGTTGTATTTTTTTATTGATCTCTTATGCATTATAGATTATATGATTGTAAAACTGAAGAGAGATATATTCTATCTGTGATTTAATGCAATCTTTCTCGAGAGTGTCCCAGTGGAGTCAAGTTGTGCCTTTATTCAACTCTGTTGCTTCATTGCTTAGGTGGACCCAGATTTTAACCATCTGAAAATTTACTCGCCCAAAGACTAAACATAAGTGAATAGATAGAACTATTTGGTGTTAGGATGTATTAAAAATATTTTAAAGCAGGAATTTCGAATTTTATGCAACAGCAATTGTGTAAAAACATGGTTCGTGTACAGAAATTACGGAATACCTGTGAAAACCAAGAAAAGTAGATTTTCTGATGGTTAAAATCTGGGTCCTCTAAAGGGATAAAAAGCAGATTGTCCTATCAATACACTAATATAACATTGATAGATATATTTTCAATTATGTAACCTGATGAAAATTGTTACAAATTTATTATTCAATACTTTCAAGTCACACATCTTGAATCAGAGGCAGAACATCTTCATCCTCTGAACTAATTGCAATACAAGTGACCTTAAAGAAATACCACTTAAGATATTTTGTACTTTTGAACATCTCAAATCCAATCAGGTGATAATTCAAACAAACTCTAGGTCCGTATCCAAGTGGTATTTAACATTAGGCTCTCTCCAGTCATTTTGTTGATATATGCTGCTCTGACCCCTATTTGATTCCTTAAGTTTGTGATAACAATGATAGAGATAACAAAAGTTTTGCTGTGTGCGTGAATATATATATATATATATATATATAGAGAGAGAGAGAGATAGATAGATGATCTGACAGAATGATCATAAATTGCATTATATAGAAACTCTTATTTGAAATGATCAACTGTCATTACGCAGTTAATGTATCACTTGACGTAGACAACATAAATAGAGTAAACAATATTCATTAATTGTTTATCCTGTTTACATTGTCTAGGTCAAGTGATACATTTACCGTTTAATGATGGGTGATTATTTTAGAAAATACTGGCTCCACGACGCCCACGATAGAGAAGTCTGGTGAATCCTGGGGAAGGTCTATGTCCAACGACAGACGTTGAAAGACTGATGATGATGACGACGATTATTTCAAATAAGTTTTTATATAATACAATTTATAATCATACATGTATGTGTATGCATGTGTTATGTAATTAACGGAAAAAAGTGTTAATCATCTACAATTTCATTCAATTGTAAGTCTATATCCACCCTGTTGTCAGAGACAACTAAGTCTTGTGATGAATTCAAGGGACCTGTGAGTATGTGTAGCAGAATGAGGTCAGTGCTGCAGCAGCAGCAGCAGTGATAGTTCTATTCCTCAGTACTGAAGAGGCAATGAGATGCAACACAAGCAGCCATAGCAGCAGTAGCAGCCATCATCTGTACACAATTAGGTGTGTCTCCCGTATAGATCGCCATCTTCCAAATGACCAAAACCTGCTCTGCCCCATCCACTATATGAGTGAACACCTTAAGGGGTGAGGGAGACCCCAAGGAAGCACTTGTTTCCCTGAGATGTCCAGGTCACTTGTCATACTTGGTAGCCAATCATGATTCTGCAAAGCTATATATATTGATTATTCTTGCTTCTCAAGATTGTGAATGTTCCTGCCATGTTAGATAAGGAATAGAGATTTCAAGCTGTATTTAGATGCTTTTATATATATATATATATATGTATATATATATATATGTATGTATATATATATATATATGTATGTATATATATATATATATGTATGTATATATATATATATATATATATATATATATATATATATATATATATATATATATACATACACACACACACTCACAAAAGTTATTCTTTGACACATATATACACATTTTTATGCTTTGTTCTTCTACCCACAAGTATAAAAATAGCATCTATTCAATCTCAATATTGAATATTGCTGTTGCAGTAAAAGTAGTCATATTATAATTGAATTTTATAATGCATATTTACAATATAAGTACAGGCATTTCTATATGCCTAATTCATGACCAAATGGTAAAATGATTCTATAGAAAATCATACTGACTTTAGACAATTCACAAGCATAAAAAGGTGGCCTCTGTTGGCCTCTACACTATTGCACAGTACTATATAATTACACAATACTTGGGAAGAAATGAATTGTGTTGCATTATGTACTGTGAAAAAATATTGAATTATACATATATTGGTTTCTTATACATCGTTCTTTAATATGAACTTATGATTGATGATACAATTTAATATCCAAAAATATTGAACAAAAAATCAAATTTTCATTACTTCAATATATTCTATTATTTTAAACATCAAAAACAAATGTAATATATGTAGCATTGTGAAATAATATCTATTATCAATAAGGATTTCCTAAATAAACTTTTAGATTCTACCAATTTCTTTCAGTTGAACTTGGATACATGTCATAAAACTTCCTACCCATTTCAAATTGCTAATACTTTTTTGTTACAATTAACTTGTCTGTAAATACAAGCCCAAGTGACTGAAATGCAATATTACATGTACACAAGTCCTCCTCACTTTGCTGCTACCTTTTAATTAGCTTTGTAAGAAACAGTATTGATCCAAAGAAATCTGATATTTTAAACATCCCACATTTCTGACACAAACCATCTAAGCTTTCTTTTCTGTTAAATCATGGTCAAGTGTTCATTTGAATGCCACCTTAACATTTGTATGTCAATACAAAATATCTACTTACAAACAATGGGTAACAATTTTTTTGTTTTCGTATGAGAATTCAAGTGTAGGTGCTCACTGATTCTTATCTTTTGTCATTTATAAATCTTGCCTGGCAATTTCAGAAAATGAAACGACAGGTTGTGCATTCCCTGTGAAGTCAAAATGACACAATAGTTCGTCAAAGAAAAAAAAAAAATGTTCAATAAATAAAATAGCAGTTCTATTTCTGATGTTAGTCATTACTAGCCGGCCACTTAGAATTGAAGTGATATCACAGTGTAGCTATAAAACAACTGATTATAGCACCAAATTTCGAAGTAAAGTGGGTCTTCTGATTTGGTGACTGACAAATCACTAAACTCATGACACTTCAATAGCCTCCCAGAATCAATGTTATATCAAATCCGATATTTGCTCAATTTGATACAAATATGAAATTGATGCCAGGATGACCATAAAAATCAGATCATAAATCTACATGTATATTGTATATGCCTGAGTAGAGTTCAACTCCAAAACTAAGGTATTAATTCAAGTACAGTCCAATATTTGCTGGATCAGTTGAATCTCCAACTTGGGGCAGCCCTGCATCCATCAGAATATCAAGTTCATAGTCCAAGCTGACTAATATGATCTGTTAGGGAAAATGTATAATGCTTAAAAGCTTTTTCTCCAGAAAATATGGTATTCATACTCTGAATAAAAAATTTCATTATCAGTATCATAATCAGGAGTAATAAATAAAGTAATTACATTTTTTTTTTACAATAAGAAACAGACTGCTAAATCAATATGCCCTTTGATCTGGTATTCTTTCTGGACTATTTTGAAGTTTGTAAAATATCTCAAAAATTTGTAATAGATATTGCAAAGCTGTGATCAAATTCCAGCCAAATCATCCTGGCATTTTGAAATAGAAAAGCATGTCATACATGTTGTTTTATTGTTTAAATTTTGATAATAATAACATTTATAGATTATTTTATTGGCAACTATGTAAATGTTTGTGTATTTGGAGGAATGTAATGACTTAAAACCTTCTTTCTTTTTTTAATGTTGATGTAGTATTTGTTTATGCTCACTACTGGTACTAATTTTCAGATGGGTTACAGATGAAATTTATGAATTGCTTTATTATTATAGATCAGAATCTGAGATCCTTCTGTTCTCTATCATCCCAGGGATCATTCTTACATTGTAAATCAAACCTCTTGCTGAAAACTTTAGAATTAATTTAAACATGCCTCTCAGTACACAAAGAAAAATGTTCCCTCATTTTCGACCTTTTGAAGGGAAAAAAAGTTTCCACTCATTTTCCCCCTTTCAAGGGTAAAGTTCCTTCTCACTTTTTAACCCCTAAAAAGGAAAATTTTCCCCAACTTTTCACCTCAAGCTAGATTACCTTTTTCTCCACTGCCAGCTTTCAGTCATGTTCTGTGGCAAGCAACAGCCAGACACAAAATAAGTGTCAATTTTAGCATAAACTGACATTGTTAATCACCCCCTCCTATTTGGGGGGATATTTTCATAAACTAATTTGTTGAAAACCTGCATACACCAGCCTTATATGTCAAATGGTTTTTTGCAATGAGAAGTCATATACTGACATTAGGTGAATTACATGAGCTTTCAATATTCAGTATATTTTATTGTTTTCTAATCTTATAGCTGTCTTGTTTATTTTTGGCAAACACATACTGACTAATTTTTTTCATGAATATTTATAAATCATTCTATGTAGATGTGTGTTCTTTACTTTTATAGATTACAAGGTCATTGATAATGAAAATATTTTTAACATAGGATAAAAAGGATGTAAAAGATGTGGACTTGTTTTCTCTTCGAGGACTATGAACACTTATATCATTCGATGGGAATAATGATTCTGTAAAATATGAAAAAATGTTAGAATTGATAAACATTTTAACAACAATATTGCTGATATCAATAGAGGAATGTAAGTTTCATAACCATAGGTAAGGGGGAATATTTGATGTGATATAATTTATAATTTTGAGTGATCAATGTTTTAATCTTATTCACTTAGAGGTCATTTTCATCAGCCATTAAGCTCGTTGTTAAGTGACTTCCCTTGTATTAAATTGATATTATGATTATTTGCAAAAAATAAATTCAGGTTACTACTGTATAATTAGTATTTGCCCAAAAATCTCAAAAACTGAAATTTTCTTTTTTTTTTTTCTTTTTCAGCTCTATGACAATGCCATGATTAATGCCGGACTAACTGATGATCCCAGATCCATGATTGGCCGACTCAATGAACTTCTTGTAAAAGCCCTGGAGAAAAACTGAACCAAAAATATGGTGTTCCTGTAGTCTCTATCAAAGTGTGTTACTTTGGCCTTTTACTTAGGAGAGTCTTAACTTCCTTAACTGATACTTTTATCTCATTAACTACTGAACTTGTTGCTTATAAAAAAATTTTTGCATTATAATCAGTTATAACTCAGCCTGTTGAAGATTTTTGTTGTCAACATTTACAATTAGCATTAATTTAGTGGCTATGAAAAAGAGTGTTATGCTCATTGATAGGGATATCTGGTGAAAGCTATTTATATTTTCAATGTGGCAATAAAACTCAGAAGTTGTGCTCCCTGTCTTGTAGAAAATATTTTCTCTTAAAAACTAGAATTTATTCCTCTAACAAATTATTTATTCTATTGACTTATCTAGAGAAAAGATTTGCATTAGAACAAGTAGAATTTTGTTTAATCAGGTCATGTTATTATTAAGAACACTTTTTGAAAAATACCGAACAAAAATTCAGACTAGTTATTGATCAGCAATCTTATAAAATGTTTGAACCTCATGTCAAGGGTAGATTCATTATATTGAAAAAAAGTGGTTTGTTTTCAAGAAATTACTCTTAAAGTTATTAGTGAGAGAATAATTTCAAGACTCTGATTGAAATTAAATATAATTTCTTCAAGTCGGATCAAGCAAAACTTTTTACAACTCATTCACCACTGAAAATAGATTTAGTTCGGGAAATACTGTTTATATATTTTTATAAATGATAATTTGTTGAAATTACAAAAGTATGTTTGAAGAATATGTATTACAATGTTCCGTACTGTTCTTGAAATGGAAAGTTATCTTAGAAAAAATGTCATTAATCATTGTTATAGAACACAATGCTGAAATTTTGTATGATTGGTTCTTTACTTAGTAATCAAGTAGCAATTTTAATGATGTTATTGTGCATCTGAAAGCACACATTTTCTTGTCCGTAATCATCATATCATTCAGAGATCATCTTTCAATCTCTTCGCAAGAAACACAAAGTTGTGACTGCAATCGGTGTAGCTGCACTTTGAAAAAATAAATAATTTGTACAAACATTGTTTTGTTGTTCTCATTTTGTATTGAGTGATCAATGTTTTAATCTTATTCACTTAGAGGTCACTTTCATCAGCCATTAAGCTCGTTGTTAAGTGACTTCCCTTGTATTAAATTGATATTATGATTATTTGCAAAAAATGAATTCAGGTTATTACTGTATAATTAGTATTTGCCCAAAAAGTTAAAAAAAAAAAGTTTCCCTTCACTTTTGAACCCAAAAGAAGAAAAAAAATATGTTCAGTCTCTCGTTTGACCTCTGAAAATGAAAAAAAAATTAACCCTTCATTTTGACCTCTACAAAGGGAAAGAAATGTTCCTTTTTGACCCTTAAAGAGAAAAAAAAAAGGTTTCTCCTTCCATTTTGACCTCTAAATGGGGAAAGATGTTACCCTCACTCTTGACTTGGACTTTTTAGAAAAAAAAATAAATGTGTGACCTTGTGAGTTTAAGGATAAAAGAAAAAAAAAATTCAAACAAGCATGATCATCAGAACAAAACATTTTCTCCTGATGTCATAATTTTAATGTCATACCTAGCGAACAAAACAGTAAGGGTGTGGTTCCACATTATTGTTATATTTTGAATTGAAGCACCCTCCTAAAACATAATGTAACCGTTGAAAATTAACTAGATTTGTTTTTTACTTTGAGATAAAGTATTCGGAAGCTGTAGCACTGTAATGTGCTGTTTTTGCTTGATTGTGATAACATCCATACACACTTATATTTTATTGTATTAATTGTGAAGAAGCATTTTTCTGATACTATACACTGCTCTCTTAACATGCTCCCCTAGGGCAGCCATTATTGGTGTATTGATTGCAATGTACCAAGTAGGTAATGTGGGGGGGTTAGTTGCTAGTTTCCACACCAGACTACCTTTACCATGTAGATGGGGATGGTCAAAAACCTCTGAGGCAAACTATGAACTGTTCTAGACATATCTACCAGATGCAGGCAAGTCCAGCTATGGGCCTGTCACCAGCAAATGTCTCTGTGAAGGGGAATGCTGGATGAACCTTCCTGCTATCAAGCCGAGCTTTGGGCAGTTATTGTTATCACTCATTTTGAATCTTGATCTGTGAGATAGGAGGAAACTTCTGGGCAATTCTAAAGTTCCAAATTTGAATTCTGCATAATAAAAAAAATGTATGATTAGACACTGTGATCAGGCTAGTCTACACAATTTTATTGCAATCACAATTTCCATATATTTCATGCCAGAATCGCCACCTTCAATTTTTGATGACATACATACATTATCCAAATGGCAATTGCCAAGAACTGTAGGGTAAAAAATTCAATTTTGTCCTTGATATCATATATGTATATGTATAAGAACATTCATTTAAAAACATTCTATTTAAAATGGCTGCCATAGGTGTAAAATTGAAAATTCATGATGGCTCAATATCCAGATTTCTCCTGTGTACCAAACTGTATGCTTTTATCACAAAATCCACAATTATTTGGGGACAGCACAAACTAAAATATAATATCAAGAATTATAAAATCCCTCATTTGTTTGCTAATGTAGTCATTTTCAAAAAAATATTCATTTCAATATTACCACAATTCCAGAAGATGATGCAATCACATTGCCTTAATATCTTTAAAAACTAGTTTTGATGCCTTTTAACTATGTTCTTAGATTTTCCATTCTTCTCATGAAATTCTCTTTTGTGCTTATTTTTGAATCTGTTATCTATGACCTCAAAAATATAATTTTTCTTTTTAATTTCCATAAGTATTCACAATATGGTATAAATCAATTACTGACCAACTAATGTGTTATTCTGTAAGCCAGTTGAGTGAAAACTTCTTACATAGGCAGGGGCTAATGATTTTGAGGGCACAGTAATAGGGAAAGAAATGAAGACGGTCATGGGACCAGTGCCAAATCTAAGGGGTAGCTATAAACAATGAAGGGAGAATGAGGGCAACTTAGAAGTCACATTTTTTTATAAAGACACCCCCCCTCCCCACTTAACATTTTTCTGTGGGTCACATGAACAATCAATCCATACACAGTGTATAGTAGGCTCTGAATATTCCTGCTGAAGCAACAACTACTCTCTGCACATTTATTTCTTCTTGTTCAGCAAGTTTAATTTTTTCTAAAAATAATCTGAGTTGATAAAATAACTTGCTCTTAATACTGAAAGAATTTTTGAAGCACTTACATTGTTTTATGAGAGATTTAGAAGGAAGTTTATAACTTGTAAAAAGTAAGCAAACAGTTGTATAAAAATAATGAAATACATAGATTGCTATCTATATTTATCTATCTATGTGTGTGTATGTGTGTGTGTGATTATAATTTGCGTTATATAATATAGAAACTCTTATTTGAAATGATCTCCTGTCATTACACAGTTAATGTATCTCATAGCCTAAACAATGAGAATATTTAAACAAAGAAAATGGGGCTGCTTCACAGATACTTTTTCAGCTTGGAAAAAAACTTGACTGGTTTTTTAGGGTTCTTTTCTCTTTATTTGGCGACTAACTTTTTTTTCTCTCTTTTTTATTGATTAGAGAAAGCTAATGTGTTTACTCGTGAAGAAAGGATTTTATAACTCGCCTATATTTTAAAACTCATTTAAATATCTGCATTAAATTAGCTTTTTTTTTATCATGTAAGAAATTATTTCCCTCTCATTACACAGATGCCTATGAGAGAAAATTATTGGAAACTAAATATACAATCTAATCTTTCAATTCAAACAAAAATTTATAGAAATACTAGTAATAGTATCTGGTGTTGCCTGGGGAAAAATAACTGCAAATATAAGTGTTTCTCCTTGCTTTGAATCCCTAAAGAAGAGAGAAATTTTTTTTTTTTTTTAATTCTCCCTCACTTTCAAACCCTGTGAGTGGGAGAAAAAGTTCCCCCTTGCTTTTGATTCTCAGAAATAAAAAAAAAATGTTCCCGCTTGATTTTGAATCCTAGAGCTGAAAGAAAAGATTTTCCACCCCGATTCTGACCTCTAAAACAGGAAAAACAGTTACCATTTTGATCTCTAGAAGTGAGAGAAAAATTATGATCACGAGAGTGAAAATTCCCTCTAGGTTTTAATCTAAATTTATGGTGCAATTTTTAATCTACACTTACATGTATGAATGGAAAATCAACACCCAAGAAATTTTAAAATCAGGCAAAATTCAGCATCATATTCAATTTTAGTAAAACTTGTGATAATTATTTGAAAGGTTGAATATTTTTTTTTTTTTTTTTTTTACAAATAATTTTCCATTCCAAATATCAGGGTGGGGGGATTTTCCGTGTGATTCCTACCATTTTCATAATTTATCTTGATATATTGCTGTTTTCATTGATTTTTACGCATTTAACAGATGAATCCTTTGAGATATCAATTATGTTAACCTCTCTTGAAAAAGCGCTGAAGGACTGCCTGCACTGGGAATTAAAAAACAAAAATAAGTTAAAATATTTTTCTTCACAGCAATTGTGGCTTTATTCATTTTATTATAATTCAGGCTTTTGATATGGAGAAAAAATTACACTCAATATTCAAAAGAAAAAAGATTTTACATCATTTTTATCAATCGCTCCTATACCTATATTTCCTCAATTCTTGACTAATAATGTTTCAAAAAGTGGATTAATAACTGATGTAGAAGAAATTAATTGAAATGTGAAAGTTTTAAAAGCCGTCTTACTAAAGGAAAAAAATTGAGGTTAACAAACGATTGTATGAGTTATATTGAGACAACAGAATTTGCCCTCTTCATTGAGATATTTATTTGTGTTTACATATGTGCTTGTACTTAATGATAAACAAATATATTAGAGTAGAGTACAAATTCAGTCATTCTATGATACTAGTTTGTTATATTACCATTTCTTTTTAAAAGAAAATTGAAATTAAATCATCCTAAAATTTTGTATTTAGGAAAATCCAAGAAGGGGATATCACAGAAGTAATTGATAGACCTTCATTAGAGAAACCAATTCTACATAATGGTTGTTTATAGAAACAATCAAATGCCTTGTTCTTATGGTGAATGCCTCAACAATATATGTATAGATGACAATGCATATTCCATTATGATATTTAATGAAAATGAAAATTGATAGACTCTTTTGTTATTTTTATTTAATCTCAATGTTAAATATCAGTCGCTTAGGGTTGGATGTAAATGTATTAATAAGAGCCAGCTGTGTTACTGAGAAAACATTATTATAATTGAACGTTTCATAGAAATGTGTCAACCATATTAAAAAGAAAAAACAATAAGCCATTAACATCTGCTACATTTGGTATTCACCTCATTCTTGCAGTTTCCCTTCAGAAATGGTGTATGGGCAGTGTGATCTTTTTTCTTTGCTTTAATCTGATATCAGTTATCTAACCTCTTTTCAAAGTCAAATAAGAACTAGATTTGGACAGCAGCTCTCAGCTTTATTTGAGAAAAAAAATTATACTAGCTTTTGATCATTCCTTACCCATCCTTCCACAAATTGTCTTTGAAATTCATTGAGAACTTTTGGAGACATTGTGTGGACAAACAAAAGGATACGTAACCTCTTCCAACTTTGTCGGTTGAGGTAAATCATATAAAACAATGTAAATATACTCGTACGAAATTAGGTTAAAGGGGATAAAATCAACTAATTGTGCTGGAAAAAATCTTCGAAAAGTGCTTTTAGGGAAATGGAAAAAAAGCACCTTTCGCACTCAAAAACTCATGTTCAAGTTACTGAACAAATTTCCCAGCTAGTTACGGCGATATCATCTAATGAATACCTACTTAACAAATACTTGCATTAAACTGACGGTGGGTTACATTATTTCAATCCAGTACATATATATATATAAAAGCAAGATTTTGGGTTTTCTCATCACTGTCTACTGACTTTACCACTGCTTTACTTCAGCCATTTTCTGTACTAGGTCACAATTCTAAGGGGCTGCTTGATGATTGAACACTGAATCTTACATTTTTAACCTAAAATTTGTTTTTTGCAAGTTTCAGCAATTGATCTTCATGCTGTGCATTGAAAAATCAGGAAGAAAAAGAAATTGTCAGTGGTCAGAAACTAAGCATAAAGTTATAAAACATGACAGATGCTAGATGGTCAAACAGCTGAAACATTGTAAGAACAACCAAAATGGGGTCATGAGTTCAAATATCAACTCATCAATGTCAATATTAATAGTGTGAACAATTTTTAAACTGACTTACAATATGTTCTTTCTGTGTCCATATTTTTTATGTTAGTATAAAAACTTTATTTGTTTTACTATAATAAAGATTTGTTGACTGACACAAAGGGTCTAGTTTAGCATTATACTCACATTATAAATCTAAGCTCTTGCTAAAAATTCAATTTGGATTTAACAAACTTATTTGCTCAAAGTATGCCTAGTTGGACATTAATGCACAAAAAAGTTTCTCCACATTTTTGACCCCTTGAGGGAAAAATTCCCCTCACTTTTGAGTTCTAAAAGAGGGAAGGTCCCTCCTCACTTTTCACCGCGAAAATAGTGAAAAAGGACCCCCTCAATTTGGACTCCAAAAAAGGAAAATAAGTTCTTTCCTCAATTTTGATCCCTTGAAAAGGCAAAAAAAGTTCCTCCTTACTTTTGACTCTGAAAAGGAGAAAAAAGTTTCCCCTCAATTCTAACCCCTAACAGGAAAAAGTTTTTCTTTGGCTTTGGCCCTTAAAAGAGGAAAAAGTTTCCTTTCACTAAGCAGTATTACTTTTTCCCCGATCTCCAGCTTTCAATCAATCATGCACTGTGTCAACCAGCAGCCGAACTCAAAATCTGTTGATTTTAGCCTAAATTCATGTTGTAAATCGAACCACCACTTTCATTGAAGGGGGGGTCAAAATCTGACTTGCTAAAAACATGCCTGAAGTTCACTTTGGTACACAATTTCATGACTATAGGCGTATCGCTATGATATTTGGTATGGTTTCTGCAAATAGCTATCACACAGAGAGACAGACTGACAGAAGGATGTTAGCTGAATCATGATAAGAATTGATAATCTAGTGCAGTGTGCCTGTTCTTCAGGTGCATGTCTGAAAGAACTTGAAGGTGTGTGGAGTACCCTGCTCTAATAATAGAGATAATTTATAAAAACTGTGCCTATTTTCATTTACTGACATGATGCTTGCTTTATAGAGATTCATTGATTTTTATTAGTTTTCTCAAAAACTGCTGATCCAAACAGCTTCAAATTTGACACTGCAATGCCTTGTTGGCTGACTAATAAATATATTTTTGTGATTTATGGTAGCCGTACATTTTCCTAATTCAGAAATATTAGAGTTATTATATGCTGACAATTTCACTGAAATATGTTTTGTTAGGGTCAGCGAGACAGATTATAATTATAATTTTGGGTAACACATGCCAGAGTATATTTTAAATTTTACTGCAGATTTGTTGAGTTTCAAGTCTATAATCAATTTTTCGGAAGGTCTGTCGTTAGTTATTGCATTGATTTTGTGTGATGGAGACATTATCTCCAGGTATAAATCTTTAAACTTAATTGTATCTCAATAGAAGTCTGCTGTATCCGAAGTAATTTGAATTTTATGCACCGACCTTTTTAAATTACAGAGTTTGGAGTAATGTCCTTTTTCGTTGCATATTCTACATTTTCTATGGTATGCTGGGCAATTATTTCTTGGGTGACTACGACCACAAGATTTGCTGGAGTGAATATGATTTTGAGTATTGGTGGGATTTTTGTAATCAGCTCCGGGTTGGAGATTATTTTTAATGCCTTAATGTCAGTATCGACGAATTATTGCATTTAAGTCCGTATTTCGAACTTGTGCTGGGACAGCTGAGATTTTAAAATATCATGTTGTGAGAAATGTATGTCTTAAAAAAGTCAATTTTTCCTTTGCTTGGCTGTGCGAATTGAATTTCTCGGCCATTTTATCCAGAGGGTATCTGTCAGTTTTAGACACCATTTTATATGCTGATGAGTTGCAATGAAAACGAAACAATAAACAAGGATGCATTTAGTTTTTAAAAAAAGGAGGGGTTAATACTGCATTGTGGGAAGTGCCAAGGGAACTAAGCAATTTCTGTCACTACTTCACGTCATTCAACACTATACTCGACCTTGTGTCACATTCTAACCTTGTGGGGGTTGATATATACCAGGAGAGTATTTTAAGGCTTAAATTGAGTAATTATTGTCTGTCACCATTATTCAACTAAGTCCCATTTCTCATTACAATTAACATGTGGAGAAGAAGCAATAATCATAACAGTAGCCATATGACCCTTTCGTTAAGGTTGCAGGGACCAATCAAACTGAATTGAACAAAAATTATACGAAACAGGTTCAAGGAGTTTCCCTCCAAATTCTATTGGAGAAAATTCAAAAATTAAATGAACCATTACGACGAATTAAGGACCAATCACAAGCCAGCCTAAAGGCGAAATTTGCTCTCGCTTGAAGCCACCCTGCGCATGATAAACAAAGCCAACATACGTAACCTAAACAGTCAGAGACAAAGGTCAGTAAGTCAGTTGATCATTCGACATTAGGGATCTACAGACAAACTCAGTAAGGGCAAGTGGGTAAACCCCTTTTGAGCGCAGCCGATGTTGGTGAGGTCTAAAAACTTCCCTTTCAGAAAAAGCTAGGTTATAGAAAGTAGTCATATTTGTGCCTATAGCACGAGGTCATGTAGTATCTCTCTTCCAATTTTTTTTCTAATATTTGAAAACTTACATACTAATCTTTTTAAAATGTGCGATTTATATTCTGTAGCAATTAGTTTTTTGCAGGAGTTTTTAGTAGCTTTGAGCGTCTTAATTTTGCCTTTTTTTCATTGGCACTCAGCTGACCAACAACATTTCGTTATGACCAGGATCAAAGGGGACAACTGTTACCTCTTTCCATGATGACGGGGTTTTTTTTGGCAGTTTATTCTACAAGGCTTTTTTTACCAGTTGCTGCAAAATTAATACTGCTCTCTGAACGGTCTTTTCTCTTGCTGGGATTCAGTTTAAAAGAGCTTGTTTTTTTTTTAATGATCTCAATGATGTATTTAATTTGCGCATTCACCAATCGTTACAAATATAAACAGTTACGGGGCTTTTTAACAGTCGCGATAAAAGGGCGACATTTATTGCAACTCCCTTGTATACAGCTAAAAGTTGTTAATTTGGGATCATCACCTTGTTGTGCTTATGCTAATGAAAGAGCGGGATACTTCTCTCAATTTATCTCTTCTTTATCGCTGGCTACTCCACATAACTTTTACTACTGGGGCTGGCTTATTTTTGAAGATGCCCCTCATCACCTGAGTCTTTTTAACTTTGTTTTATTGTTTTGACTTTTCAAGTTCGTAAAAATCCGAACAAATTTCATTTAGAATAACAGGAAAAAATACGTGAACCTTTGGTGGAGATCTCTTACAAGTACGAATGTGAAGGGTGATATTTAAGCAAAAATAGTGGATTTCAACACTGCATTTTCTGAATTCAAAATGATCGGCCACAACGCCAAGTGTGGAGAACGGATTTTAGGTGATGTCCAATTTTATGGTAGTTAATTTAGACAGCATATAAACATAGCATTGGCTTTGGAAAAAGTTTCTCAAATTGTAAATGGCTATAAAACAGCAATCCCGATTGTACAAGGCTATAAAATTTCTACCCCGATTGTAAATAGCTGTAAAATGTCCATCTTGATTGTAAATGGCAATAAAGTTTGATGCGCTAACATTGAGTTTGTGAAACTCAACAATTTACAATCGGAGTAGGCATTTAATTTCCAACCGAAAATATATTTGAATTAACTATCAGGAAATTAAACATTACTGAATTTTATCCTACAAAAATACGTGAATCTTCAAAGGATGTGTGTTGGTCATATTGCTGGAGTGGTGAATAGGCCCTATGATTCTGGGGATTTCGTAAAAAGTAATTCATGGAAATCTTTAGAAAAAAAGGATCTAAAAAAAAAACGAAGACAAAATACGCCTGAAGCAAGGTAAGAAATCCTGATTGCAATTCCATAAGATAGCTGGATGATCGCAACTAAACCTGTATGAGTTCATGTAGCAGTTTCTCAGGAAGAGCACCTTCGTAAAACAATAATCAAGATGCTCCCAGTAAGCGATGTTAATCCATCTGACTATTCTTAAATCTATTCTGTTCTTGCCTGTGTAGAAGGTCAAGCGAAGGAGTTGAACATATCAACACCCTTCATTACATTTGACCAGTCTCTTTATTTGAAGATATCATTACAGCGAAATATGACGATGAATATTGTGTGCAGACTTGGAAATTTCATACTCTTGTGAGTTTAGAGGATAGCATTGGCGACTTTATAGCAGAATCTGGACGTGAAGAAGCTCTGTAAAAAGTATATGCTAAAGAATCTGTGGTACATATGAATGGAAAAGTTATTGTAAGAGCTCTGTGAGAGCATATGCTAATTATTGCGGTCATGAAAGGGATGCTCCCAGTCAGCAAAATCAACACTAGGAACGAAGTATATGCAAGAGAAGAGGATATTGACAGATTTGATCATGACACTGAGAACGAGGTCGACGAGTCACTTAGCCAAGATAACATAGAGACTCAAGTAGAAACACGCCAACTTGACGAGGTTGACTCAGATAAACAGCAAAGTATTGGCAATCAGTTGATGACAGATGGAGTTTCCAATAAAGACATGGACGAATCAGAAGAACTAAGCAATATTCGGGACTCCATGAAATCAAGAAAACAAAATATTTCTTTGATCTCAAGAACGGTAAAACTATGGCTAATTATTGCATGTATATTGATATTGTAAAAGAGTTCATCCGTCGGTAGAAAAAACAGTGATTGCAAAATGCATTTGAGTGCACTAGGAAAGATGCATAAACTTCTTGCTACGATCTGCCATATTCATTACGCAAAGAATGGTCCTTAGTATTTGAAGACAATAGGGTACCTACCAGAAAAAAAAACATTTTCAGCTTATGAATAACTGTCTATCAATAATCTCTTATCAGTACGCAGAATTGATCGCTATTGGGCAGGACTTTGGACTAATCTATCAGTAGAGTAAAGTGCTTATGAAATCTTTGAAAATATCGTGGAGGCTGACCTTGAGGTTATACCCTGACAGAAACTAATAGTTTGCTATGGATATACAGTATGCATTGATGTGCAGCCAACTTATTGCATGTGTATTGATATTGTAAAAGAGTCCAGAAAGGACCAGCGATTGGGAAATGCATTTGAGTGCATTCGTGACAAGTGTAGTTCATAGTTACAACCGAACAACACGTAAACATGAGCAACAGCAGCGAAGATCTCCAGAAGATTGAAATATGGTTTGCTCATCATGATCCCTTCAATCCAAATGAAACGGAACTAAAATCACTTTCCACTGCCTCATACTATTGAACAATACTAACTGCAATGAAGTAGAGGCGATTGGGCACAAAATTAAGACAAAACTAGATCAAATATCAGTCGAAGATGCGTCTGTAAAGCGTGATAAGATCAAGGCTCTCTAAAGAAAACAGTACACAGACACCCTTTGATATCGTTCCCTCTACTTATTATGCTGATCGAAAGATCAGATGCTGTGGCAGATTACCTTCAATATGAACCAACTCCAGTTCGAACACCTGTGTCTAAGGGTCAGTTTATGTGTAAGCCAAACAAGGTTGCCCTGGTTGTCTATTTGATCTCAGCACTCATTTGAAAATCGCAGAAGAGTACAAAGAAGATCAAAACACGCCCAGAGCAAGATAAGAAAGTCACATAGCAAAGCATAATAGATCAGACAGTAAACGAGACAGAAGAGAAGAAAGGTCCGATAATGAGGCTATTTTGTGCTTGTTGGAGGACGGTTGCTGACCAGAGTAGTGTGGACACCAAATATGACATACAGAGGAGTCATTCAACGACCAGACATAAGGGAAATCTAGGCACAGCATCTGCTCAATAATATTAGATGGCTACCGGAATGGTCCAAGTACTAATGAGCGGAGAGACGGAAGAAGGACAAGCCTTGTTCGAATATCACGGTGAAGGAAAACATCCGTGCGTGTGAAAATCAGAAGACATTCTTATCAAATGATGCAAATGAAGAACCATTTATCAAGCTACTAGGGAAATATATTGTTCTCGATGGACATTAAGATGGAGAGACATTAATAGTAGTATATGCTCTAAGAGTCTTCGGATTATCCTATTGTGATAGTTGCAAATACAGATGTGCTCATCCTGCTCTTGCAATTCTATAATGCTTGGGGAACCAAATTGTCGCAAGGAAGTAAAGTTCCTCCTTAATTCTAGGGAAATAGTGACACATTAGAAAACAGCAATGTTGGAAAATACCATACTTGGGGAGGTTGCGATACTAAGTCTGCACCTTATGGAAGAGAGAAAATTGAGAGAGTTAAATTACTTCGGCACTCAGCGGGAATACTGTCAGGTGAAAATACATTAGGAGAAAACATCACAATTTCAGGGATTGGACTCTCTGTTCTAATGTATGGAGAGAAACCCAATGATTCCCAGTCAATTTTGAGGTTCACAAGATCTGTGAAGATGGTTGCATCATCATCTAAATCTCTTCCTGAGAAGCAGCCACCTACCGAACGGGTAGTTGTGCACCATACACTGTGCGTTCATTTGCTGTGGGGATGGAAAATAATGAAAAGGGAATTGGAAACAATCATGACAGAGGAGGTTCCTCTACCATGCGATGAATTCGAAGTGATTGAAAAGCCCAAATCTTTAGCAGATCCCATTATGACAATATTAGACAAGCACGCATGGTAATCACAACTACATAGGTGACATGCTTTATTTGAGACCTGTTATTCTAACCCGCGACTATAAATGAGGTTAAATGAACGCGCAGTGGGAAACAGGGTGTCTTAATACGGTATGCTACTTAACCAGAGATCAGCCACAACCCTAGGCTAGGATGTGGTCATGTTTGCTTCAGACCAACCTGAACTCACACGAAGCCAACATTGGTTTGAAATCTCCTCATAAAGAATACTAAAATCAATGCAGAATCCCAAATACACAAGATCAGCATCACTGTTTACATCTGTGGAGTTTAAAAAGAGTTTTAAAATGAAACAAGTCAATTTTGAAAAAAGTGCAGAATAGTTTCGATCGTACTGTATGATATTTTTCCCCAGATATATACATTTGGCATGAATGTACTCATTTATACGAATGAAATAAGCCCTTGGGTATACGTAAGAGAATTTTCGTAGATATGTCAGACTTGTCAGTTTAGCTGTGTCGGTTACCCATCACTTGGTCGCTATTTCAAATGACGTTAGAAAAATGTTAAGTTTTATGAATTTACTTATCAGAATGAAATAAGCCTTTGCGTATTTCTAAAATAAACATTCGTATATATATGTAAGATCTTAGTGGTAATATTCGTATCATTATAAACGATTATGTGTTTTGGACTTGACAGCCCAAACTGACTGAAAATGATAAAAAAAAATACTAAAATTTTGGATGTGATCTGAAAGACTTCCCCATAACATTCAAATCTTGAGAATTTTTGTGTTGTTGTTATTCTATTCAAAATGGTGTAGCATTTTATGCAAAATTCGTTAATGGGGTATTCACTGCCCGGCCCGACTATAATTTGACAGGACTATTATCGTAAGTTGTGATCAGAATTCTGATTTATGTGTATCGCCTGAATTATCTGGAGACGACCGAGATCTAATTTTTTTCTTGAGTGTTTCATTTATATCGCATATCCAGTCAGTGATTACTACAAAAATCGTGTATTTAAAAATTATTCAATTTGTTTATTGTTGACAGAATTGTCGACTCACGCATTGTTAATTGATTTGAAGTTGGTGTGCTGGTATTTTGACAGGTCTTCGTTTGGGGCCTGTGTAATGAAAAAAAGTGGAGGGGGATCAGTAACCGCTAGCATAGTGCAGATGTTAGAGAACGGTCAATTGATAATTTACCCC
>OY735200.1:48927621-48942621 GCA_963457665.1 Thysanoteuthis rhombus | reverse complement strand
CTCCAATTTAGAAACCATAGGAGTGGGAATGGTATTGTTGGTAAAGAGGTCCTAAAGTCTCTAGAAAATATTGTCCATGGATTATTGGCTACTGTTGTCGATTCTATTTTTTAATTAAGTTTTCATCTCCCAGGAGATTTATCATAGTTATACATATTCCAAGACCTAAACCTATTGAAAGAACGCATTACAATTCACACTAGTGTAGTATTCACTACAAATGCTTTGTTGACGCCATCAGCAGCTTGAGTGTGCAACATTATGTCTTAATTTGTTATCGTACTTGGAAATGAGTCGACCTTCTTGGGTAGACGTCATTGCTATTGCAGGGTTAAAAAGCTAAAAAAACTCATGAATTCTCTCCTTATTTTCATTGAATCTACAAAAACTACTATAAATTAGCATTTCTTCCACTTATAGCAAAACACATTATTAAGTAAAAAATAAAATAAGTGAAATTTTATGCGTAACAATTATATATATATATGTATATATATATATATATATATATATATATATATATCTTTATATCTTTATATATATATATATATATATATATCTTTATATATATATATATATATATATATATATATATATATATATATATATATATATGGTCTGTTCTTGCTTTTTTTTGCTTTTTTGTACAATATAAATCGTGATCCTCGTTTGAGAAATGTATCATACAATAAAAGGAACATTAAAGGATCATACTTGGAATTAAAACATCAGACCAGTTGTTGTTTGATACCCATATGATACTATGTAATAATTAGGTTGTAAACTGATACGTAATTATTAGATGAATTTCGACCTAAAATTTTTCTGTATAATATTATATCTACGTGCTGAATATTCACCTCTAAATTAAAGGCCTTGACGAGGAAGGAGATTGTGTCAAGAATAAATCTTTGTTTTGTAAAATACATATATTATTCATAATACTGAAAACATATCGATTTACGTAAATGTGTCCATGTGTGTGTGTGTGTGTGTTCATATTTATGTATCTATTTCTTGATAGTAAATATATATGCTTACACAACCACACACACACACACACACACATGCACACACACACACACACACACATATATATATATATATATGGCTTCATATCAGCACAAATTGCATTTCAGATAATGTGAGATGTAAAATACGTGATTTATTCTTCATTAGGCTGCAGACGTTCTGTACACACACATACACACAAATATATGATGAAGTGCACAAACACGTTTATGTTTCTATCCTGTCTGGGCTTATTCCGAAGGAAATCTGAAATCTTCACTTTTGCCAATAGGACAAAAAACAAAAAGCGGAATCATTAAATAGGAAAATGAAGTTGCGTTAAAGTGCTAGCATCGCTCGAAATTTCTATTAAGAAACATAATTTAACACCCCACATCAAGCTATACTAAAATATAACCACCATAGCTATCTTATTCCCCTTGTTAATGTTAGCAATAATAGTAGCAGCATCAAAATCATAAGAATGAAATACTCTCAGGGAAGCAAACATATCACAATGTTTTCACAACATACGTAAAACAGTATTTCTAGCTGATTTATAATTCATAACTACCAGCAAGCAGAGCATTTCCACTATGTAAAACAGAAAAGCATTACAAGCAACGACCAACCACTAAACAAGGAAAAGACAAACGAAAAAGGAGAGAAATATAAATAGATTAAGAGGAATGTCTGACACCATAGAAAAATAGGCCGCCCAGGAAACGTCCGAAATAGGGATCTAAAATAATTCAAATCATTCGCCCGAAGAAGCCAAAACACGACAGAAACATAAACGTGTTTGTGTAGCGAATCATCAACTTCATCACATTCAAGTTCATCTCTAACTCAACTTATTGTTTGAAGGTTAAATGTTTAATATTTAACATCGAGCACTTCATAAAATAAAACCATCGCACATCGGATATTGCATTATATTATATCATATTATATTCTTGATTTGTATTATCTCTCTTTCTCTCTCTCTCCCCCTCTCTCTCTCCCCCTCTCTCTCTCTCTCTATATATATATATATATATATATATATATATATATATAACTTAATATCAGCTCCAGCGGAGTACATTTCAGATAACGTCAGATAGAATGGATAAGAATGATTTGAAAAAAAAAATACCATATTTTCTGATATTGCCTGAACCCCAAATAGTCTCCATCGTATTTGGCATTCATCTGAAAATCTGCTTCTGATTTTCTTTGTTACGAACACAAAGCAAAGCGGAATAAAGTAGAATTGGAGAGAATAGACAGACAATGATCGATAGGGAAAAGTTCGATTGATGGAAATAAGGTCGTTTCAAGATATGTCAATAAGCTCAGAAGACAATATATATGCCAACTAGTCTTCAAAATATGATGTAAGCAATAGCAGTAGTTTCAAAGCATTACATTTCATATTTATACAATATATTTTGAATCTATCTATCTATCTATCTATCTATCTATCCTATTTAGATCATTTGTATGTAATTATCCTGTTAAAATCATATGTATGTATCGAATTTTAATCGGATCTATCTATTCAATTTCAATCATATCTATCTATCTATCTATCTAGCAATCTATCTAGCAAATACATTCGGATTATATATCTCTATTCCAAATCTTTTCTATTTTTCTGTATATCTGTAGAGGAAAAGGAGCAAATTTTGTATGTGATTATAAGCAGATCTGGTACCTGGCATTTCAAGCTCTTCTCTCAAAATAATTGTACTTGAATCTGATTCAATTTTCAATTCATTGAACCGCATAAAATCAGTCTACTGCTCTAATTCTATAAGAATTGGTGCAGATCTTTTAGAAGAGTGTTCGATAACATCCTCAAATGATTGTAGTGTTACTGTACAGATATTCTCTAAACTTAGATCAGTTAAAAAGAAGGCAAGTCTTTCTTTCTCTCATACACTTTTGCTTAGTTTGTATTCATTTATATTCTCAATAGTGTGGAAATATAGATAAGTATCAAAAGGATGAAGATTTATCTATGATGGATGACAGATAACTAACAGATGGTTTTGACACGTTGGATATTAAATCAATAACAAATATTTCTAATGGCCTGTCACGATGGGAAATTGAGAAACTGTCCCTTTGGTTGTCTTGGTAACTGGAAGAAGCATGATGATCAGAGAAAAGTGGTTGATATTCTCGTAAAGTTATCCCCTCTTAGCTGTTTTAGTTGGCTCCCCACCCAAGTCTTTTCTCTGTACTCTCCCATTCACTCACTAAACGAAAAAGGCCTACGCCGACTCGGTGTATGTGTGAGTGTTTGTACATGTGTGTTTGTGTTTGACTGTGTGTGTTCCGGTTACCTGCAGTATTTCTGACCACGAGACAAATTTATCTGAGTGACTATCTTGCTCTTCGGCAGACACCCAGGGAATATTGACTCGGTTCTACTGGAGAGCTTTTTCAGTTATTAATCAGTTTCAAATCTGGCTTCACCTGCCAAGTCGTGGACGTAAGCCAAGGCGATACCTACTATAGGCCTTGCAAGCATGCAGCTGAGGATGCTGACTGGGGGCGAGCATGAATTTTTTTAGATGATTAATATAGCTGGTGCAAACGGAGCAAAAGTTACCCGTGAGTTTTTTTTTCACATTTTTACACCACGATATTGTAAAAATAATGAGCCCATTTGTTTTTACTGATTGATCATTATTATTTCTTATTGATCAAAAAGCAGAGAAGAAATACCAGTAAAATTCAATCAAGAAGTGATTTCAACTTTAACAAAAACACTCATTAACGAAGCATGAAAATAGTTTAGGAAAAAAATAAACAGGCTCAAAGAAACGATAATTTTGGCAATATTCGAACGTTCTTTTCAGCAGTTTTGGTTACATTTATAGTCTTAACTTTCACATCATTTGCCTTTATTTCACAGAATTTGGAAAAAATACTTATTCCACTATGCTGAAAATTTAAGACAACTTCAAAATCTTTAGCACCGTTTCTTTAGTTACCTCATTATCATCAGCTTTTTAGCGTCCGCCGTTGGACATAGACATTCCTCAAGATTCATAAGACTTCTTTATCGTGAGAGCGTAAAACCAATACTTCCTGAACTTGTGTAGTCCGTCATACATTCTTTTTTTTGTTGGTCGCAGTTTTGCATATGATATCTGAAGATTTGAGAGTCGAGATGTCCAACGGTTATCTGCCATGCTTGCAACATAACCAGCTGATCATCATTTGAGTTTACTAATGAATTCTATGATATCCATATTTTTTTCAGTAATATACTGTGCTATCTTGTGATCTCTCCATACGATGTTGAACATAATTCTCACCTGTGCATGTAGCATTGATCTCAGTTTGAGAGTCAATCTTTTGGTAAGGTTTCATATTTAATTCCTGAAAAATATATTTGACAATATATTCGAAAGTATTATTCCACAATTTTTGTTGCATTTATAGTCCTCACTTTGGGGCATATTAGTTGCCTTCACTCTATGGAATATGAAGAGAAAGTTACATTATATATTAATTTAATCAGAAAATGTTTTCAACTTTTACAAAATTACCCATAAACGAAGCATAAAAATACTTCGTGAAAAAAATTAATGAGACTCAGGAGAGCAATAATTTTGATTATTTTCCAAATTTTTATCCTGCGATTGCTTTCATATTCAGACGATTCATTTTGATTGCTAAAAAATGTTTGTGCAACCCTTTAATTCCTGCAAGCCTTTATTTGACAACAGTAAACATCATTAAACGGAGAAATACTCACTGAACTGTAGTATCCAGCGAAATGTTCAAATCAAAACTATTTTTTTTCCAAAATCTCCATGCTCTTCACAACCAGTAATTCCCTATAAATTTGACACCGTAAAAAATTTATTTTCAATAAACATAAAAAGTCAGAGGGAAGAAAGAAAATAAATGGAATTTGACTAATTTCAATGCGCCTTCGATATTATATTTACTTACTCAAGACAATGCAACATGAGAGTAAATTCGAAAACTATAAAACATTGAATAAACTAAAATTTCCAGGGTTAATTGTTTTTAAAAGGTGGAACTGTTTGAACTCGAGGAAGTCTGAGTCAATATCCACCTCCAGTAAGCGCCCCAGGCCTAGAGTAGGTATCACCTTAACGTCACTTTTTTAACAGATTTTGAATTAAGATAATTTTGGGATACTTTCTTTTCAAGGCAGACTCAACATCTGATTTTACACATCTACTTACTAACAGAGAAGAATATGAACCTAATTCAGCGAACTTTAGAAAATGCGTGGAGTAAAATCCTTACTTTTTTTAATGATCATCACTGTAGTGATATAAAGATGATTAATCTTTATGGATAATATAAAATAACTTATTCTAAAGTCGACATGCCGTTGTTTATTATCAAATTTCATAACACCGTTAAACATTGTCAATTGAGTGAGAACTGTTGTTTATTGTATTGCCGAGTTTATCTGTATCATTAAATGATCTAATCTCTCAGCGAAGCCATTTTGGTTTACGTAGATTTGGCGCACTGCTCTTCATTAACACAAAATCAATTCATCTCAAAGCAATTAAATATCAAATCCTCGCCACATATAGAAGTATAAGCGCACATATGTACGTATATCAGGCTTATGTAAGCAGCTGCACGCACTGATTAATTTGTTCATTTGGCACTCCCGTGGATTCTCTGGCAAGTAAATTTCCATTTTCATTCCCCAGGCTCGACTGATTGGCTGTGCCATTGCCAAGACCCCATTCTGATATGTTTTCTGTCCATATTGCTGATCTATAGTGTTTAATCTGGATTTGATGAGCTAAATATGTTAAGGTCGATGATGACAGGAATATTGAATTTCTGTGTTCGTGTTACGTCATCACAAAAATCTCAGGCTCTGGAAAAGTATTCTCTGGAAGAAAGTGGTTTTCCTCTTTCTGCATTTCTGCCTTCATCGTTCTTTGTCTTGCTCTTTTCTGTTTATTACTGAACTTCTCCTTTCTCTCTGTGGCATTAATGCTTGTTAGTTTGGTCCGCTTGTAAAAGATTGAATTGATGATTGAAATATAAAGTGTTCTGATCGAGTGTTTCATGGGTGGAGCTAGGTATAATCTATGAGCATTGGAGAGAGAGAGAGAGAGAGAGAGAGAGAGAGAGAGAGAGAGAGAGAAAATATATGTCATTTTACTCGCGAAATAATCGACACCTGAGTAGGACCTTTCTTTCTTCTCATCTATGTTTTTACTTTCCGGTATATCTCTATCCATCTTTCTATGTACAGGAATTGCCAAAACTTTCTTTTGCGTTTGTCGCTAGACGGCATCAGGAATATTCAATTCTGATAGAACAAACGATAACTTTTGATCGTATTCAGGAAGCTGACAGATCAGCGTGCATTCAAAAGAAAAAAATGTTGAAACTGGCACATATTTGTTTATTGTCTGTAACATTTGTGATGTAAGAAAATAAGCAACCCTTTTCGTACATTTTGCTTCTTTCTATTTTTTCAGAAAGGTAGAATCACGACTTAAAAGCAAAAAAAAAAAAAGAGAAAAGATTTTTGAAGTCTGTGGATAATGTATTATGAATGATCGAGTGTATCAAAAGTGAAAGATCTTGCTGAAAGGACCCTCCACGTTTGGGTAAAACAACTGATGTAGATAGCAATCACATAAAGACATTTCAAATTTTAATCAACCTTACAGATCTGATTAGTCACTCATTGGAAACCGTCATGTGACGGAGGTCTTTTGGCAGTAAGCTGTGTTGGGGTTGATCAATTAAAGAATTGGACAAAGCGGTGATCAATTATTATGTTGCTCCTCTCGCCTTTTGTTGGGCAGTATTCACGAGAGTCGTCCAAATCAAATAAAAAATAAGTGTGAATGCTACCGGACATAAACTAAAGGAGCATTTGTGCATAAACTTACATGGCAAATGTAACTCCGTCTAAAGACCTATAAAGATTAAATGTTTGAATTTTCAGCCCTATAGCTTCGTTGCTACGGCCTGTGCACAAGGAACATACATAGATAGATAGCCAGTCAGCCAGAAAGACCGACTTAAAAACCTATGTTGACTGTTTAGAGACAGTTTTTTTGTTGGTGCTTGTTACAAAGAGCTTTTGTAAGTTAATGATTATCCATATAATTATATTTCACAATCACATGATGTCAATCTGTTTTACTTTATTTTTCTATTCCTTAATTACATTACTTTATTTGGAGTATCTTTAAAAATGAGTCTCATTATCCCATATTCTGATAGAGAGTAAAATATATTATAGACTTCGTCTTTGTCCCGCCATAGGTTTCAATCGCAGATCAGCCAAGGCCTTGCTCATATTGGAGGAGACTATGGTATATCCAAGCCCAAATCTCGTTAGAAATTACTACTTTATTGATATTACCTACATTATTGGAAGTTATTTGACTTAAAATGTTGTTTTGAAGTAACAATAGGTTGGATAGGACTGGTAGAATATTAGTAATGAAAGTAAATGCAAACCGATAAGCCAGCCATATTTGCAGTCAGTCTGATGCTTGGAAATCCACATATACCAGCCGTCGTAAACGATCAGTTCATGCACGTATTCTTTATAAATAAAGAAGGAGAAATATCAAAGATTATATCTACTGGTGACAAGCCTCGTAGCTCCCACAGCGCAGTGACGTCATTTCCGTTTGTGTATATGTGTGTTTAGCAACTTGCATCTTGATATCTCATAACGTTTACTCCAGTCCTTCAGGATCAGCTTTATGTGCAAGTCTCGTTTTAGTTGACTGGCTTTGCTGACGGCTCTTTGTTTCGTCGTAGAAAGGTAAAAAGAAGCTCTTTTCATACTTTGATTTTTAAAAAATATCATTGACACTTGACAAGTCAGGTACATGAATGAATTCTAATGGCAATGTTTCGGAATCAGGGAGCTTACAATCAAACGAATATAAATAGATTATAGAAAATTTAGATATAGATTGATTTATAGATACGAATAGACAGTGACATTAACAGAGTTTGTACTGTCTGGATTTCAAATGTTTAGTTTTGTCATTAATAATAAGTAATTTGGACAACCATCTTTATCATTGTTGTTTTGATGAATACGTTTCAACTGGTGGGCTCTCTGTTAGGATTTAGAGATCGTGAAATAAAAATTGCTGGATGAGATTCATATTCGAGGAAAGCTGGAAAGCTGTAGAGCATGACGATCTAAGTATAGTGGTCAGATAAACGAAGTATTAGTTGGAATAATGGGTAGATGACGTAAAATGGCTAGATCCACGGATAGATTTTCTTAGAGTTCAAACTTATTCAAAAAGCCACTAAAAATGCACAAAACATTAACAAAGCGTTTGGCCAAGGATCATAACCTATTGAAACAATTCAACATTGGTTACAGAGCTTTTTGGCGATGAATTGCTAATCTTAAAGATAATGAATGCTCATGAACTCATACAATACAGGTATAAAGGAAATTGTTACTCGTTGGACGGTGCGTTAAATCACATCAGACTTTCTTTGATAAAATATGTTTTTCATTTCTTTTTTGTTCTCTATTTTATGATACTTCATGGACAGTCACCTCGGGAACTACCGCTCTATTACATTACTATATAACATATACAAACTATTCACATAGGAATTCACAAACAGACTGAAAAATATTCTAGATAAATCAAGCACGCACGCAAACAGGCAGGCTTCAGGAGTGGCAACTTAACAATAGACCACCCACATGCAATGCTCAACTGATGTCAGAAGCATCAGATGAGTTACAAAACATGTTGAGTGATCTAAGTAGGGAGAGTAAAAGAAATTGGATTATGATAAACTGAAAAAAGAGTAATGTTTGCCGATGAAGTCCCGAAAAAAATCCCATCGTAATAATAGAGGGTGAGGTTTATGAAGAGGTAAGGAATACGTTTACTCAAGTCTGCTACTAAGTTGAAGGGATATGATGAAATCGAAATAAAATGACGCAGAACGATTGACTGGAAAGTATTTGGTATGAATAGACACATATTGAAAATCCCCTTGCTAATATGCTGAAAGTATACAATGAATGTGTAATATCAGCTATGTTGTATGGATGCACAGACAGAGCACAATGAGAACCAATTTATGGTCGCACAGAAAGCAATGAACACAGCAATGCTAAGGATGAATGAGGGAGAGAAAAAGATCAACATGAATCCGAAGGTAGTGTAAAGTGGAGGATATAATAAAAATATTCAAACGACGAAAACAGTGATGTGCTACATACTTAGCAAATGGAAATTACCACAGATGGAGCAAAATGTTAACCCATGAGACAGTAAACGCAGTATGAAAAGACAAGTCGCAAGATAGAAATATGAGATAGAAAGATTTGTGAGTAAGACATGACAGTAGCAGAAACACTGTCGTCATGGAAGGAGATGGATAAAACCTTTTTCCAGCAGTAGACTGATGATGATGATGATGATGATACATGTGAATGGAGCATCGGTTACAAGGAATAGCCGCTCATGACCAACCGTGCTAGAACAGAATCAAACGTATATGATAGTGTGTACTTTTTATCCAGATATGATTAAAAGGAATGGCCGTTTATTGGGACCCACACACGCATACACACACATACACATATATGTTTCAGATCTTAGGATTCAAATAGCTGATTTCCAAGGCAGATTCTCCTCACTTGGAAAATTAAAGCATCTCAAATTTCCTACTTGTATTCCACCAGAATTTCATCCTCTGCTGTATATGAGCAACACTGCAACCTGAAAAAAAAACAAACTCCGATTTTCTTTCTTTGACGACCGATGCAACGCAATCTTCTTACTTCTCTATTTCTCTTAATCTGAAAAAACAAAACACCGAGAGTGTTACATACTCTTTGAACATAGGGGGATAAACAAGATTTTGTATGCTGATTTTCACTCATTGATGAATGATGCAACACAGTCTCCCTACTTCTTTTTCCGCCTATTCGATCTTTTGCCTCGAAGCTTAGATAAGTAAATATGAATAAGGATTATGATATAAATCCCGCGACATGATCTGTTGCATTGCTTCTTAGAGAGTAACTCTGTCGTGTTTTGGCAGCTGGTGATCGTATAAAAATTGGTGTATCCAACGCGATACGGCCGTAACTATTTCAGTGTTCTTTTGGTGCCTTTCAAAATCAAAATGGCGTAAAACAATCTTAGATACATTTCCTGTGTTCTTTTATAATTCACTTCTTTATTTCTTTGGGGTAGAATATCAGGAAATTCACCCAGTCTTTTCTCTGCTTTATCAATCATACAACGGCTCAACCCACCTCCAACCCGATGCAGCCAACATTTGCCGGTACGACAAGAGCTTTTCGTCATATCCAGGTCCCAATTTCATGACTACAGGCCCAAATCAAAGATTATCGAAAATTGATTTGCCCTTCTTTATTCTGATCGGCAGCAAATTTCTTCATTAGGTGACTTTCTTCTCCCCACCGGGCAACAAATACAAATCGATTACTGAACTGGAATGAAATGGAGGTTACACACTGCTCAAAAAATATCATATTCAAAGAGGAATAAGGCCAACTTATCAGCTGATGTAGTCATATTTTGTGGACCTTTTTTCATTAGTCTTAACAACGCTTAATAATTTTATATGTTACAGTCTAGCATATTTTGTTCGCTAAATGAATAAATTAATAAAATTCAAGTTAAAAGACTGCTAGGTTATCATTTCAATGAGATTAGGACAACTGAATTTATGGAATAACCTAGCTCTGTCATTTACGTTCATTTAGCGAGCAAAAATACAATGAGCCAGATTTATATAGTTGGAGGGGACTAAAGAAAGAGAACCTGTATTCTTGGGAAAAAAGAAAGAGAACTGATTTTAGATTTCAGGGGAAAAGAAAGGAGAATATAGATTAAGATAGGGAAACGGAATGATGATTAAGATGAAATAAGTACCCACCCGTAGAGCAGTGGTTAGCAAACTTGTCTCGTAGACTCAGGCGTCTACAGTTGCACAATGGCTACCAAGTACGTCCCGCAAACCAGGTTGCAAGCGAAGTGAATTCGATCCACTCTGGACGCCCGCTGTTATGGCCACGTACCAGGCTAAAATAAGCTTAGTATTCATATAAAATAACAGAGATGGAAAGAGTGCAAAGGCTGAGAGGTAATGTAATATATGCAGCAAAGTGGCTCGGTCAAGGAGGGTCATGGATTGCGTGATTAAAGGATACATTTCTCATATTCAGTAGTATGACGTGATTGGATGCAACACGTCACTTAAAACATGATTGAGTAAGTACTCGTCTCAAGTCACATGGCTAAGTAAGTACATGTCATGTGCTAATGTAGATTAAAACAACAAGTCAGCATTTACATTCAGTCGGGCATTCATGCTCATGAGAGCATTTGCAGGGCTTGTGTTCATCCTCGCTTTCTGAGAAGCAAGAGCTTTAGGCACGTGTAATTGGGAGATCAAATGTTTCAAGATGAAGCATGTCCATTGCATAACCCAAATGACCATTGTTCAGTCTCTCTTCCATCTACATTCTACAACCAAGTAGAGCTATCTACTACGGAGCAAATAATGCTGAATTTCTCAAATTTCAAGCAGACGAGAAGAGCACAAGCTATTGTACATTATCATTCAGCTGGATAACCATCAAGCGTATTTTATTACTAGAAAGTTAGTGATTGATTGGTGAATACAAAAGAAATAAATGGAACAAACATCAGACAAAATGGAGGTTCACTCAGTAAGTAAACGTTGGTGGGATAAAAAAGAAAATAGATTTAGCTGCATTGACCGACAAGTGAATCGATGTTCATACTAGTTTCTCTCCTGCTATTTATAAGTAGAAACTAAAGTTGAATTTTGGGCACCTAGTGAAGATCGAACTCAATACAGCAGTAAAGTTCAGTGAGTGTAGCTTGCTAATTACTGCTGTACGGTAAGGCGAATGCAGACATACTGAGAAGGAAATAATGGAGCAAGAGAAAAGAATAGACTTAGCAGACATATCAATATTTAATATTCTTAACTTATTTTGAGCACAAGGCCAAATAAGTATTGAGTATACCAGAAAGTAATGTTTTATTTCAGGAAAGAACAGATCTCTTAGATTAGGAAACATTCAGAGTCTAACAACACGATCACCATGGTTATATTATTGTCCATTTCGAAAACAACTTTTCAACCCCCTCTTTATGAAAAGGAGATCGTTTTCCTGGTTTTGATAGCCTATTACCTTTATTATTGTTCGGACTATCCTCATCTTGTTTGTTTTCCATACAACGTTTCGGCCGTTGTACTCTACGGCTTTCATCAGGTATCATCTGTTAGGTGTGGGGGAAGTAACGAACCGAACCCTTTATTTAACCGATGGGGGTATATAGACCGCACTCCCCCCTTAGCAGTAATCTAATAGTTCTAGGTTCAATCCCACTGTGAGATAAAAATAATTCAACAATACTACTACTGCTAAGAGGGGAGTGCGGTCTGGAAAACAACCAAGATGAGATAATAATTATACCTCATCTCAAAAATTCAGAGAAACATTGATAGCCTACGTTTGACATTATCAATATTTTGGCATATGAACTGGTGTCTGATCTGGAGTCATTGATTTAGCTTATATATAAACAACATTACATCCCGGGACCCTTTAATGAAATAAAGATAGTATTCGAAATTGTGACTCTCACTTGGGTTTGAAAACATAATTCATGAACCACCACAAAATATGCATCTATTTCAGCCAGAAAGCTGACCACATATTTATCGATGTGACTTTATAAAATGTTTCGCTGCTGACACTTGTATAAGTCACGTATATTGCTCAAATTTGCAAAGTTATTTGCAAGAAGAAGTTGTTGAGAAACAATCGGCCCCCGTCTCTTTACCATTGTACAAGACAGCAAAGAAATCCCGAGGCAATTCACTTATTGATGACTTACGCTTACGAAATGCGTGATAAAAACGAGAAAGTCGAATAAAGCAAGTAAGATAAAATTTGAACTTCTACGAGCAAGGGGATGAACATGGAAGAAGAATCAGTTTGATATTTGAAGAAATGGGGAAAGACAGGAAGGAAAGACCAAGGTTGTGATGGAAGGACAACAGAAAAAAAAGTAGACAAAAGTCGACAGAGAGAAGGAAGAAATGGAATGAAAAGTTTAAGTTTTATAGCACGTAACGCTTCTTGGTTCTCCTGTACACTGGCTAGGAGGCAAACAAACTCATTCCTCTTTTATTTATAGAGATGAAACGACATATCCATAGGTCCATGGTCTGAAACACCATTAGAGTACAAGATTTCCTATCTATCAATCTATCTATCTATCTATCTATAGAAAGACAATGGGAGACACAAAAATACAATGAGAGACAGAGGAGGAAGCGAGAAGTGGGCATAATGGCCAGCAGCAGGGGGCAGTAGCAGTGAAACGATTTACATTTTGACATTCATGCCTTTTCAGAGAGGCCTGAATCTATTTCTCTCAAAAATCTGTCCTATTGCATGAGATTTTGAAAAATGCCACGGCAGTAACGTACCCTGGTGTTTGACAGAGTAATGAGTTGGGGAACATGTACAAACGCACGCTGTTCTTTCCAAATTACCTTGACAGTTCTGTCAGCATTGACAGATGGGAAATATATATATATATATATATATATATATATATATATATATAGATAGATAGATAGATAGATAGATAGATAGATTGAGATTAAATTGCAATATATATATATATATATATATATATATATATATATATATATAATTGCAATTCCATCCCAACTTGAGGAGATGTCACGTTAACTTCCACTGAGATCCTCTCCCTGCGCTCAAATATTTACTAGATCATATGATGACAATAAAGGACAACATACAATGTAAGCACAACTACAAAACTAACATGTTTCAATTGAAATCTATAAATGAAAGAAGATAGACTTACAGTGGAGGAAAAAGTCTTATAGGGCACGGTAGTTCACCTGAGATGCACTGCTGTCAAAGGGTAAGATGAGGTTAAACTAGCTTAGAGTCAGCCTGAGATCAACAGTGGTTCAAATTCTGCGTATACAGTGTACTAGAATGAATGCAAAATTCTACAAGAACACATATCACTGTTTACATTTTTGTTGTTCAAATAGGGTTAAAAAATGAAATAAGTCAATTTTGAAAAAAAATGCACATTAATTTTTACAGTACTATATATATATATATATATATATATTCAAAAAATACAAATGACGGAGGGCACAGTTGCCGAAACATTGATGAAAAACAACGAAGACGAGGAAATTAGTCTGAACGAACGAATACACTGTGGTCACCACAACCCATCTCAATTCATGAAACAATCGTTCGTATCTATTCCTTATAAAATATCTATTCTGTCGTATCCTGTTCTGTCATCAATTTGCATCATCATCATCATCATCATCAAAACCATCAGTAGCAACATCCTTTTAGCGTCTGTCGTTGGACATGGACTTTCCACAGGATTCGTCACACCTCTCTATCATTGGAGTTGCAGAGCCAGTACTTCCTGAATTTGTCTACATTGTCGCACCATCTTATTTTTGATGACCACACTTACTTATATGATCGCTGAGGATCCACATTGCTAGTCGTGACGTCCAGTGGTTGTCTGTCATTCTTGAAACATGAACAGCCTATTGCCATCTGAGTTCTCTAATGGTTTCTATAATGTCTTCTTTTTTTTTGCTAGTAAATAATGCTGTCTTGTGAGTCTAGCCTATCGATCATGATTGTGATAACATCTGCCATGTCTCACCGGCGAACTCTTCTATCAGTTCTCCCCATCTGATATCTGACCTATTCTTACTACTTTTGCTTTCCCTAGGGTACCAATCAATTGAGCTTTTGCACCATCTGTTATCTCTCCTTTTTGCTATGGGTCCTGCTCATCCCGATTTTTTCACTTTATTTCTTCTATGATATCTTATACTGGTCTGATCCAGGATGCATATTGATCTCCCCTTTTG